>JARFJB010001393.1:52500-172500 GCA_036346205.1 Vesta saturnalis | reverse complement strand
GGCGGTTAAATTAGAGAAATGTATAATTTGTAGTTTGCAAAAATTCATTATTGTTTATCGTTTCCGAGATTTAAAACAAAATGCGATTTTTGGGTTTTTAGTTTTTTCGCAATTCCTTCATTTATTTTAAAAGATTTTTAAAAACCAAAGGTTTTTCCACTTTTGTTTTTTTGTTTTATCACTTTTTGAATTCTATTAGATGGCGTTTTCAAATTTTTATGTTGCGTCTTCGAGAAACCCTCATCAACTTTATTTTGTTATATCGTCGCAACAATCGAAACACCCTGTATTCGATAGTATTTACACATTATGGTTTTGAAGCTGAAAAATTCGGATTTCCATTTTTAAATTTTTCATATATCAGTTAATATTAGAAGGCTTTGATCAAATAGCACTTGTTTAATATTTTGTTGAAAACTGTTTAACTTAGTTTTATTGCCTTGAGATCGTTGTTGTTATTTGAATTGTACGTATTTTAAGTTGTTTTTAGTACCTGAGTGGGTTGTTTTTTTTTTGGTTTGTTTAATTAATTTATAATTATAATTAATCGATAAGGGTATCTATAGAAAGACGAAATTTTACAAACGAAGAAAAGTTCGATATGTTGACATGCTACATCTTGTTTCACAGAAATTGTGAGTTACTGAGCTGATGTATTTGGGTAAATATCCTGCACGATGGCAACCTGGTAAATCTATTTTTAGACGTTTGGAACCTAATTTAAAAGAATTTGTGTTCATTTACAAAACCTGTTCTATCCCGTCAAAAACAATCTGATGACGAAAAAGCTAATACCGCTTTACAAGGCGTTGTTGAAGATCCTGAAATATCGACAAGACCAATTGAACATCGTACTGGTATAGCTAATTCTACAATAAGAATAAGTTTCATCCATATAAATTTCGAGTTTGTTAGGGTCTTAGACCAGCGGAGCATGAGCGGCGAGCAGGTTTTTGCGAATGGTATACTAGAAAATGTGACGAATATCTAAATTTTTCTTTTAAAATAAATTTGGTCTGATGAAAGCATGATAACCAGCAGTGGAATTTTTAACCGACGTAACAGACATTATTGGACAAAACAAAATCCTTATTTAAAAAAAGAATCAAGACATCAACATAGATTTGGATTAAATATACTAATGGAGATTTATGGACGAAGAATAATAGGACCTTCTATTTATCACAATAATTTAAATACCGAACGATATCTGAACTTGCTAAGGACTGATTTGAAAAATGCCTTAGATGGTGCCCCCGCACATAACTCAAGAAATGTACAGGACTATGTCATATTGTTTATAAGAAAATGGATTGGAACGTACAGTGCAGTACCTTGGGCAGTCCGATCACTCGATTTAAGTCGGTTGGATTTTTTCCGTGGGGGTAACATGAAAAACCAAGTGTATGGTGGGAGTTTTGAATATGAAGAGCAGTTGTTAGTATCGGTTATGGCAGCAGTTAAAACAATTTCGCCAGACATGGAATAGACTGTGTTTTAAATTCTTCAGTAAAGGGAGCTTACCTGTGTCAAGAGAATAACGGCAACCTATTTGAACAGGTATTGTAATTATTTAACTTTAGTTAAGTAGTTTAAAAAGATTGGAGTTGTTAAATTTGTACATAAAAAAATATTATCAAGTACTAACATTAATTTTTCTTAAAAATTACCTTCAAAACCATAATGTGTAATACAGGTTAAATTCGTAATAAAAACACTATCGACTTTGAAAACGCCATCTAATAGAATTCAAAAAGTGACAATGAAGAAGTACCTTTGGTTTTTTAAAAATCTTTTAAAATAAATGAAGAAATTACGAAAAAAGAAAAACCCAAAATCGGATTTTGTTTTAAATCTCGGAAACGATAAACAATAAGCAGACAAACTATGAATTTTCTATTTTTTGCTTACTGGGGCTTTTGCAAATAATTAATGTTACGTCTATGGTTTGTTTATTTACCGATGAAATATTAGGTTACGATTTAAATAGTTCATTTTTTTTACATATTATGAACTGTTTCACCATTATAAAACTTAAGTTATACAAAAAACAACAAATAATAACGTTGCGCTTACTTAAACGTTCGAAAAAACACTGTAATAAAAATCAAAACAATCGTCAGTTTGCAGATATGTTGGGACACATACAGTTGTAAACAAATAGATCTATTCTTGGTTAATAGTCATTGATTTCAATCGATGTTAATGCTACGCCAACTAAACGCTCTTGGGAAATACTAGATCTTAAATAGTTTTTAATTAGCTTTAAATGGGAGAATGATCTTTCACTTGCTGCAACTGAAACTGGAATTGTTAATAACATTTTCAATGAAACAGTTAAATTTGGAAAAACGCTATTTAAATCACGAGTATTGTACTGTAATATTTCCGTAGGATGATAATTCTCTAAGTCAGTAATTATATCTCTAATAATATTTATTTCTGTGTATAAATCCAGTCCTCTTTACCATTCCAGAAGGAAATATCAAAATCCTGACAACAAATATTCATCATCGAGTTTATATGCTTTATTTAATTCAGAAAGTTAAATTTAGTTACACGATTCGATATTTGTTCAAATCACTCTAAATTATACCTGACCACGGAAATTAAATTTTCGCAGGGATTGCACCGTCCTGCTGCAACCACATGTCATCCAGATTCATACCATCCAGTTCAGGCAACAAGAACTCCGTTATATTCCTGTAACGAATGGCGTTCACGGTCACTGCAACTCCGGTTTCATTTTCAAAAAAGTAAGATCCAATCACACCGCCTGAGCAAAATCCCCACCAGACAGTTGCTCGTTGTGGATGAATTTGTTTCTCATGGATTGCGTGCGGATTTTCTAAACCCCAAATTCGACAATTTTGTTTATTCACAAAGCCACTCAGATGGAAATGCGCTTTATCGGTGAAGATGAATTTTTTCGAAAAATCGGCGTTCGCTTCACGTTGCTCTATTGCCTATTGAACGAATTTCCAACGCATTGCGTGGTCTGCTGGTTTGAGCTCCTGAGTAAGCTGAATCTTATACGGGTGAAGGTGGAGGTCTTTCGTCAAAATTCGCTGCGTAGTGCTTCGTGACATTTGAAGTTGTTGTGCACGATGCTGAATTGACGTTTTCGGGTTTTTACCACACTCTCGTTTACAGCAGCAATGTTTTCAAGAGATCTACCGGTACGTCGACGCAAAGGAGACTTACCGATCCAGTTTCTTCAAATTTTTTGACTACTCTTCGAATTGTGGACACATTAGGTGCACTTTCTTGACCAAAAATTCCTCGAAGTTTGCGAGCTGTCTCAGCGTAACTTTCTACATTTTTGTAATCAGTTTTCACAATGACAACACGTTCTTCTTTTGAGTAATGCTCCATTTTTATTAATCGGAACAATTATAGGTGACAGCTGTAAAATTTCAGAGTTACCACATACACGAAAAAAAATACACCATATTTAAATAGTGCACTCTTATTGAGATATAAGTATAATATTAACTATAATAGGTTCCATTTTCAAACTTGTTTTTTACGGTACTACACTACTGGGACACAACAATTCTTGCTTCTGTATATTTCGACAGTGAGAACTATGTTTACAAATTTTACATTTCAATTCTTATATTCCAATGTATTTGGCCGATTTTGGTTTATAATTTTAACACTGTTTTTTTTAAATTTGTAATATGAATGTTTATTGGTTCGGCGCCTCTATTTCTTGGCGACCCGATGCCTTGAATCGTACGCATATTGGGTAGGGCCGGGTCCTGCTTGTACTATAGTCCAGGAATCCGTTCAACTACGTTTTGTACACCACGGTGTTTCAACTTAATTTGAGATAATCAGTATTAGTATATTGAGTATATTTTTTTTATAAAGTTAGTTTCACTTCTTGTACGAAACATGAAATTGTTTATGAAGAGAATGTGTAGTAGTAGTCTACATGAACTAATGTAATGTATAAAATGAACAGTGAATCACCCTGGACTTCTGTTTGTGACTATCTTAACGTTATTACAACGCTGTCGTTTCGTCTTTTACAATGGCTACTAGGTCCTGCAAAACATAGTTCCTAAGTTCTTGCACAACTGAGCGTAGCCTATTTAGCCTATTTAATGTTTTGCTGATTCCTTCATTAAATTCATTTAACATCTAAAATATTAATTACGCGGTAATTAACAATATTTTTTCGGCCATAATCTTAAATTTTTTTATATTTTATTCTACTACATTACTAATGTAGATGTTCTTCAAATCGTGTCAATCTTATCTCTATTTTAGCTTTTCGTATAATTAAGTGACGCCAAAAACAAATTTGATCGTGTTGCGATTTACATACCTTTCAAACTAAACACAGGGAAAGGAAGATTAGAGTACTATTCAAGTGTATAACATTTGGTAGCATAAACAATGAATATTTACAGTTGACTTCAGAGTTTTAGGACTATTAACAACAACCAAAACTATTAGCTGGCCGAGAAAATACGTAAAACTAAAAATTTCACGGATAACTTCACCGAATCCAAAAATATTAATAGTAAAAACGGAATATAGGTTCACATTATAAGGAAATATTTACAGTAAATAAAAATTATAAGATAAACACAGTACTAACAAAAACGAAGCTTGTACAACCAGTTGTCAGGGTGCCGTCAGATATACTAATATTAGTAACACATCAAGAGCACGAAAGATTATATGTGTGGATTACTGTTACATGTGATGCTTACTACCAAAAATCTAGAAAAACGTAGTAGCATCACTTTTGCGGTAGTTACCAATACTTAGCCCTAGAGTAGTAACTGTAGGCTCCAGAGAGTTCCAAAGATGGTATCTAGTGTATTCGAAAAAAACAAAGGTACCCATAACTCCATTATTGGCGCAGTAAAATTGTTCAATAAGAAAAAGATCGGCATTGACTTGTTTTTATTTTATAAACTAGATGGGACCTAGATTAACATTTTGTCACGTGTGATTAAAAGGTACCGTAGATTCTATTGTTTTCTCACACTTTAGGATATTTAATGGTAGCCACTCTCGCGAATGGGGTATAAATTATTAAAATTTGGATATATTTAACTATAAATTTTGGAAGCACTAATTTACTTACACAAATTTTTACTTTGTTTGACTATATTAGTATTTTGAACGGGGAATAAATTTTTCGGTTTGTTTGTTGTTAATATATTGAAGTTTTTAAATTACGATTAGGTTCCAAGCGTTGACGGTTGCAAAATAGTAAATAATGGTTATTCCTATTTATTTTTAAATATTGTTAATTATAGTTTAGTTGATTAATTACTCCAATGAAAATTGTTATTTTGTAATTAAAATTACTTCAGGAAACGTAGCTTGCAGATTTAAAATATTGGCGACGGTATGTCGGTCTCTCTGATAAATTAAATTAAAAAAAAAGGTTGTGGTTTTTTAATACGTCAGGTTTAGAATCGATTTTCCAAGGTTTATAGAAAAAGAAAACAGATCATGTTACATTGATAATTTTCTCTAGTGACGTAATTTTTTAAAATTCGGTTCTCAACTTCATATCGTTTTTACCGCGCTTACGGTTTGAAGAAATGGTTTTTATGATTGGTTATTTGACGTGAGGTACATTATGGCGAAACTGTTAGGATTCGGAAAAGAGAGTGTTAGTCAAGCTGCAGACGAAAGAGAGGTTGGAAGTTGAACGCACGATGTGGGTTTGGTCGTATTTAATTTGCTTACCATTTACCACCCTTATTCGAATTTTACCGTGGGAAATCGTTTCCCGTTCACCCTTTGTGGATTTTAAAAATATTCAGCCACCCCGACCTCGGTGACTCACGTAATTATAAAGAAAAAGTTGTCGACTGTAAGGTACTATATTGTAGAGCGACTTCGGGGAGATCTAGAAGAGTTGGCTTCCACCGATCCGATAAATAGAGAGTCATTCCACGAAATTTAGCTATAACGTGTATAAAGTGCAAGGGGCCAATTGATGTGTACGTTTGTATAGATCAAAGTGTTTTTTTTAAATTGTATTTGTCAGGCGCTTTCTTTGTTTACAGTTTTGTTAGGAGCCCTTCAGGCGATTAATTTAATTTTATCGAAGTGTATTAACCCGCGGTCATTTCATTATATTTTGTGCGCTATTCTTATTATACTCTGTTGACTATACTAAAAATTCATATTGCAAAAATTAGTGAAATTTGTGTTTCCAATAATATTATTTTACCGATGTGTTTATTAAAATATAAGATTGTGGGAATTTGAACCTTGCAAACGTCAACATGAATTTGTTACTAGATTTTACAAAATTGAATGTGTTTTTAACAGCTGTATCAATACTCGGTGTAGTTTTATCATAATATACGGATAGTGTTAATGACTGGGATTATTTCATTACTGTGTATAATATTATTGTGACTTCCTTCCATTGTGACTGCGTTATTATTATTTACGTAAGACCAAATTTAAAAGGTTAGATGTTTGGTTTACGTTCAAGTTACCGAGTAGTTGATTTATTTTATGGGAATTATGATTCGTGCAGGTTTACAGCGACAACGTTCACTTATTTTTTATTTTAATAAAACTTTAACGTAACGATTGATCTAATATAATATGTGCTGTTTTAAGTTTTTGTTGATATAATTTCATTTTAAGAGTTAAGTTTCGTAAGGTTTAACGTAACGTAAAAATAGGATAAAGATCGTTGACCGTTAAGTTAGTCTTTTAGCACGTCATTTTTGTGCGACTACATGCAAATACTTTGAAGTTTTATAGGAACCATCGTACCGGCTGTTAATTCACTGATTTAGCTGGTTTGCGACAAAAACGTAAGGAAGTTTATAAACATCATAGCGCCCATATGATTTGACTTATTGTGTCTCACGTGCTATCCTAGTAAAATTAGTAACCCGCCTACGCCCATTCCTTATCTGTTACTTCTGATCTACTGCCATTTTCACCCGTAATTAGACGTTAGAGGTCTAACTAAGCTTATGAAAATCTTTTTAATTTATAAAAATAGTGAAAATAAAATCGTACAAAAACATAGTGAAATATTTACAATTCCTTTTATATTTAATAAAACAATTCATAGAAAAGTGGGTATATCATTAATGATAGGAAGTGAGAGAAAATAATAGAAATAAAACAACGTAGGACACAAAAATTCCAACAATTTTAGTTTAACGATTAAAATACTTAACATCTAAAATATTACGCACTCATTAACAAAACAATTTTGTTCGGTCATAAAGCTGTTTTTACTAGGGCAGAATTTTTTCAAATATCAATAAGAAGGTTTAATAACACTTGCTGCACGTAAACTAGGTTATAGCTCAGTTTTCTCAAATATTTGAGCTATCGTATATGTATATCCTTAAAGCATTCCATTAAAAAGATTTAATGTGTTAACTCTTAAAAACGGACATAATTTTCATAGTGGTATCAAATTGTTAGTATCCACCTCTTTTAGGAAAGCATTGACTTGTTATTTGCTAAAGTGTAAATAAAATTAAGGGAGTGTTTATTCTGCCGACCAGTCCGTAGTATAGTCAATCCGCTATTCTGCAGAACCTGCGGTCGGTGGGATAGCGTATTGACTACATTACCGACCGCGTTGTTTAAATCATACCTTTATGTTCCTACACGTTTATATTTTTTAATCCACGTTATAATCTTGCGCACCTAGTTACAAGGGGTGTGATGTGTTGTAAAATGGGCGATTTTCGTGTTAGTGGTAGATTAGCGTCTGTTCAAGAATTGGACCAAAACTTGAAAACATTCCAAACTAACAATTATGTGCAGTTATATTTGAGAGGCAGTAAGACTTTAAAAGCTGCTTCAAGAAGCAAACCCCAACGAATCAGAACTGCCAGAGGGTTTAAGATATTCTTTGGTGTACGCCTGTATAAAATGAGGGAGAAAATTCGGTTTGCGTTATGGGAATGTGGACAATATCTTTTCACTGCAGAGGTTCACGCATAGCACTCTAAAATAACAGAAGATCTGTTTAAATGTTTACCAAAACAACGGAGGCTTCAAAATAAAGAGATTTAAGAGGTCAACAAACTAAAGGAATTAACGTGCAATAAGAAACTGTTGAAAAAATATTTTACCAGCAAAACAGGGAAAACATTGCTGGATTTAACTAACAAAAGTTGTTGAAATGTTGCAACGAGAAAGTTGAAGTCGACGTAGATGAAAATGAATTGATAGCGTTGTATTTTGCAGATGGAAATATGCAGAGATATTTTAATCACTATCCTGAATTTATTCTTTGTGATGCTACCTACAAATTGAATTATCTCAAGAATGCCACTTTATTTACTTATAATTATCGACGGCAATGGTCATTGTGAAATTATGGCCACCCTCTTGATGGCGTCCGAAACTGCTGAGGCCATTAGAAAAATGTTCCAAATTTTTAATGCGACGAATTTAAATTGGAATATTACTCATTCAATTATGAACGATAAAGACATGACGGTAAGAAAGGCATTCGCGGAGGAATTCCCAAATGCGAAGTTGCTAGTTCGCTTGTTTCATACTCTGAAGGCTTTTATAACAAATGTTACGACAGTGGCTATGTATATAACTACCATGCAAAGGCAGAAGTGTTTGAATCTTTTTCAAAAAACGGCTTACTGATACACTGAAGAAGAGTACTTCAAGAACTACGATGTTCTGCTTTCATTAGATGTGGCTAAAGTTACGAATTATTTCAACGAAAATTGGCATGAAATAACATCAGAATTGATCGAGGAATTTAAAAAATGCGCAATCACCTTCAACAACAGCACCACCAACCACTTGGAATTTTTGAATCAAAAGATGAAGCAGCTGTGCCCACAATTTAATGACATTATTCGTTTTACGGGGAATTTTTAACCTTGATTAAGGTGCTCCGAAGCGAAAATGATCATGTGGTTCATACTGTCCTTTGCAAAATTCCAGTAACCAGGTTTGAGACAAATTCAGTTGAAGAAATGTATTTGAAGTTCGTCACACCACACGCATTTCATTGAAAAACAATTTGAGCAAGCACAGAAAGTTGAGATGTTGAATTTCAACGGACATACACAGGAGTATACCAAAGTTATCAAAGGTATATGGAGAGCTATTTGTAATGCAAAAAGACTGTCAGTATGCATTACGTAAGAATATGAATTTGACGTGCAAGCATATTTTTGCGGCGAGGAAAAAATGGATCCACCATTATTTTTCGAAGACTTGATAGATAAAAGATTCCAGAGATCTTATTATATTTAGAGCAACACAAATAAAAAACCTACGTGATGAAACTAGTTACTCAGAAGATCACCTGTTCCAATTTTAAATAATTGAGAGGCATGTCAAAGAAAGAAAGTTGTAGAAAGTTTTAAAAGGCCTGATGGTATACTTTCCAAAGGTAAAATCGATGGAATATACTAACGATGTTTTTTTCTAGAAACATCAACCGTTTTAGATACAGAGACTGATGTTGACGACGTATCAGTGAACAAAGCTAGTTTGAATTCTAAAAAATTTGGCGAGATTAGTGAGGTACCTATCTAACTAATTTAGAAGGAAGAGGAATTGAACTTGCTGTCGGGGAATACACGAATGATTGTGTAGTTGTGAGTCCGTTGAGTGCAATCACAAAGAAAGTAGAGCTGTCGAAAGTAAAATTGCCTCTAAAAATGAAAACGAGGTGGCGTCCGAAGGGAATTACTGTAACAGTAGTAGGACTAAGGAAGAAACGGTCAAAGAGGTCGTCCAAAAAGAAATAACTTCATTTATTTATGCCGTTTGGCGTAAAATACACATAATAATTAAAATAATGGACACGTATAAATATATAAAATATAGATATCACGTAATGGTATTTTTGTAATCGTCACTTTTAATATATAAACAAAAAAGTGCTATATAACTAAATACATAAACTGTTTTGTTTATGTATTTCATTTGACATTTGTCATCAAATATTTCAAAATTTAATTTTGTTCTAATTTTATGTAAACGATTACAAAAAATTTTGTTCGCAACACGTGCGCTGTCACATTTTTGGTGCTCGGCCTTATATTTTATTCCTCGGCTACGCCTCGGATAAAAAAGAACGGCCTCGCACCAAGAAATGTGTAAACAGTGCACTAGTTACGAAAATAACTATTAAATTCTTTAACATGCAACAAACTTTGAACAAACTATTACCTAACATGCAACATTGACAAAAAAATCATCCAATAAATACAATGCCATTTTATTGAGGACTTTAGAAATTTTTCTTTGAAATGTCTATATATCAATTTACACTTTACATATATCTTCTGGAAGAGCGTTATAGAATATTACACCCATTTGTAAATATGAGTTGTCATGTGATCTATTGTTTGATACGACTAAATTGAAATCCTTTTTGAATCTCGTGTTATACGAATGATTTATTTTTAAAAATAAAACACAGACATTCTAGGATATATATGCGCATACCTAGTTTTAATGCCGTGTTTTTCAAAAAAACAACTTGTATGAGTCCCGTTTTCGTAATAACAACATTGTACGAAAAGCCTTTTTTTTTGTATCTTAAATACATCATTAATTAATTTGTAATAATGACATCGTACCTTACCTTTGATTCAAATAGTGAGTAATACCCTTGGAGTAACGTGTTTTGATCACAAAAATTTTTACATCGTGACAAAGCAAAGAAAGATTTGTTTAATATTAATTTTAGTATTTCTAGGTGATTCCGACAGTTAATATTTCGGTTTAATGTAATGCCCACGAAGTTACAGCAGCGACACGTTCGGTGTTTTTGGATTTAAACTTTAGGCCCATAATACTAACTGTTGAGTTTTTACTATATATAAAAATATTTGTTTTGTCTACGTTCATTAAGAGTTTATTTGCGTTAAACTAGTTTACGAACGTTTTCATTATGTGATTTAGATAACTTTTCAGATCATCTTTTCTACACCAACAGTTACGGTAGTGTTGTCTGCATAGAGATGTTGCAGGGAGATAATAAATAATAAATATTATAAAAAGTATGGGACCAAGGATAGAGCCTTGGGACACTCCATATTCTACTAATCTTAGGATGCTGCACGGGGATGTAAAATTAATGGGCAGATCATTAATAAACATTATAAAAAGTATGGGACCAAGGATAGAGCTTTGTGATACCCCGCATTCTACTAATCTTAACTCTGACGTTGACTCTATTATTTCTCCCGAACTGAGAATTTGTTCACTTGTACCATATTGATACCGTTCACTTATAAATGATTTTAACAATTTTAAGGCAACCCCTCTAATTCCATAGTTGTAAAGTTTTGACATCAAATCAACATACCGTGATCAGCCATGTCAACGGCTTTGGATAGATCGCAGTTTAAGGATGCCACCAACTTACCCTTATTATTTGCATCGTGGATATAACCTAACAGGGTTTGCAAAGCTGTGGCTGTTGACTTATTTGAGTCGTAACTTATTGAAAAGGTTATGGGATTCAAAGAAAGAAATCAACCTATTTTTTAAAACCGATTCAACTATTTTTGAAAAAGAGTTTAAAATTGATATAGATATGTAGTAGTGGATCTCCTTTTTAAATTTGGGTATGTACATAGGTTTTATTTTCGCAACTTTACCGTGCTTTGGAAAGGCCCCGTAAGTGAAAATCAAGTTTATTAACGAAACTAATGGTTCCTGTATAAGATCAAAAACTTCTTTGTAAATCTTAATAGAGGTATTATCGCAGCTACGCGCGTTTGTCTTATTTAAATTGCTTACTACGTTATACAATTCGTTTTTTTACGGGTGACAAGAAGAACGAATTCTGTAGTGATGCAAATTGTGTATTCGCGAAAAGTGTGTAGCAATTACATAGTTATCATTGTCTATAGTTAACTGCAATAGCACTTTTTCCCTCAACTAATGTTCGCGAATACATAATATATCAAAAATGCAAAAATCGTGAAGTAGGAACAAAAGATTATCCGTTTTATTTCTTATGTTTTGATTTAAATGAATGCCTGTTTTAAATTTCCATTTCTAATAAACGATTTGACCAAAAAGACTTCTCATAATGTTCACAGTCATCACCGTCACTACTGAGTTTTCATGCACAATCTTTACACTCGCAAATTCATTACGTCGTTTATGGTCACTACTCCTTATATCATTTACAATGTTTAAAGAGTTTTTTGGTACAGTAATTTCAGTTTGGTTGAAAGTAACAGAATTATTAACATTGTCGCTTTGAGAAGACACATTATTTAATATGTTTAGCTTCATGTTAACATTGATTTTTGTTAAACTGTAGTTGTCCGTCATATGGATAATAAAATTTGGGCTGCCGTTCGTAACTTTTCTTTTACCCGATGCTCTAAGGTGCATTCCATGTCGAGTGTAATTTGTTATATTGTACTTGAAATTAACATCAATTAGAGCGATTTTATTAGTTCTGCAACATTTGATTATATAGTCCAACTTTTTGTTTAACCTATAAATATTATTATTTAGTGAGATTTCGTCATAACGATATGGTATCGTACTGAATAAAAGATTTACATGTTTGCACTGCTGAATAATATTTAAAATAGATTTTGCTTTGGAATATAGACAAGTGTAATCCACGTCATTAGAACCAGCGAGTATTATTACGAAATCGTTTTTTGTATACGTCTTTATTAATGAAGGCATATTTTCAATAACTTGATGAAGCTTTCCATTAGATTTAAAAATTGATTCTATGGTGAAATGCTTATGTAATGGACTAACACGTAAGATATTCACAATATTTCTACCATGGCTGTAGCCAGCAACATTTTGGTCTTGATGGCACCATCTGTTTTGTTTGCAGATTTACAGCGAGTTAAAGATTTTTGTTCCGTCATTAAGATTATGTCAAATAAGGAAATACTGTTATTGTTTGAAAATGTTAAATACATATTTTTCTTCATATATTGTTATCAATTTATAATCGTTGCAGTATACTTCTCAACGTACTGACTATCACTACGTGTTTGTCAGAATAACGTACTGCCTATTCTGCCGACCGCTACTCGGCAGAATACCGAAGAGGCTGTACACTAGTTATCAGGTAAGAAGTACACAATGCGCAGAGACGACTTTTGGTGCAGACCGATCTATATTGAAATATTATGCCAGCTTGGTATACTTAGTCAGTAGCGTCGCATTTCGCACGTGTTGTTATGCATAACTTAACCTCGCTCTTTGTTTGGTTATAATAATAACTAGTCAATTTTGTAGACCTTTATTTTGTTCGTTTTTAGTCGTTGTTAAATTTAGGCACACTAGTAACCAACGGTTAGCAGATTGTTCTAGTATTTTATAATATTAATTTTATTAATACTATTTTAAGGTTTTCTTTCTTTTAATTTACAATTATAATAATACAGAAGTACCCCAATATTACAATAAAATCCCTACGCCACTGATTATCGGCTCTCGGTCAGATTTTCATGAGCCATCATGCACTTCTTAGCTGGTAACATGTCTACTATACCGACTCCCTAAAATTAATGCATTGAATAAAGCTTATATAAAACCTTTTCATTGCAAGTGATCAAACGTGACGTCAAATTTAAACAGTGTTGTCAAATGTTTACATTTTACATTCAATAGAAAGGTTAAGTTATTAAAATTCTTTGTTTTTTCCAAACTTATGTTCATAAATTTCACAATCAAAACTGAAAAACACTAATAATTCTGTACCAAGATTCTAATAAATGCCCCAGACTTGTGAAAATCCACCATCCGAACATACCTTGATAATATCCATTGATTGTAGGCGAAAGTTCGGTTTCTGTCTCCCGAGGATTGTTTTATTTTATACAAAAAAATCCTTTAAAAATATTAAAATAATAGGCATTCTTTTACAAATCATTTATAAATGGTTACATTATAAAAAAATATATATTGCAGAAGGTGTTTACAAAATCACTTAGAAATCAGGATGTACCTAAAATAATGCCGCATCAAGACTAAAATACTAAAATATTAATGTAAACTATAGGGTAAGATGTAATGTTAAATTGTATTAAACTAAATAATCATTAATTAATTACTTAATATTAAATATCAACATCGCTTTCAGAATCACTATCTTCATTAAATCTATTATTATCATTGGTGCGATGTCGTCTTGATCAAATATCACTGCACGATCCCACCATTTTTTAATGTCGTCCTCGGTATGCTGAATATTGTTTATCCAGATTTTTGATGTTACCGTCCTTAGAGCCTTCCTCCACATATTCAAACGGTTTTCAGTGCTTTTAACATCCCTACCTATATGTTTGTTGTAATAACTTTTTGTTATACCCCATATGTGCTCTATGGCGTTAAATGTACAGTGGTAGGGAGGAAGCCGTAATACCTTGTGTCCATATTGTTCAGCAAGTTGGTCCACAAGAAATATTTTAGGAGGTTTGTTACTTAAATTACCTATGCTTAAAAGAATTGTAACCTTAATATTGTAACGTACATTGCAACTTTTTCTAATAATTCTCTTTTAAATAGATCAAATTGAATTCGCTCCTTTATTAACCACTCTTTAATTTCTTATTTTTCCAAGCACTAGTTGGTGTCTTTGTCAGAGTAGTGCTATGATGTGAAGCATTATCCAATATAATTACAGAAGGTCTCTCTAAATTTCTCAAGAGTTGGCATTCAAGCCAACATAAAAAATTAGTTTCATTTATTTCTCCATGGTAATCTGTATTTTTTGTTGATGAAGAAAAAATTAATTCTGCGCCAGAATATAACCATTTTGATTCCCAGCGTGTAAAATGATGTACCTAAATGAGTAACATTAATACATTACAAATAAAACATTGAAATAAAAATGTACCTTTTGCCATCTACTTTTGTACTTTTTACGATTTTTAAATCGTTATCTTGCCAAGGTCTACCTATTATCCCATTTCGGAATATCCACGTTTCACCTACGAGGGGTGATTTTTAAATTATCTACCTAGCTATGGAAATGGGTTAATGGGCGACCAAAAACAATATTGCGTATGCGTTAGACATTCAAAGTGACGTTGTTAAAATAGCAAGTGAATCTGTAAAGTAGTACAAATTTGCCACGGCAATCAATGCAGTGACATGTGCGAAATGAAACTGGAATATCGAAGTGTCATCAAGTTTTTGACAAAGGAAGGGAATGGCCCAAAAATTATTTTCGAGAGGATGACTACAGTGTATGGAAATGATGGGCCATCACACTACCAAGTTAAATTTTGGTCAAAACGGTTTCGTTGGGAGAAGGATTCAATTGAAGACGATCCAAGAACTGGCCGGCCAGTGGAAGCAAGAATGGGGGAAATTATTCGCAAGGTTGAGAAATTGGTGCTGCAAGACTGCCGTGGTTCTCAAAAAACTAAACATATCGGAAACAACTGCATTAAAAATTTTGCATAAGGACTTAGGGATGACAAAAGTTCTCCACGCTGGATTCCAAAGTTGCTCACACCAGAGCAAAAACAATGCAGGGAACAAATTTGCCGAGACAATTTTGGCGCAAGACCGTGATTTTTTGAATGAAATTGTTACTGGTGACGAAACGTGGGTCTATCACTGGGACCCCCCTAGCAAATAGGAATCGATCCAGTGGGTTCACAAAGGCTCTCCACCGCCGAAGAAAGCAAAGACACAATTTTCGGGAAAAAGTTGATGGCAACTGTTTTCTGGGATTCTGAAGGTGTTTTGTTAGTGGAATACATGGAAAGAGGGCGTACAATAAACGCTGAAGCTTATGGAAACACAATTAAGAACTTAAAAACGGCTCTATTGCGAAAACGGCCGAACTCGCATCGTGAAAAGACATTGATGCTTCATGACAACTGCCGCGTTCACAAATCGCGCATCGTGCTGGGCATTTTGAATGAGTGTGGCTTTGTAGAGCTTGCCCACCCTCCGCATAGCCCGGATTTAGCAACATGCGACTTTTTTTTATTCAGACATTTAAGAATTTTTTACGGGGTAAACGATTTGAGTCGGATCAAGCTCTTCAACAAGAAGTACAGGATTACTTTGAGGACCAAACAAATGAATTTTTTTCTTAAGGTATAGGACAACTGGAGACACGTTGGGCTAAATGTGTTAATGTAGGAGGAAGTTGTGTTTTCATATATCTGTTTTTCTTAGTAGCTAGGTAGATAACTTAAGAATCTCCCCTCGTAAGTAAATAAATTGATACAAAGATTCACGTTTAATTGACATGCATAATTTTAAAAAACGTAATCGTTTCAATGCGACATCAGATAATTCCATCAAACCCCTTCTGGGATTACCTTTTTCTCATGCGCAGCCTATATTTTTCAAAACCGTATGAAGAGAGTTTTCACAACCAGAAAAAAGATTATCGTTAGTCAATTTTTGCCAAAGTATTTTCACAGTTATGTGCTCCTCTAAAAATAATAAATAACAAATATATCTAATACGTATTATAAAATACAAAAGAACTTACTGTTTTAATACATTCTGTAAACTGTATTTCGAATTACATGTACCCGAAAAGTTTGAAGATCGGTTACTAGCTTCTTATGAATTTGTCGTTTCTTCGGAGATTTCAACGTGTTGTTGTTTTTCACAGTTTGTGAAATTGAACTCACCCTACAGATGCTAATATTTAATGCGGCTGCCACACGCTGAAAGAAGACATTTAATACAACATAATTAAAACATTAATCTATGTACGTACATCTCTAACAGCAGTTAAAGGTAAAAAGGACCACCATTGTCACGTTCCGCTTCGAAAAACTAAATTAAAGATTCTCTAATACCAAACCGCTTGCGATACATAATTATGAACCCGAAATCGAATATAACGAAATTTTTGTTCTAAAAAGAACAGATTTTTTATAACGAAGACGGTATATAAACACGTAAAACTCTGGAGGTACGAAACGAAATAAATCAAAATATGAGGTTAGAAATTAAACAAGACAAATGGCAACCTGGATTATTTTAAAAGAATTCCGCAAAAAACGCTCGAGGGAAATACACTAGAACTCACTGCGATTTGTAATGCGGATGTATGTTGGTATAATAAAACGTCAATCTGACGGCAAAGATCACGCGGTTTTAAAAAAAATTAACATAGACTATAGTTCACCAATTTACATGACGCGCAATGCAATATCATAATAACGTAGTGATTATTATGAAAATGCAATTTATTCGGGATTAAAATATTTATCTTTTGGGGAGATTGTGAATGTTAATTCCTGTTTTATACGATATTTAATATCAGTTGTAGCTATAGTCCTCAGTAACAAGGAATGAACTTACTAATACGTATTAATGTCAACAAATTATAAAATAGGGAGACGCACAGGAATAAGCTTCCTTTAATAATAAGGCCAAGTATGACTTTCATATCATTATTATAGCAGACTTACTTTCCTTTTGCTTTAATATTTTATAATTTTTCCAAAACTTAATTAAATTAAATAGCTACTTAATTTTATCTGACGAGTAACAAAACCACTCCGAAATATTTCACTTTAAAACAAATACTTTCAGACTAATGGTTACATTCTCTATTGTAATTTTATAGTGAATTAAAAATTAATGCGTTTTCATTAACCAATAAACCAACAATTTTGGGAACAGTGCTTTTATTGCATTCAATTCAAGCCGTTTATAGCAATTACTAACACTCCTACCTCAAAAATCTGCTCATATTTAACAATTAGGCACACACAATGAAACGTCCCATATTTGCTTCCTCTTGGGCTCCGCTTCTATAAAAATATATCTAATCGCGGATATAATAAATTGCAACACTTAGGGCACTGAATATTATTGATAAGAACGTAAGATTGTGTCGTCAATTTTATTTTCATTATTTATGTTTTTTAATATATACGTGTGAACACATCCATGTTTGGTGTAAAACCATAACGAATAGGTATGTATGTCGCATTGCATACAATGTGTATTTCCGGCGAATCAATAATTTAAAAATTCATTTCTCCTAATTCATCATTATATTTTGTATGCAATGAGTTAAATAAAACAGGAAATGTGACTCATTAACCATAAGTTTGTAGTTATTCGTATTACGGCCATCAATGAAGCTTTATTAAAGTACCAATAATCTGACAGACGCATACGTTATTAAAATAATGTATGGATGGTGAGGAAATGAACCATTTTTCCTATTATATCGTTTAGTTCTGGTGCTTCACAAATGAAATTGCAATTTTGCGTTTTACATTGTCTCCAGGTACTATATTACATAAATTGTCTTCGACAATTTCTACACATTCGTTTCATTTTAATCTGTTGAATATTTCCATTCAGTTAATCATACTTTAAAACCAATTTCTAAAAACTTGAAATAGTTAAATACCTGTATATAAAGTAGATTAATGTAATATAAAGTGTACATTATAAAAGTACAGATAGTTTCTTAAATTATGAATAATCAATATGCAAAACAGAAAAGGCTACTACTAAATTTTATATGTACGAGTATGCACAACTAAGTTGAAAATTTTTGCATAAAGAAGTAACTTAATTAATTAGTAAATAAATTAAGTAATTAATTATCAAATATAGTTAAATTAAACTTAGTTCCATTTGTTTGTTAGCTCAACTTTTGTTGATGTTTTGGGTGCGTATCAGCGGTTCATATTATACTAATGCGCACTTAAAATTTATTAAGTTAGGGTTTGCTTGGGTTAGTTACAGATTGATGTGTACTTCATCTTTTTTTTGATATCTTGTCATTCCTATCTGCGTTTGAAAAGTCTTTAATTACGGAATTGGTTGGAAGTGGAATTGAAGTTTTGACTAGTAGAGGTAGGTGATCGAATATGATAGTGATACCTGTGATATATTCGTGATAGAAAAAGTGAGCTGTCTTCTGAGCAAAGTATGTGGTAAGACGTTGAGGTTCCGGAATGTTCCAAAAATGTGGGTTCGGTTGGTCCTGATACTTGTGAGAAGTAAGCGGAATAAGGTTGGCGAAATATTAATTCCGTTTTTCAGTAAGGGGAGTTTCCCGTGGGCGCTCGTAGCGTTTACTGTCCCTGGTACGATATACATGATGAAGCATTTAAGGATTACTATGTGAATAACGGATAATAACGCCGTTCCCTTGCAAGGTAGGCAAAACAATCCCAGCCCCTTGTTTATTTAGAAATCTTTCTCCATGGTTTCCTATCCCTGCACACCTCCCTAGCTTCCGCAAGATTCATACATTGTCTCTAACATGCCCTTTTATTTTTAAAACTCCTTATCTTTCTTTCTGTATCATACATTCTACTGCATTAAGCCATGTTTTACACGGCCCACTAGGCCCGGCCTTACCTCTAACTTCCAGCCCATATATCTGCCTTGTACATTGTTAGTTTTTCATTCTTTCGATGTGACCAAACCAATATAGTGTACTATTTTTATACCTATTTATCACCGTTTTTCATTCGCCACACTGCTTCATTATACACTCATTCCTCATCTTACCCTTACTCGTTTTACTGTATGCGCGTCTCAGGAATCATTATCGTCCATATACTTCAAATGACTTCCCTTCCAGCATTGATCCGTCGTCCAATCTCGCCATCCAATGTACTATCTGTAATGAACCTTCTGCCCAGACATACCAACCCATCCACTTATTCCACAATTTCATGATGCAGGTTAACTACTCTACTCTCCCTTTTACCTTCCCAATTAAACACCACAATCTTTGTTTTGTTCACATTTACATTTAGGTCCATGCTCTCACACACTATATCAGACTTCCTCAGAGCAGTTTGTAGCTCTCGCTTAATAAGACTTTGTCATCTGCATACACCAGAACTCGTATGTTTACGTCACCAATCTTTACACCATTTGTATCCGTGCTATCTGAATATACCTGATCTTAGTTTGAGTGGTTTCACGTACTTTTACAAATACTTGACCAGGTACACTGAGCAGACTTATTCCTCTGCAGTTTTTGCCATCACTCTTGTTCCCCTTACCCTTATAGAGTGGTACAGTGATCACGCTCTTCCAATCACTGGGCACTTTTCCACACTTAAGGCATGCGTTGAATAATTCACACAACCACCGCCATATTTTAGCATTTCACCAGTGATTTCATCAACGCTTGACTCTTTACCGTTTTTCAACTTCCCTACCGTTTTCTCTATCCTATTCAACCCAATATCTTCCTCAGCTTCATTCAATGTTCCTTTCTACATTCTCCTTATTAAACTCTTCAGTTATATTTTCCTCACTACAGTACAGCTTTCCGAAATGTTCTTGCGAGTATTTCCTTACTTCGCAATCGTCGCATACTATTTCGTCGCTCATATCCATCACTCCTACAGCGTCTGTTTTGGGACACATTTTATATGTTTGACCCATTTCCAGAAGAGTTTTTTCAAAATCATTCTACATTTTTTCTTCTTCCACTGCCATCACTCCTTATTTTTCCTCACTGCCCCCTTTGGTTCTTTGTTTCTTAATCTGTACATTTCATACAATCGCTTTTTTTCAGTCTCATTTTTTGCAGCAATCATTGCCATGTATGCATATTTTTCATGTATACTGTCTTTTTTACCCCACAGCACATTTTTTCTGTCTACCTATAGTGGCTCCTCCACATATCCGCACGGCACAATTGACAACACAGTCTTTCAAGCTTATCCTTGCATTTTCAACGTTATTGTATTTTATTTGTTCGTTCCACGCTGCTTTATTCACATTCAACACTTTACTCACAGCATCTACATATTTCATTATCGCACCATTATCTACCAGTTTATCTACTCTAATTCTCGACGTCCGCACTACGCATGCGTTCCTTCTCCACGCCCACTCTTCCCCTATACACTCTCTCGATACAATAAAAAAGTAGTCCGATCCACACTCCGATCCGCACATTACTTTTGTATCTCTGACCAGGTTTCTAAGTCGTTCATCATACACTATCAAGTCAATCATGTATACATAACCCCCTTTAATGCTTAAACCACGTATTAGATACAAACAACTTTCTCTCCACACAGATGTTCACCAGGCGTTAACCTTTACTAATTCCCATCCATTCATATCTCTCAATATCAACACCCTTTCGTTTGACTTACATACGCTCAATACATTCTCTACATCATTCCAGAAGTTCTCACACTCTTGGTTTCTTTCTCTATTCACCGGTGCATAGCATGCAATCAGAAACATTTTTTGGAATTCCACTTTCATTCTAATCCACAGTACCTGGAGGATACCAATTCGTTCTGTTTAACACTTCTTTTCGCTTTTTCACTCACGATCACTCCGACTCCTTTAACACCATGCATTTCAGTCTCAACTCCTGGCCATAGTGCTAGAATGCGATCATCCATTTCCACACCATCCTTTCCTTTGCGCTTTGTCTCCGATACACACACAATAATAAGCTGCCTTTCATTCATTACATTCGCAATTTCAAATTCTTTACCATGAGGTACTAACGTACTAACTCGCCATTCATTCCTTGCAGCAACGGGGTTTGGTGCCTATTTCGCCCCCTGTAGCGAGGTCGATAGTAATTAAATTAGCAGACAGACCGGTTATTAACCAAATCGTGCTCCGGACGATGTATCATTGCCTATTACTCCGACAACAAAGGAAGTAAGAAGCAGAAATTAAAAACAGAGACAAGAAAGGTATAAATAATATAAATGTGTATATTTACTGTATATATACCGGGTGTCGGGTGTATGTTTTCAAACCTGGCCATAGGTATTTAACATTTTTGTGAATTCCTGCTCGTCAATTCGGCCTACAGACAATATATTCGTATCAATGGAATGAGAAAATTATTAGACATCGAATGACGTCAAAAATTAAATTATTTTCATCGATTTTTATTGAAAAATTTTAATTTTATTACACACACTATGAAGTAATTGCTACTAAATATTACAACAGGGGTGGGCTAAAATCAGAACTTATAACATGTATTCAAATAACCCTTCATTCTGCAATAAGCAATATACAAACCTGTTATAAAACGAATTTCGAACATTAAACAACTGCTTTTCGTTTATTAACCCACACTCTGCAACGATTGCTTCCCTCAAAGAATTAATATTTGGGTGGCGTTTTTTATCAATCTTATTTTTAAGGCGGCTCCTCAGAAAAAAGTCGCAAGGTGCTAAATCAGCAGATCTGGCTAACCAGTTTATGCTACCAGCTCTGTCAATCCAACGATTTGGAAATGTATCATTTAAATGATTTCTGACATCTAGACCGTAATGCGTGGGGCAGCCGTCGTGGTGAAACTAGATCTTCTGATTTTCTCTTGCAATTTCCTCCAAAGCAGGACCTACCTTATTCACTAAAAGTTCGAAGTTAGTTTCAGCATTTCAAATTCCATTAATGTCAAATGGGCCGATAATTTTATTATTAAAAATTCCAGCCCAAATATTAATTTTTTGAGGATGTTGGGTTCTTGTAAATAAATTTGTCATTGGGTTTTCTTGAATCCAGTATCGAGTGTTTTGCACGTGAGGTTCATTGTTTAACGTAAAAGTGCATTCGTCCGTAAAACAAATTGACGATATAAAGAGACTATCCTGATTCGCACGCTCTTGCATCTCTTCGCAAAATATAACTCTACTTTCCTCATCTGCTTGAAATACCTCCTGATGACATTGGGGTTTGTATGGATGATGTCGGTGCTTTTTCTGATATACCACCGACTTCGACGAATTTAACTCAACGCTAATTTCCCTTGTGTTGTATGTTGGGTGGATATTTATCATACCCAAAACATTTTCTTCCAATTGAGTGCCATCCGCCCCAACATTCCTTCGATTACCAGTATTACAATCGTATTATTTAAATTAAAAAAAACAATGCGAAAAATAATAAATACTAACCAACTCTAGCTTCTGATTCTGCTGAAATATTAACAGTTTCTTCAAATTTTTAAGCATAGTTCCGTATTGTGGATTTAGACGGAATGGGGCTGTTATTAAATTTAACCCTATAAACTCACTCTTCGTTTGAGTAATTATACGTTTTGCAAATAAAAACTAGTAACCTAGTTCATAATGTCAAGCAATAACAAATTAATTCAACTACAATTATTAATTGTTTTAAAAATCATGGCAACTCATATTTAAAAACATAAAGCATGGCAACTCACATTTAAAAACATAAATCATGGCAACTCATATTTAAAAACATAAAAATTTTAAATTTTCAATAAAAATCGATGAAAATAGTTTAATGCTTGATATTATTCGATACGCAATAACTTTCTCATTCCATTGATACCAGAATATTTTCTGTAGGCCGAATTGGCGAGTAGGAATTCACAAAAATGTTAAAATAGAATGAATTCTTGTGACAATGATTGTTTGGGTTTGTTATACAAAGTGCTTTATTACAGAGCTGCATATTTTTATGAATCACATCTGGCATGTCTTGTATTTTATCCTACTGTTACAAATACGTATTTATGATTGCTTTATATACCCCGAGCTACCGTGGAATAAAATAAATGATTTCATTAGTTCTCTATATTTTTATCGTTATTGCAAAATGTTTACGTATTTGAGTTCAACCCTTAAATAAAAAGGTACCGTACCTGACACAGATTTAAAGTAACCATACTTTTCGTAGAAATTCAATGCTACACTAATCCTAAATACTATTTATGCGTCTTTTTTTAATCTATATTTATTTAATCATTTATATTTATTTATACATATTTTTTTATTTATACTTTACATTTCGGATTCGATCTAGTTATTTCTATTTATTATTTAAGCTAATAAAATGAATATTTGTAAAATACAAATTATCTTCGGGTTTTCCATGAAAGGGGTTTATTACAGGTTAATGTGAGTGTGAGTGTATGCGTCGTGTGCATGTATTGCGTGTGCGCGTGCGTGTACATGTTCGTGTTCGTGTTCGTGTTCGTGTTCGTGTTCGTGTGTGTATGTGCGCGTGCGTGTGCGTGTGCGTATGCGTGTGCGTGTGCGTGTGCATGTAAGTGTGAGTGTGTCAGTGAAGTTGTATTTCAAGAAATAGGGCTAAATACATTTAAAAGTAGATGCGCTTTGGTACATGTTCATGCTCATACTAATAAAGCGTGTTTTTGGCTTAGACGGCGTCGCCGTTGAAATGCATATTTATGTTGCACTATCTCATTTACTGAAGAGATAACATTTCACCAACATGAATCTTTTTAACTAAAGGATATCAATAAGTGGCGCTGTGGAAGTTCATACCCTATTTACCTCAAATCGAGTGTGAGCGGGTATTGAAGGCCATCATCTCTTCCCATTCTGTCGTTGTGAAGGATCTACCTTGGATCAACTGCCTTTCAATTTGCGAAGCGGCTGTGGTGTGGGCTTAAGGAACCCTTCTTTGATTTCCACCGAAATAAATCAAAGGAAGAGGAGGGTTGCGTAGAGAGAAAAATATGATGCGATTTGCTTAAGAGGGGGGAAGAGGTTATTTTTGCACGGTTAATTGGAGCGGGGACTCAAAAACTGACAGACGTGTGTTAAAGATGTAAGCTGTTGCGCGGAGTGTGCGATATCGAAGACCTGGGGAACCGAACGTTTCGATAAGGTTGCATACAACCAAAGCACCATCTAGGTGTATACACAGTGGTTCATCTCTCCAGGAAGTTTATAGAATTTTCGGGTACTTGGTGACGTTAACGCAATTTTGCGGATTGACATCGAGTAAAAACTGTTGTGAAGGCACGTCATACTTCACGTTTAATAGCGATCAGCCTTAACAGACGAAGGTCTCCTTGTACATAAATTTGTAAATAATTACACTAATCATAAATAGACTTGTAAATAAAGCTACCTATTTAGTTTAACATTGAGCAAACATTACCATATGTAAAACCTTCTGTGTACATAAACTTTATAACGTCAATTAAGAACGCAACGCTATCGAATTGGCTATCGGAGAGTAGCTATATTTGGTTGTCGGTTATAAGTATTAAGAATTTTTCTGTCGAGAACATTGCAGTTCATGACCAGATAGTTTTCGCTGTAGTCAGGAGGAAAAAGTTCAAAGTATATTTCTAGAAGGTAATCTAACTTTGTATATTTATGGCGTTTGAGTTTATCTTACAATTGGCAGTCTTGCCAAATTATACGGACATATGCAGGTAAACGTAGTCGTCTTTGTTGAAACGTTAGTCCATTTATGTTATTTTCATTAAGTTTGACGAACTACTTTCATCAGCGCTTTTAATATTTTAAGATTGACTATTTGAATGTACTTCAGATTTATGTGTGTAAAATTTCATGTTGAAGAATTGGTACCTTTGAATGAACAATTTATTTTTGTAAATGTCTTGAATTTTGACAGTACTTTAGGTAACATTAGCTTAGAAAAATTAGTATAAGATTAGAGGGCATAGTTTGCAAGTTAGGACCGATTAAGGAATAGGGTCAATATATTCTCCCCTAACCCAAATTTCAAGATAACTGGTACACAGATTGGTGCGGCTCACGTTTATGCATATGTATCATTTTTTTATGTTTTTATTGGTGTTTATTCAATAGACGGATAGTTAGTTGGGTTTACTAGCATTATTTGAAATCTTCTCCCGAACAGCGAAAGCGTTAATTAACGAAAGTTGGTATCTTAGAGATTTAAAATTAAAAGATTTTATTAAAGGTTAATTTTATTGATTAAATTTCATTGAGTTGATATGAAAGGCGACCTGCTGGAAAACTCCGGATTTGACGTATCTAATTTTATGTAGTTTTTTATATCAAATAATTTTTTTTGTAACGTAACAAACTAAACAATTTTGAACGACGTTTGTTTAGTTTGTGATTAATCTTTGAGTGCAACTGATGATAGAATTTTAATAGATGACCAGCATTTGGATTTTGACTTTTCAGTAAATAAGCATTGTTTTTGTTTGTGTATTTAGTTTACAAGCGTTGGGTGTAAAATAAAGTGAAAATATGTTAAGGAAAACGGTTGAACCTCCAAGAGCTAATTTGCTCGCACGCTTCATTATTATTTTAAGGCGTGTGAATATTTTGAGATTTGTTTTAGAGCTAGAGTTCCCGGAGCACCACCTACGTGCACCTGAAGGTAGCTAGCGTAAGGGTAAGTGAGACTCTTGTCTATTTGGGGCTGATTTACCTACGTATGCATAGGTATATTCTTACCGATTTTGCTTTCACAACAGACAGGCGCCTATTAAATGAGTATATCACGATTGCGACTCACTGTCATCGATTACTTTCGACAATACGACAAACTACCCATGGTATTTAAATTCAGAAACATGCCCACGGCCCTCTGTCCCTCCGATCTAAACCGGTGCACATTAATTATCTGTTACCTTCCGTGCTAATTTAATTTTCGACTGTAACAAAGTCGCAAATTGTGTTTTGCTAAATACTTTGTAGGTTAATGTGCATTTAAAAAAAAGCAGAACGACAAAAAATTTGTTTTAAAACCACAACTAGACAAAGCGATGCAAATGATAAACACAGCAATTAAAAGGTAAATTTGACTAATTTGTTTGATATTTGTTTCTAAGGACAAAAACGACAAACTCCAGATTTTATTAAGTGATATGTGTTAAAAATTAGGAATCACTCACAGTAAATACACCAATCTGCCAGTAACATAACGTCACCCCTAACTTACGTATTGCTTTATTTTTGTATCTGGTTGGTTCTTTTTATCGTTAATTTGCTTTCATGTAGCGTATAGTTTCATACTAAACTATATTGATTTTCAATATAGAGTGAATGTGAACCGTTTAGACACGTGATGAACAAGTTAAGCTTCAAATCTTATTAGGTGGGAACGGACTGTAAGATGGTTATATATTAATGACAATAATAAAAGCCTGTGATGTCATTATTTGTATGATACGAATATAGTAAATATCTCTCACCATGTTGTAGATATTAAACACTTAATATTGGCAATGTTGTAAGTACGCTGGTCTGCTACAAAGTCGTTCAAATGATTTGCCATTAACAATTTAAAAAAAAATCAAATTAAGAAATAAGAAATGAATTTACTTTAGAAATAAGTAATAGTATATTATACAGTGTGCCAAAATTGGAAGCGAATGTATTATTGAGACCTCAAAAACTAGAACAGATAAAAAGACGGAAAGTTTAATAATGTTCATAGTTTGATTATAACTTACAGTTGTTTAGTAATTTGGGAAAAAGCGAAACGTTGCATTTTAAAAGAATTCGATGAATTTGCTCTATTTATGGAAAGTCTTAAAATCTGTATAAACATATCCCAAGCACCTTTTCACGTAGAATACTGTCAATGATATACCACACTTGTGTAAAATAATAAAAAAGAAACACAAAAATCGCAATAATTTTTATTTGGATCAATATAGCAACTGTTCAAATTAAACGCAAAAGCTTTTATATAATTTGTTTTTAATTAAAAATGAAGTAATAAGGTTATACATTGTTCAAAGCCTGGTATAAAGAACGCTAGTAGGGTTTGGGTCTGCTAGAAACGAAAATATTTAAACTTTGGACTAAAACTTTCCCTATTTAACCGCCATTCAATATTTTATAGTTGCTGAGATCCTACACGGTAGGTATATCAAGGTAAGACGACATTTTTCTAAACCGATCTCTACCGAGACGTGAATTATTGAGAGACGGGACAAAGAAAGTTTTCT
This sequence comes from Vesta saturnalis, assembly GCA_036346205.1. Classification (NCBI taxonomy): domain Eukaryota; kingdom Metazoa; phylum Arthropoda; class Insecta; order Coleoptera; family Lampyridae; genus Vesta; species Vesta saturnalis. Next base: position 144,857 of record JARFJB010001393.1, on the reverse strand, counting down.
ACGGTGGTCTATAAATTATTTTATTCTCAATTAGAACAATTTTTCAGTAATCCACCAATTTTTGACGTTTCAGTTTGTTGATATATGAGTGTTTTGAGAAAGTCTAGTTCCTGCTTTGAAAACAAGCCTGCTAATCGAGTTTGACTCTTTGATTTATAATAAATGTCTGTAAACGTGAGTGCGTTTCTAATATCATTATTTCCCTAAGTACTAAAACACAAATTTAATACTTTGTGGTAATCGAAACGGGTTTTTGCTCTCGCGAGGGTAAACACAATCTCTGAGGGAAAGTGTTATTATCGATAGAAGAACAAGGTCCAAAATAATAACACCTATTTGTAACTTTTATTCGAAATAAAATTTTGTATCAATTAAACTAACCATAACAATTATTGTGTAACCAAGATGTATTTTTCCAGCCACCCAGAAAACAAATACAAACATTAAAATTTGTATGAACGTAACATACTACTCGACGCCATCAAATTCCATTCGTAATTACAAATTTAGCCTTTATGGAGGTTTTATTATTCTTACAGATCTCCGTAAGGGAATATCTGCAATAGACAGTGAGACATTTTTGAAGTTCTTTTCAGGTACTGTCGTTAATGATAGGTGTGTTTATATCGTTTGGGTAACTGACTTAGACGGATTTTCTAAATCAAATCGTTATCTATTTTTACGAAATAATGTAATTTGCCTAGGTTTTTAATAGCGTCAAAATATTTTTCAGCATGTTGCGATAGGATTTGTTGAATTAATCATGCGCACTATATGCACTTCTGGCAAATAAATGTAGGCGTCCACAAGTATAAAAAAATGACCATGAAATGAGCACTTGGCGTCTTGGTATTTTTACAGGGACGAATTGTAACTGAAAGTGTTTGAAACTGATGATAAAGGTTTGATTCCTCATTATATTGGAACAAAACTAAGATAAAGTTCTACTCTTGCTCAAAAATTAGCCGAAAAAGATAGGTCTGAAGGAATGACCTCCGTAGTCCGAAACATTCAGAAATGTAACAATTGGTTGTGGCGACTTTATTGCAATCGGGATAGTTGCCATTTCCTTTTTTTTTACTGAACAGAAAAAAACGCAAGGACTTTAGTGTCCACGTAAGATAATTGCATTTATTAATTCCCACTACATTAAGCAGCTACTGCCTGGAATATGATTTGCAATAAACTAAAAATCATAAAAGTACTAACTTTTGCCATTAACAACAAAAGGTGCTGCAGACAATGTAGCATTTTTCAAAATTTGGCTTGGTTCAGAGGTATGTATTAAACTGCTTTGGATATAGCCATCATTTCTTCTTTTAGGGAAATGTATGAGTCTATGAAACTTGATAATCTCAATATCGCGTAGACGCAGTAACATTTTTCGTCATTTTGAAAAGTGTACTAACATTTTGCTCAATGCATTTATACTGTAATAATTTTGGTAATCTTTAAATAATAAAATTGCCCACTTGCAAAGAATGTTACAAAATGCTGCAAAAAGAGCCAATGTACCATAGGGTAATGCACGTTAATTCCTCGGATTCTTATTTACCCCCCCCCCCCCCCCAGTTGAGTTGATTCTGATGGGAAGGCTTTCTTAAACTGCCTACATACATTTCCTCAAGGAATACGAGACCCAAAACGCTATTTCTGAAAAAACGTGTTTCGCTCTTCAAATTATATTTTTTATGAGTTATTGACAATGTAATAAAAAACTAACTACGGTATTCGTGTTTGGTTGACTTTTAAATACAAGTAAAACGTGTAATTATGAATGTAGGCAGTGGCAATTAACAGCGCATCAGGTAAAGCTATTTTTTGCTTGCAATACGCTTGCAAATCGTTGGTGTCATTTGTAGTAATTTGTAGTGTTGTTATTTTTAATACATTAATAAGGTACGCGTTTGAAGATTTAGTAAAATTCGACCACAAGCGGTGCTGTTCATTTTTGTAATTGACGTCAATCACATGAAATCAGCGTGCATCAGTTTATATTTAGTCAATGTTGAAAATTAATAAAGCTTTGAGAATATATCCGAAATACCATTTAATTAAGACCAATTTGTGCTTGCAATTATACCTTTAACTGGCGAAATTGATAAAAAAATATTTTTTCCATAAAAACCATAACATAACTTTTTTATTTAATTTTAGTTTTATTTAATTTAATATGTAATAAGCCGAAATGGAAATATACGGTGATGGTATATCAGAATCTAAACAGTCATGCAGAGTAAAAGTTTATTGATCCAACAATATATTTATCTGCAAAAGACACAAAGTCTCGAAATACACTCAAAATAATACCGTCATGGCAGAAATTCTGGTATATGGAATAATCAGATGTAAATGTTTCTTTCCATTTACGTACAGGAGCATTGTTAGATGTATCGATTACTGATTAACTATACTAAAACTTACTGCCTTTTTTCTGTTCAAACACTTTCTGTAAAACAGATGCACATGCACTGGTGAAACTAGTTTTGACAGAAATAAAGGCAATTCAGTTATTCACCAACGATTACAGTCACAACGGCTTTTCTTAGTGAAAATTAGTTTGCCTGTTTTGACTACACCTTTAGAAAGCGTCAAATACATTTCAGAAAATATCAGATGGATTGTAGTATTTTTACAATATTATTAAATTAACTTAAATAATTCCTAATTGCCCACTGGCAAGTCTACAAGATCTAAAGCGGGAACGTGGCAGCTACTCGAATGTTGAAACGGGAGTGCACAATCACCTCCTACGATACTGGGAGAAGCGTCAATTTGTTCTAAATACACCAACTTCCCACACCCGGCCCGTTGACTTCAGGAACTGTTAAATTGGTTTTAACGTAGTACTTAATATTTGACCAAATAGATCAATGATATTAAGCACTAGTCAATAAGGGGCCACATGCAACAGTGTTGCAGGAATTGATTCAATAACTACTTCCAAATTTGTATGGCACAGAACATTGTCACATATGATTATAAGATCCTCTAATTGATTTCCTATATTCTGCCATTGTAACATAAGTCTGCCCATCCACGCGTTTGCTAAGTCTGAGCTATACGTACCACGTTGATGTTCCATCTGTACAACTCCCGCAGCGGACATGCCCCCTATTAAATGTATACTACGTTCCCTTGAAGCGAGTAACTCTTGCAACGCCCGATCACCAGCTTTGACTCGACTTCTTGATCGTCAGCAACACAGATTAAAGTTCGTTACGTCAATCCATACTATTTTTCATCTGAATTGATGTTTACAGAGTAAAGAGTATTCTCTCCAAGTAGTTTCCAATAGAGGAAAGCACAAGTTTTCTGAAAATAACGATGGAGTCTTTTTTGAATAGTTTTCAGCGTTACAGTGCAATCATCTTCAATCCAAACCACCATTACTTCTAATTCTGCTGCTGTAAGTGATTTAGGGTTTTTACCTCCTTTCTTTAGCATTACAGAACGCCCTAATCTTATCCCAGTGTAAACCGTTTTATAATTAATTCCGAGGGTCTCGGTAAGTAATGCCTAGCCTTGACCTTTGTTTGCACAGCTAACTAATCTTTGTCGATCTACCTGGAATGCTTTTATGCATTTTCCCAACAACGGGTACTCTGTTTCTGGGCAGAGATCGGCAATATGGGCAACGTTTTTGTTTTTGTTTACATCCTACTTGCGTCTAGCACATTCTTCGTGAAGTAGGTGCCTACACGGTAACAATCTTACCACCGGACGTCTTCACATTGAAGTTTTACAAACGTCACGTTCTTCCAAGTTCAATTTCTCCAGTACAATTGTCATTCAGAAGTAATTCCTTACCTTTAAGTTAAACCAGAACATTGTTAAGACACATCGTTTGCTGTCAATAGATACAATAGTTTTTTGTTCGTCGAGGAAATTTGATGAAAAAATTTGACTGTATATATATATATATATATATATATATATATATATATATATATATATATATATATATATATATATATATATATATATATATATATATATATATATATATATATATATATATATATATGTTATTGTTTGAATCATGAAGCATGAAGTACAAATGATATTCTCTGAAATCAAAAATTGCGTTTTCTGAAATACATTTGACGTTTTCTGGAATCCACTGATGCTTTCTGAAGTACATTTTGAAAAGGTGTAGTTGAAACCCATTTCGACTAGCGTGGCATTTTAACGGGAATGCAATTAATTTACATCCGTACAAAGTTTAAATGCGTAAAAATGATCAAAGTTGAAGGATAATTAAACTCAATACCAGGTTTGGCAACATATTTTGGGACAATGGCTTTCAATTACTAATATAACAGCAAGTACTTTGTGAAGTTTGCTATAAACATATTTTTCCCAAATTTAAGAAATGATTGTTTAAATACTCTCCTAGTGAACAAAATAATTTACTTGTCTCCTGCTTTTCTATTTATGACATTTGTTGTAATTCTTTTTTCATAATTAAAGGCATACAGAGAGTACCGTTTCTTTTCTGGGAGTTTCTTCTATTTAGATTGTTTAGTCTATATGCAATATACTTCCGTTCTGCATTTTAACTACTTACTAATGTTCATGTAGGAATAACTTGAGATTATTAGTATACGCCTTTAGGGGTTATTGTTCAATATTTATTGTAGATATGATCAAGTGTATTATAATTTAGTGGTAACAAGTTACATTCGTTACTTTTGCTGTACGATTAAGTAAATTTTTGCGATCTATTAAAATTAATGGATTACTCGTATTTCTTTGAACTTTCTATTTTTCTAAAAATAATGACATTTCTCTAAGCTTATCTCTGTAGTTTCTTGAATATATTACGCTTCACAATTAAAAACATTTCTGTAGTGTTTGGGTAAACTTTTTGATGGTCACTTATAAGTTATATTTCGACTTCATGTGTTGGGAGTCACTGGTATATATCGGTTTGACATCCGGATATTTGACTTTTACTTTCACTTCCTGTCTGTTCTTTGACGAAAGAAAAGCCATTTTGTAGCCCATCGATAATTATCGGTTTTATAACATTTTTCTAAATTTGGTGCCGAGTCGCTATAATTAGTGGGTACAAACGATTTATAACGGATATATATATATATATATATATATATATATATATATATATATATATATATATATAGGAAATACTAAAAGCAGACAATCTATCTGGTTCGATTGAAGAACTAAATCCATTAAGAAAATCATTAAAGCAATTAGCTAAAGGGGTTAGACTTAACCACGAAGTTGTTTTTACGCTTTAGATTCGCTGGGGAAAGCAATTACTATTTCGCTGTTCGAGACAGTTATCAGCTGTTCTCATACTCGTATTCGACTGAATCCATTTCTTAACGTTACAATTAATACTTTTCTGGTTCTCTACCTCATTGAAGGTAAGATTGATATTCATGCTTTCATTTGACTGTATGTATTTAATTTTAGAGGTACTTTTTGTACGCCATATAATATACTTTTCGTACATCATCTAAATATACTTGCATGCTATGTAAATATGGTCCGTACGTAGTTGTACATACTGGCATTTGGCTGATGAAGTATGTTACTTATTACATAATTAGCAAGAGATTTTCACTTCCAAGGGTAGAACACCTGTGAAATATTTGAAATCATAACTTTCCGACAGGCTGGGATATGAAAGATAAGTTTTAAATCACTCATATTCGGGGTCTTTGGATACCTTAATGCTTTGATTAATCTGTGACCAATCCTATAAGTTGTATAGACCTATGTGCATATTTGTGATAAAACTTTACGTGTTATTGCACAAATTTTTGCGCTTTTACATGAAATTGCTTTGGGTAAATTTTTGAGTATAAAAATCTATGTATTTAAACGCTGTTTTGTAAGAAACTGTGTAACTGAATGTATTCAGCTCATCAGATTCTGGTTAAAGATTTTATAAACCACCTGATCATTTCTGTTATATTTGTTTACTGCAGGTTATTCATAGCAATTGTATTATTATTATAATCTTGTATTCAATGTGCCTTTACAACTTGGGGAATGCTTAAATTACCTGTTTACGGTATTTTATTAAAGACTATAAACCTATGTTTTAGCATAACTTAGCTTTGAAATTCTGTATATTACTTTGCCATTTTTGGTTGTAAATTTAACTTGATTTCATTATCTAAATTCTAGTATTAGACTCTTTTGGTGGCTTGATATATTGTGTATTTAAGAGCACAAATATTCTATGTATTATCTCTGTGGTTAACGATTTTTGTAACACAATTGAATTAATTATTTATTTAGGGAATTATCTCCCTTTTACTTTATGGGGAATATAAATTAAATTAGATGTGTGTGTACATACAAATGCAAAGTATATACTGCCATTATTTGTAATTAATATATCGCTTTTGTTTTGGGGAGATTCTGCTGTACACCTACCTTTCCTAGTGCTCAGATCCTTTCACACATTCGTTGCTTGGCTAAAAAAGTGGCAAATTACCTATTTATCTAGGGCTGGCTGATTTATTGTCCTAGCTGGCGCCCTCTCTTTTCTTTAAGCTTACAGATACCATCTGCATTACTGTAGAACCCCTCCACCTCTACCGTGACCGAGCTACCGGCGGTCCTATAAAGGTATCCCCTCTGGTATGGTAAGTTTTGGGTACAAAGTTGAAGTTTGCACGTAACAAACAATAGCTCAGGGGGATTTGAATAAGAAAACAGCAATAGCACAGAGACTGTTTGGTGCTGGTCTATCGCGCATACGACTTAAAATAAGTTTATTCCACTATATTTGCAAACGTTGTTCTTACGATGGACGCAGATACAACGACGAGTTGGAATATCCCGAAAATCTGGCCCATACCCCGTCAGACGAGGAGCCATCAGTAATGTTACTAACGTCCATCGCTGCCGTGACCGAGCCCGAACAAAGCCGTCACGAATCCAACAGCTCCGAACAATTTAAGAAGAATCCAAACAAGATCAGATGTGATGAAGACCATTGCCGTTATCAGGGAACGGTGCTCCAGGTAACCCTGTATCAGAAGAAGTGGATCCACTTCTACGAAGAATTCGACGGACCCCACCAAAAGCTGGTAAAGCGGGAATCCGAATTCAGCGTGTCTGAACCACGGCCGTGCCAGGCTGGCGAGGTATTCGGATAGCCGTAATACACTGTATCATACACATGAGTCACCGAGCAAGCGTCCCTTTACGGCAGAAATCCCCGAAGGAATGTTATATCAGAGGAACTGTAACGTGAGTACAATATTCTTTATCGCTTCAGGATGAAGAACCAACGACGTAAGATCCCTCTAGTACTAACGGAATCTGTCGCCCGCCTGCGAGTCTGCATCGAGACTTGAAGTTGAAATATTACATCAGTCAATGACACCATTGTCACAGTATATGTAATGCACAGAGTTAAGGCAGAACGCTGTAAGAAGTGCGAATCTATGCTACAACCAGGCTAAACGTATTAACTACGGTGGTGGACACACTGCAAAGTACCGGCGTTTTGCGAGGTTTCCTCAATCTCCACTGCTTAAGAAGAAGAAAGTTTCACAACAGCGGTTGAAGACAATTACCAGCAGCGGCACGCTTCTCTATTTGGAGCGGTGTCATTTACGATACAGTACCTACCCAACTTGATTACATCTTGGGCCTCCTAGGAGGTATCAATTTGGAGAAGGCCCAACCTATCATCCGTAAGGCGACAACGGTGTTAGCACAGATCGGAACTCCGACTGATCTGTGGCACCCAATCAGACCAACCAGTCAATCAACAACAGGATACTCTGCTATCACTAACTCCCAATACCAACATACACAATTACATTATTGCTTACCAATCTCGATAAAACAACGACACTCAACATGATGGTATTCGATATAATATTAACTCTTGGACTAAAGCATGTTGAGTTCAATCGACTTATTTTCTTGTAAGAAATCTACTGGTGTTCTGTGTCCCATTAATTTCGGGACACCCTGTATATTGAAACGTTATAAAACCATAAAACAAAAAAGAGTAAATCATTAATTAATTAATTATTATTAATTGTCAAGGCAATATGGTGCTAACAACGTCTATTTATACTTCTACGATTAAAATAAAATTAAAATTACTACTGCAACTTTTATATTGCCATTTTAGATGTAAAAGTTATCACTTTTACGACGTATGAAGATAAAGGTACATAAATAAGTGCTATAGAATTCTGTTCCAAAGCTCACATAAACTATTAATTAAGAAATGCTAATGGCGTTGATATGAATGATGAAGCTACAAAGCACAATTGTTAGCGAAATGTTAAATAACTAATTTTGAGAACAAATGCTAACTTCTACTTTGCTGTAAATTCATTGTCTTTAAACTTTGGTAAGATGACTATATTTCATTTAAGCATGTAGATCATATTACCAGAAAATAGTGGAATAGTAAGACAAATTTTAAGTACAAAATATCTTTATCCTTCAACATCAGTAAACGTGATTTGACTAATTACCTCCGTCAAAGTGGTTTTTATCATTTTATCATTTTCATCAATGCTTCATTAATATTCACGTGAAGCAAAGGTAACCAATCCATTTATTTAACGACACATTAAAAATTTTGAATATATTACTTTAAAGAGTTTTTAATTACAATGAAACAAAAGAAAACAGGTGGTGGGAATTCCTGTAGAATTGAGTTTACAAAATTCCTATCAAATTATCCCAGTATTCATGAGACAGATTAATATTGCATCAATTCGAAGTCTCTCTTCTACACTAACGGAGCGGAAAATCCAAATTCTTAGTTTAAAGCGTTTTTGAAGCAAATTAAATTATAAACATTACAAGTATAGCAACTTACTAGTTTTTCCCTTAATTTTATCTTGTAGGGTGCAGTATTGTAAATCTAGACCAACGTAAGTTAATATTTTTTAACATATTTTTCGAGTTATATTTCGGTTTCAAAAGGGCGAAGTTAGTAATAGCAATGATTTGGTTTACAGAAAATATGGTAAGCTGTCGATGAAAAATTTTAACATCTTTAATTGTGATCAAAGTTTGATAAGGAACAGTAAAATGTAGAAGGAGAGATGTTTGGTTAATATCAAAAACATTCAAATCAACATTTCTTCCTCATCAATTCAATGGTGCTGACCAGAGGAATTTTCAGTTTTTACTTATAAATTACTGTACACTTCTTTCGTAAGACCATGTGTTGTTTAGAAACCGAACTACTATTTATACACGATAAATTAATAAACCAACTTAAAACTCACATTCTTCTGAAGTATTTTGCCATACCGCGTAAGCAGTCGAAGATGTTGATCCCGGGTGAGGTGTCGAAAACTACCGGTTGAATCCGTTTCCACCAGCGCCATGCGCCTACTATCCAGCTTACAGCCATGCATCAACAACAAACAACTAGGACAAGAAGAGCAAGAAGGAACACGAAACCGAGAAGACACTAAAGAATGGACCCGCTATATTGCCACGATTGAGCAAAATCGTTCAAGTTGCCGAAATATTATACGAACAGTCAGACTGCAATAAAAGAAAGCGCTACTGACATCTGAGAAAGAGTACCACCAAACTGGACTGGTGAGGGCATTGCCTGCACTCGAGACAACGCCGTTAGCGAGGAAATCCGAATGTAGCCTGAGTTAATCAAAGACAGAAACACGATAGGGTATATGAGTAGGCATAGTGTTCCGTACCATACCTACTCGGAACCAAGATATCGTTTTTTGAGGTGGTTTTTCAGGGAGTCCCCAAAGAAATTTTTACGAAGGAGAAAATCTTTAAGGTGGAGTTTGTCGCTTTAATGTATATACCAAACCCTGCATTGGTGAGTTAACTGTGGTGGCGGACAACTCGCAAACTACCGAGAATGTCTAAGGTTTTCTGACGTTCCAGACCGGAAGGGGAAGGAAAAGAGCAGAAGCCATGACGTAAGAGGACGTAGGACCTGTGAAACACTTCAACGCGTTGGGGGGATGAAGGCGGGTGGTAGAAATTAGTAATTAGGATTCGACTTTATATTGGGTCTCCTTGAGGGCGACTAAACCCCGAAAGATGGCAAATGTGCAACTGACCATTGCATTGTCAGGTGGTGTATTCTCTTTTTGATGAAGTTCCACGATGAGTATTAGTATAATATATTGTTAAGTTTGTGTGTTTATTTCCAAACGAAATCCTATAACGCTTCACCCTATAAGGCCTCCTAGCTTCACGTTAGTGTTGCTTGGTGTTGTAGTGTTAGCGTTATTGCTGCAGTAGATAAATAAGACACAAGGACCACGCGCTTCAAGTTTAATTAAGAAAAACCGATATCAGCGTTGACCCCACTCCCCATAGAGATAAAATTGATCTTATTTTTATCGTTAGTCCTACGTAACTGCGCTTTAGTTGCCTAAATACTTATTATCGCGTGCTTTAAGTTTTCAAGATAGTTAACTGATATTATTGTGAAATTGGCTCCATCCACAACGAATTACGATTATGATTATGAAGTTTACTTTTCTAAATTGTTAGTGCTACGTTATTGTTGTTTAGTTTCTCAAAAATTTCACACCACACAGCTCGAATTTTCAAGATAGTGGAGAAAAAGCGCTATTAGTATCAAGTTAGATTTATTTTTGAAAACGTACGTGAAAATTCGTTATTGCGCTCCGGTTGATCAAATTTTGGTTTGATGATTTTGTCATTAGCGCAGCCGACCATGTGAAGAGTCAATTGAGGTTTTGAATGAGAGTTTCCATTATATTGTCACAACTTACTTGAATCAGTGGACATCTCGTCAGATTTAGTTGTAGCTTTTGGTCACACTAGTAATTATGTTTGCAATCGTGTTGTATTTCCATCAGCGTGGAATTTTAGTTTATCTTTCAGACAGACAAACTTCGTTCACGTCTATATTGCCAATGAGTTTATGCTTAATTTAGATCTAAGTGTGTATGGTCAACAGTAATTGCACATGTTAAGTTAATATAATGCATAGAATTTTATTTGCTGTCTCACTGTGTCAACGGTTTCCTTTTCGCTAGAAGAAAAGGTAATTTTCATTTATGCAGATTATTAAAAGCATGTTTTGATAAAGGAAATTAAGGAAATGCCTCCTAGCTATTACGGTACTTCAAACAGTTATATTCGTATGAATTGTAGTCATTCGCTGTCTGCATGCAGATCAGTGAACATCGCGTTTTAACATTGTAAACGTACTTTGTTAAAAGTTTTTGCCCTTCTACGAAGAAGACATCTATAAGAAGAGCAAGAAGAAGAAAAAGAAACCCAAGAAATTGGAAGAGGAGATGGCTGCTGCAACGCTTCCAGCAGCTCCAAGGACCGTTGGTGCAGAAGAAGAATCGCCACTGTCCGAAGGGTTCCGGCTCCAGAAGAAGAGGCCGTAAAAATGTTCGAGAGACCGCCCGACCACGCCCACATCCGTTATCAACGCGTTCGAGGCGCTAGCTGAAACCATGGACCTCCTGGACGTAGAAGAGCTTCCTGCTGCCAGGAGAGGGTTCCTCCAGTAATCCTTCGCGAGAAGGAGCACTGGGTTACGTTCTCTCGATAATTAGATCACCAAGGGGTCGTCTTCACACGTGTGAAGGAAATTGACGAGGGATACCGGATCCAGTCTGCCACTGCCAAGGACCTTGACAGGCTAATGCGGTATATAGATAGGCATGGTACACCTTACCATACCTATCAGGCAAAAGGAACGTTCGTTCAAGGTGGTTCTACGGGGAATACCCGTAGAAATCGCCGAGGCTGACGTTACCTCTGAGCTTAAAACGCACGACGTTAACATCAGCTCTTGTTTCAGAATGAAGAAACAAGGCAGACCGACCCCGCTTCTGCTGGCCCAGGTACCAACCGAAGAGGACCTTAAGAAGATCCGGTTGGTGGAGTATGTGGCTTGCCTCCGTGTCTCCACTGAAGAGGCGGAGACCAGGCATCGGGCAGTGTCACCGGTGTCAGGGATTCCGTCACGCACAGCGTTGCTGTAGAGCCGCGGCACGCTGTGTCAAGTGTGCAGGACACCACCGCTCCAGTGAGTGCACCAAACCCCGTACGGACCGGGCAAGGTGGTGATCATCCTGCCAACTTCAGGGGTTGGCCGAGGTACCCACGTCTCCCGCAGCGTAAGAAGACAGAAGCTCCACCGTTACGTCTCCCGCAGCGGAAGAAGTCCGAAGAAACACCTCAACAGAGACAAAAGAGGACACCGACCACAGCGACACCCTCTCTAGTCCGAACCGGCGTTAGTCACGCCAAAGCGACGGCAAGCGGCAGCGAGATGGCTAAAGTAGCGGATGCGGTGAAAGCCGCAGACGTAAAAAAGCCCGCTTCACCCGCTTTGGGATTCGACGCTGTTCTTGACCTCCTCGGAGGTTTGGATATGGCGAAGGTCCTAGCGGTCATCCAACGGGTGGCAGCGGCCTTAGTGACCTGTGGCGAGTAATCCTCACACACAGTCAGGAGGTGTTTGCACTTTTTGTGTAAATACCTCCGGAACGACGATGAGTAGGGATGCCGGGATAAGTATAGTTAACTGTATCAATACAATAAACTTTACATATTAACACAATCTACCATTTGCTAATCAAACTCACTTCAAAACATCACTTATATAACTCATAAAATTCAATTAACAACACAATATTGACAATACTAATAATTTTTTCTATTCCCAACAGGCAATACCCGCAAGAAGCTATACAGACCTCCGGTATCCCGAACCATTCTGGTGCTGCGAGGAACCAGCCCACCTGCTTCCAAGGAAACACCGCCCACCCACCCACGAGTCCCGCCCACAATATCCACTAGAATAGAAATGAAATACTACTAACTTAAGTAACGTAATCCAACTAAACATGTTTTTTTTTCTTTTTTTTGCCTAGATAATAAGATAACATGTTATAAACTTATAAAAAATGAAATGTAATTACATAAAAAAAAACGATGTAATCAACCGACTGAAGAGGCTTCCTCGCCTGAGCAGCCGACTGAAATTGTAAAATTCCATTTATCAACAATTGTACCTATAATTAATAATAAACGTTTTTTGAATTTGAATTTGAAAGTCGCACTACCGATCGTAAGGCAGAATCTGTAAGTAGTATAGCTATGCCGATCCTGATCCACTTTTGTCACTAGATTTGTCACCAGATCTAGGAAAAAGTCACCAGAAAAGTTACTAGATTTCAAGGTCGGTAACATTGCCTATTTCAAGGGGTAGCTGAAGACCACAGGTGTGTAACTCTCTTCAAGGTTATGTGGTTGGTAAGCCTGCCTCTTTGAGGTCCCCGCTTCAAGGTCATTATAGTCCTGAAGGTCATTGCCCTCGGTCTCAAGCAAGTCTATGCATGTTTCAAGGCCACGCCCTATTCTGAGAAATCAGGAACAAAGGAGGCCCATTGTTTAAAGTCTATGCTTTCAAGGCCACATGAGAGAACAAAGGCGATCTATTGTTTTGGCTGAGTCATAGCTTCTGAAATTCTAGGAAATCAGTAGGTATACTAGGCCGATGAAAAATGTTATTGACTTGCGGTGGTGTCATATTACATTTCTTAGAAATATAAAAAGGTCAAGGTGAAAAGCTAAAAATAGAAGTTGCAAGGTAATCATAAATCTAAAAATAGTTTTGAAGGTCAAAGGTTATTGACTTGCGCTGGTGTCATATAACATTTCTTAGAAATATAAAAAGGTCAAGGTGAAAAGCTAAAAATAGAAATTGCAAGGTAATCATAAATCTAAGAATAGAATTTTCAAGGTCTACTCGACTTGAAGGTCACGACGACGATCTCATAAGCTATGCATAAAAAATAGGTCATGAGTTCATTGAAGGTGAATACTCCACTTCAAGCTAAAAATAGAAATTACAATGTCACCATCCTCATCATATTACAAGGTCACTCTGCGGTCAAACGTTTGGGCGGGAAATTTGTATGTCAAGGTCAGAAGCTAAAAATAGAAACTGCAATGTCATCATCATCATATTACAATTCTTAGAAGTCTAAAAATAGTGTGTGCAAAGGTTATTGATCTGTATATCATAGCTAAAAATGGTCGGTTCATGTCCTCACTAAAAGGTGATCGCGTTACAGCTAAAAAGTATAGTGACAGCATCATCGTTGAAAGTAGCTTATGCGCGTAACCAGATATGTATGGTAATCAAAGAGATGGTTCATATCTGCACTAATGTAACATAGTGGGAGTCGTTTAGGGTAACAATATAAGGAAATAGTGTAATGGGTAGTGAGTGTTGTGTAAAACATGTGGATGGCATACGCTCAAGAGCAATGGACCAAAGCAACTGACCTGATAACAGCGGTGGAACGCTTGAAGCAAGAATTTTCGGCATTAGTATTCGATGCCGAACATGAGGCGAGGTGATTATAGTGAAGCGGAGTGTAACATCCTAGTGAAAAGTATGAAAAAGGAGTAACGATATGTGAAAAGTTTTTAAATTTAAAGAAAATATGTAGATGTTTTGTAGAAGAACTGAAAGCTGTGCAATTGCATCAGTTTTGCAACGATGTAAAAAAAATGGACAGCATCTCCTGATGGTAGCAGTTCATCCTCATCAGATGCAGATTAGCCTATCGATACAATTATCAAAGTACACTCTCCCCTCTACATCATGATATAGAAATATATAGGACAGTTCCGGTGTCAACTTGAACATAAAAGACTTGGAGGTGGGTGCAAAATATAAAGTGATTGATATGAATACCATCGACACAAAGTATGGTAAACATATTATCATTGAAACCCAGAACTTTAAGTGCATACTTACCTTAGGATTTTATGAATAGTTCAAAAAAGAAGATCGTATTGAAAAGTTTAAGCAATATCTGGTTGAGAATGACGCATTACCAGCGCCGGAACTGTAGGAAAGACGACTAATTTAACATTTCTGTAAAAAAATAATAATAATAACATATATATCTATGTATAATTGTTTGGAAATAAATTATATATTTTTTTTTGCAAAAAAAAGAAAAAAGTCTTATTAAATGAAGGGTATATCACAATGAAGAGAGCTGCTATTGATGAGACTAAAAAATGTAGCGTATAATAATATGGTGTCTGCAGCTATATTGGCTAAGCTCTTCAAGGTTAAAATTTATTGGTATCATATTACAATTCATACCAACCAATCTTCAAGGTTAAATTTTATTGACAAGGTATTGAGAAGGTATCTTATTACAGTTCTTATGCTAGACTCTTCAAGGTTCTTAGGAATAGCAAAATAAGCATTCTTAACCAATGACACATGTAACTGACTTTGTGCATGCTCGGTATTGCTCGGGTATCCTGGTGGAGTCTACCCTTCTATATAAGTTTAAATTTTATAATCACATATCATTCGCTTCAACATCATGTTTTTCTAAAAAGTATATATGTTAAAGCACTGTTTTTGCACATTAAAATCGCTTACGTATTTACTATTGTAATAGTGTGTGTAAACCTAACCAGAAAATCAGTTCTATTTGTTTAAATGTAGCATGTAGAAATACTGCACGATTGCATTAGCGCATATACAACACGCTAACGAAGACAACCAGACAAATATAGAAAAGTAATGATTGTTATAATTGATGTGCAAGGATTCAAAACAGCAAGAAATATATTTACACCTAAGGAACTAGCGATATATAATGGAGAGCAAATTGCTCATTACGTATTCAAGCCTCCATTTCCATGGCACACCTTGGATAGTGAATTTCAAAAGCAAGCTAATTGGTTAATTCACAACCACCACTTTATCAAGTGGGAATATGGATATACTTCTCCACGTCTATTCCCTCGTATACTTAGTGATTGCATATCAACAACAGATGAGGTGTACGTTAAAGGACGAGAGAAAGCTGATTTTATTCAAAAATTTTTAAAACAACGCATTACGGTGTTTGAAGAACAACATACTTTACCCAAACTTCATCCATGCTGTTTTTTTCATACACAAAACACTTGTCACTGTGCGTTGGCTCATGTATATCATTTATATGAAAAAATTGTCGTGAAATTCTAATAAAGATTTATTAACTGACATATCTTATTCGCATGTATTACCTCAACGCTTTTATGAGTATTTCAAAGAAGAAGAGGAAGAAGAAGAACTAGATAATTTAAAATGTTATCTAAGAATAAACATTTGTGTAAATTTTTTTTTTTTTTGATAATGAGAACCTAAACTGCTTTCGGTCTACCGGAAACAGATACCGCTTCTGAGAAACAGCTACCTGTTTTTGAGAAACAGCTACCTGTTTTTTGAGAAACGGGTACCGGTTTTAGGTCTGTTTTTGAGCTGTTTTCGGAAACAGGGAAAGCTGTTTTGAGCTGTTTCTGCCTGTTTCTAGAAAAATAGGGATCTGTTTTTTGAGTTGACTGCATCAAAGTTTATGCTATTCACATTTTCGGTGTTTACAATGTTCTACTGAACAAAATTATTTGATAAAGGTTATATACCAAATTGGTCTAGTGAACTTTTCAAGATTGTTAAAGTACGTGTAACGAATCCGGTCACGTACTTGCTACAAGACATGATAGGGACACCTATTTATGGACAGGAACTGCAAAGGTTAAATATCCGGATGTGTATTTGGTGGAAAAGGTCATTTGACGTAAAAATTATAAAGTGTACGTAAAGTGGTTGGGATTAAAATAATATTCATGGATCGATGATGATAATGTAGTTTTATAAGCATATTATTGTAAGGCAATAAGCTCATTTATAATTCAATGATGCCGGTAAGAACAACAAGCACTTTGGAACACTTAAATTACTGTAGAAAGCATCACTATTGGTTTAATAACGGATATAAATGTCCTGCTTGTATAGGTACCGACTAGTATGAATATAACTTATTGTAATATAGTGTACTTAAGGAACTAAAGTAGAATGTAATTTCTGTAAGAATAATAATAAAAGACCAATTGTAATTTGTATTATTTATTAATAAAAAAACATACTGATACATACATATTAGGCCTAAAGTGTTTATGTAGGCCTCAAACTTAACTGATGACCACTCCCCCGAGTCAGGTCCGCTTGTTCAACCTAACCGTTCGCCTTGAAATCCCTGACCTTTTCAACGTTTTCTAGAATCCAGTTATATATTGTGAAATGTTCATAATTTTCCGACGGTTCAGAAGTGTATTTCAAGTTTTGTTTATTAATTACATCGATATACTGCTTAAGTGATTTGCAATTAGCATAATAAACAGCAGTTGAAATAAATTCATTGCTGTAGTAAATTTTTTTTGGATAATGAGAACCTAAACTGCTTTCAGTCTGCAGTAAACAAATACCGCTTCTGAGAAACAGCTACCTGTTTTGAGAAACGGGTACCGGTTTTAGGTCTGTTTTTGAGCTGTTTTCGGAAACCGGGAAAGCTGTTTTGAGCTGTTTCTACCTGTTGCTAGAAAAAATAGGTATCTGTTTTTTTCAGCTGACTGCATCAAAGTTTATGCTATTAAACAGGACGGAATTTGTCAAAAATAAATGGATCTATCTGCATTGAACCGTAGCACTTTCTGTAAATCCTTCACGAACGTAAAAGACTTGGAGGTGTGTGCAAAATATAAAGTGATTATATGAATACCATCGACACAAAGTATGGTAAACACATTATCATTGAAACCCAGAACTTTAAGTCCATACTTCCCTTACAATTTTATGAATACTTCAAAAACAAGATCGCATTGAAAAGTTTAAACAATATCTGTCTGAAAATGACATGTAGATTACCAGCTCAGGAACTGTAGGAAAGACAACTAATTTAACATTTCTGTAAAAAAAAAATTATAATAGCATATGTCTATATATAATTGTTTGGAAATAAACTATGTATTGTTTATTACAAAAAATAAAATGTCTTCATTTTTTGATTAAATGAAGAGTAGGTACATCATAATGAAGAGAGTTGCTTGGGGTAAAGGACTACCGAGTTATGATTTATTAATGTATGCAATTGACAACGTTTACGTACATATAATTGTGCCATTGGCAAGATACAATTTTTTTCATGCACAACTTTTGTATTTTCAAGAGACACCATCGTTCCTCGAGATTAGTGTGATTAGAGAAATTACACCTCAAGTGGAAGAAGAAGAAGAACATGTAGCGACTACGACCGATTCTATTGTACTCAATACTGCTGCATCGAGAGAATTTCTGGAACAATATGATCCATTACCACGGATATACATAGAGCGCATGCTGAGTGATGCATCTAATGCAATTGATACAACTTATGGAGTCCTTTACGGCATTTCAAGCGATAAGTGGTCAATTGGCAAGACACCGGTAAATACAGACGGACAGGATTTGGTTATTAAGGGGGTTCGGTATAATGGCAGGAGCGGTCTCTATGATCTAATAATAATGAATGAACCAGATAGCCGTCTAATAACTAGCGAAGACGAAGAATAAGTCCTAGAAAAATGCGCTCTTAAAAATTTAAATTTTTTACCTAATTCTGAGAAAAAAAATTTTTTTTTCAGCGCAGTTATGTTTTAGAAGTGACAATCTATCATTTCATGTATAAATTTTTTCAAAATATGAAAAAATTACACTTAAATTAACCAATTCCATTTTGAAACAACAAAAAGCACTTAAAACACACCTTTTTGTACTTACGTAAGCTCTGAAGAAACATATGCATGCAATTTATCCATTTAATGTATCTAAATGCTCTTTAAATTACCCAATTCAATTTGAAACAACAAACAGCACTTAAAACATGACTTGTTTTTTAATTTTCGATGCAGCGTTAATAATAATTGTAGGATAATGCACGCAGTTATTTTGCTTTGAAAGCATTTTAAGCGTTTAGCGAACATTCTATTTTTATGTCATCAATTTACATTACAACCATTCTTCTATCTTTCTCACATTCTTTTACTTAAGCATACTCGTATAACACTTAGTAACAATGTTCTTCACCTTTGATTACAATATAAATTGATAATTGTCATCCATATACATTCAGTCCTGCTTGTACATTTATATCAGAAATGGCTGGTAAGTAAATTTCATGCAATTTTTTTTTTTTATTGAAAGTTAACGTGGTCATTATAGCTCCAGTTGCAAACTTACATTTTAACAGAATGGAAGAGGGTATGTACGATATTATATGTAACTTATGTTTAAACATTTCATTTCTCAGATAAAATAGTTATAAGTCCTGCTTGTACATTTATATCAGAAATGGCTGGTAAGTAAATTTCATGCAAAATTTTTTTTATTGAAAGTTAACGTGGTCATTATAGCTCCAGTTGAAAACTTACATTTTAACAGAATGGAGGAGGGTATGTACGATATTATATGTAACTTATGTTTAAACATTTCATTTTTCAGATAAAATAGTTATGTCCTGCTTGTACATTTATATCAGAAATGGCTGGTAAGTAAATTTCATGCAAAATTTTTTTTATTGAAAGTTAACGTGGTCATTATAGCTCCAGTTGAAAACTTACATTTTAACAGAATGGAGGAGGGTATGTACGATATTATATGTAACTTATGTTTAAACATTTCATTTTTCAGATAAAATAGTTATACAGCACACCTTAAACAATTATCCGGACGTGAGTAATTTTTGTTATGTTTCAGTTTTAAGTATTTACGTTTTAGCATGATATAGTTTTTATTTATGGGTGTGGAACTCCCCTTAGCGGGACACGTGAGGTTCGTAAATATACCTATAAAAATATAAATTATATTCTATTCGATGATAATGAAATAGAAGGGACTATGTGGTTGATGAGGGTATATATTTTTATACATAATTATAATTTTTTTAGTTTAACTGATTTTTCTTGTTTCAGATCACATCATAAATTTTAATTTTAACTTTAATATTTTTTATTTTTATTCATTTTTTTTATTATATATATATATATATATATATAAAATTATATTACGTACGTTTTTTTTTTAATTATTTTCCCTAACCGTAATTGTTTCAGTGCTTCATAATTTTTTTGCGACATAATTACAAGTGAACTGCTATCATTGGCGCTCTAATTTATTGGGTATATATACGAAAATTCAGAATTTTTGGGTAAAGGATTATCGAGTTGTGATTTATTAAGCAATTAACAACGTTCAGTTACGTATAACTTTAATTGGTAAAACAAAATTTTTTTTATCACATTTTTTTTGTTTTGGCAAATTTTTGAAACTGCTATCATTGGCGCTCTAATTTATTGGGCCTATATACGAAAATTCAGAATTTTTGGGTAAAGGATTATCGAGTTGTGATTTATTAAGCAATTAACAACGTTCAGTTACGTATAACTTTAATTGGTAAAACAAAATTTTTTTTATCACATTTTTTTTTGTTTTGGCAAATTTTTGAAACTGCTATCATTGGCGCTCTTATTTATTGGGTATATATGCAAAAATTCAGAATTTTTGGGTAAAGGATTATCGAGTTGTGATTTATTAAGCAATTAACAACGTTCAGTTACGTATAACTTTAATTGGTAAAACAAAATTTTTTTTATCACATTTTTTTGTTTTGGCAAATTTTTGAAACTGCTATCATTGGCGCTCTAATTTATTGGGCCTATATACGAAAATTCAGAATTTTTGGGTAAAGGATTATCGAGTTGTGATTTATTAAGCAATTAACAACGTTCAGTTACGTATAACTTTAAAATTTTTGAAACTGCTATCATTGGCGCTCTTATTTATTGGGTATATATATACAAAAATTCAGAATTTTTGGGTAAAGGACTTTCGAGATGTGATTTATTAAGCGATTAAAACCATATATTTACATATAACTATCATTACTATCACTACTGCAATTACTTATTTACTTTTTAAAGCGTCTTTCATTCAAATTACAATGCACCTTTATTTCAAACTTTTCATGGCACATTCACTCGAAGTTGCATCATTTTCTTTTTACCTCATACAGCTCTAAATCTATCCTCAATTTTTTTATTTTCTTGATTAACCCTTCTTTTTCTCTTCTTATCATTCTTATTACTTTCACCATTTCTAGCAATACAAGTTTACTGAATCATGCAATCCCAGAGAAGCCTTTTTATTATAAACATGCATCCTTTCAAAATAAGGGTTTAATTATCCCTGTATATTTTTTGACACGTGTACCTTTCAATTGTTCATCCGGGTTGTTATCACAACGAGCTGCATTAGTTGCAATTAAGATTGGAGTGTATAGTTCGCCTCGTCTTCGCTAGTTATTAGACGGTTATCTGGTTCATTCATTATTATTAGATCATAGAGACCGCTCCTTTATTAAGCGATTAAAACCATATATTTACATATAACTATCATTACTATCACTACCGCAATTACTTATTTACTTTTTAAAGCGTCTTTCATTCAAATTGCAATGCACCTTTATTTCAAACTTTTTATGGTACATTCACTCGAAGTTGCATCATTTTCATTTTTACCTCATACAGCTCTAAATCTATCCTCAATTTTTTTATTTCCTTGATTAATACCTCGAGTCTTTTCTTCCTCTCGTCAATACTTAATAATTCTTTTTCTCTTCTTATCATTCTTATTACTTTCACCATTTCTAGCAATACAAGTTTACTGAATCATGCAATCCCGGAGAAGCCTTTTTATTATAAACATGCATCCTTTCAAAATAAGGGTTTAATTATCCCTGTATATTTTTTGACACGTGTACCTTTCAATTGTTCATCCGGGTTGTTGTCACAACGAGCTGCATTAGTTGCAATTAAGATTGGAGTGTATAGTTCCCCTCGTCTTCGCTAGTTATTAGACGGCTATCTGGTTCATTCATTATTATTAGATCATAGAGACCGCTCCTGCCATTATACCGAACCCCCTTAATAACCAAATCCTGTCCGTCTGTATTTACCGGTGTCTTGCCAATTGACCACTTATCGCTTGAAATGCCGTAAAGGACTCCATAAGTTGTATCAATTGCATTAGATGCATCACTCAGCATGCGCTCTATGTATATCCGTGGTAATGGATCATATTGTTCCAGAAATTCTCTCGATGCAGCAGTATTGAGTACAATAGAATCGGTCGTAGTCGCTACATGTTCTTCTTCTTCTTCCACTTGAGGTGTAATTTCTCTAATCACACTAATCTCGAGGAACGATGGTGTCTCTTGAAAATACAAAAGTTGTGCATGAAAAAAATTGTATCTTGCCAATGGCACAATTATATGTACGTAAACGTTGTCAATTGCATACATTAATAAATCATAACTCGGTAGTCCTTTACCCCAAGCAACTCTCTTCATTATGATGTACATACTCTTCATTTAATCAAAAATGAAGACATTTTATTTTGTAATAAACAATACATAGTTTATTTCAAACAATTATATATAGACATATGCTATTATAATTTTTTTTTTACAGAAATGTTAAATTAGTTGTCTTTCCTACAGTTCCTGAGCTGGTAATCTACATGTCATTTTCAGACAGATATTGTTTAAACTTTTCAATGCGATCTTGTTTTTGAAGTATTCATAAAATTGTAAGGAAGTATGGACTTAAAGTTCTGGGTTTCAATGATAATATGTTTACCATACTTTGTGTCGATGGTATTCATATAATCACTTTATATTTTGCACACCTCCAAGTCTTTTACGTTCGTGAAGGATTTACAGAAAGTGCTACGGTTCAATGCAGATAGATCCATTTATTTTTGACAAATTCCGTCCTGTTTAATAGCATAAACTTTGATGCAGTCAGCTGAAAAAACAGATACCTATTTTTTCTAGCAACAGGTAGAAACAGCTCAAAACAGCTTTCCCGGTTTCCGAAAACAGCTCAAAAACAGACCTAAAACCGGTACCCGTTTCTCAAAACAGGTAGCTGTTTCTCAGAAGCGGTATTTGTTTACTGCAGACTGAAAGCAGTTTAGGTTCTCATTATCCAAAAAAAATTTACTACAGCAATGAATTTATTTCAACTGCTGTTTATTATGCTAATTGCAAATCACTTAAGCAGTATATCGATGTAATTAATAAACAAAACTTGAAATACACTTCTGAACCGTCGGAAAATTATGAACATTTCACAATATATAACTGGATTCTAGAAAACGTTGAAAAAGGTCAGGGATTTCAAGGCGAACGGTTAGGTTGAACAAGCGGACCTGACTCGGGGGAGTGGTCATCAGTTAAGTTTGAGGACTACATAAACACTTTAGGCCTAATATGTATGTATCAGTATGTTTTTTTATTAATAAATAATACAAATTACAATTGGTCTTTTATTATTATTCTTACAGAAATTACATTCTACTTTAGTTCCTTAAGTACACTATATTACAATAAGTTATATTCATACTAGTCGGTACCTATACAAGCAGGACATTTATATCCGTTATTAAACCAATAGTGATGCTTTCTACAGTAATTTAAGTGTTCCAAAGTGCTTGTTGTTCTTACCGGCATCATTGAATTATAAATGAGCTTATTGCCTTACAATAATATGCTTATAAAACTACATTATCATCATCGATCCATGAATATTATTTTAATCCCAACCACTTTACGTACACTTTATAATTTTTACGTCAAATGACCTTTTCCACCAAATACACATCCGGATATTTAACCTTTTGCAGTTCCTGTCCATAAATAGGTGTCCCTATCATGTCTTGTAGCAAGTACGTGACCGGATTCGTTACACGTACTTTAACAATCTTGAAAAGTTCACTAGACCAATTTGGTATATAACCTTTATCAAATAATTTTGTTCAGTAGAACATTGTAAACACCGAAAATGTGAATAGCATAAACTTTGATGCAGTCAACTCAAAAAACAGATCCCTATTTTTCTAGAAACAGGCAGAAACAGCTCAAAACAGCTTTCCCTGTTTCCGAAAACAGCTCAAAAACAGACCTAAAACCGGTACCCGTTTCTCAAAAAACAGGTAGCTGTTTCTCAAAAACAGGTAGCTGTTTCTCAGAAGCGGTATCTGTTTCCGGTAGACCTAAAGCAGTTTAGGTTCTCATTATCAAAAAAAAAAAAAAATTTACACAAATGTTTATTCTTAGATAACATTTTAAATTATCTAGTTCTTCTTCTTCCTCTTCTTCTTTGAAATACTCATAAAAGCGTTGAGGTAATACATGCGAATAAGATATGTCAGTTAATAAATCTTTATTAGAATTTCACGACAATTTTTCATATAAATGATATACATGAGCCAACGCACAGTGACAAGTGTTTTGTGTATGAAAAAAACAGCATGGATGAAGTTTTAAAAATTTTTTGAATAAAATCAGCTTTCTCTCGTCCTTTAACGTACACCTCATCTGTTGTTGATATGCAATCACTAAGTATACGAGGAATAGACGTGGAGAAGTATATCCATATTCCCACTTGATAAAGTGGTGGTTGTGAATTAACCAATTAGCTTGCTTTTGAAATTCACTATCCAAGGTGTGCCATGGAAATGGAGGCTTGAATACGTAATGAGCAATTTGCTCTCCATTATATATCGCTAGTTCCTTAGGTGTAAATATATTTCTTGCTGTTTTGAATCCTTGCACATCAATTATAACAATCATTACTTTTCTATATTTGTCTGGTTGTCTTCGTTAGCGTGTTGTATATGCGCTAATGCAATCGTGCAGTATTTCTACATGCTACATTTAAACAAATAGAACTGATTTTCTGGTTAGGTTTACACACACTATTACAATAGTAAATACGTAAGCGATTTTAATGTGCAAAAACAGTGCTTTAACATATATACTTTTTAGAAAAACATGATGTTGAAGCGAATGATATGTGATTATAAAATTTAAACTTATATAGAAGGGTAGACTCCACGAGGATACCCGAGCAATACCGAGCATGCACAAAGTCAGTTACATGTGTCATTGGTTAAGAATGCTTATTTTGCTATTCCTAAGAACCTTGAAGAGTCTAACATAAGAACTGTAATATGATACCTTCTCAATACCTTGTCAATAAAATTTAACCTTGAAGATTGGTTGGTATGAATTGTAATATGATACCAATAAATTTTAACCTTGAAGAGCTTAGCCAATATAGCTGCAGACACCATATTATTATACGCTACATTTTTTAGTCTCATCAATAGCAGCTCTCTTCATTATGATATACCCTTCATTTAATAAGACTTTTTTCTTTTTTTTGCAAAAAAAAATATATAATTTATTTCCAAACAATTATACATAGATATATATGTTATTATTTTTTTTTTTACAGAAATGTTAAATTAGTCGTCTTTCCTACAGTTCCGGCGCTGGTAATGCGTCATTCTCAACCAGATATTGCTTAAACTTTTCAATACGATCTTCTTTTTTGAACTATTCATAAAATCCTAAGGTAAGTATGCACTTAAAGTTCTGGGTTTCAATGATAATATGTTTACCATACTTTGTGTCGATAGTATTCATATCAATCACTTTATATTTTGCACCCACCTCCAAGTCTTTTATGTTCAAGTTGACACCGGAACTGTCCTATATATTTATATATCATGATGTAGAGGGGAAAGTGTACTTTGATAATTGTATCGATAGGCTAATCTGCATCTGATGAGGATGAACTGCTACCATCAGGAGATGCTGTCCATTTTTTTTACATCGTTGCAAAACTGATGCAATTGCACAGCTTTCAGTTCTTCTACAAAACATCTACATATTTTCTTTAAATTTAAAACTTTTCACATATCGTTACTCCTTTTCATACTTTTCACTAGGACGTTACACTCCGCTTCACTATAATCACCTCGCCTCATGTTCGGCATCGAATACTAATGCCGAAAATTCTTGCTTCAAGCGTTCCACCGCTGTTATCAGGTCAGTTGCTTTGGTCCATTGCTCTTGAGCGTATGCCATCCACATGTTTTACACAACACTCACTACCCATTACACTATTTCCTTATATTGTTACCCTAAACGACTCCCACTATGTTACATTAGTGCAGATATGAACCATCTCTTTGATTACCATACATATCTGGTTACGCGCATAAGCTACTTTCAACGATGATGCTGTCACTATACTTTTAGCTGTAACGCGATCACCTTTTAGTGAGGACATGAACCGACCATTTTAGCTATGATATACAGATCAATAACCTTTGCACACACTATTTTTAGACTTCTAAGAATTGTAATATGATGATGATGACATTGCAGTTTCTATTTTTAGCTTCTGACCTTGACATACAAATTTCCCGCCCAAACGTTTGACCGCAGAGTGACCTTGTAATATGATGAGGATGGTGACATTGCAATTTCTATTTTTAGCTTGAAGTGGAGTATTCACCTTCAATGAACTCATGACCTACTTTTTATGCATAGCTTATGAGATCGTCGTCGTGACCTTCAAGTCGAGTAGACCTTGAAAATTCTATTCTTAGATTTATGATTACCTTGCAATTTCTATTTTTAGCTTTTCACCTTGACCTTTTTATATTTCTAAGAAATGTTATATGACACCACCGCAAGTCAATAACCTTTGACCTTCAAAACTATTTTTAGATTTATGATTACCTTGCAACTTCTATTTTTAGCTTTTCACCTTGACCTTTTTATATTTCTAAGAAATGTAATATGACACCACCGCAAGTCAATAACCTTTGACCTTGAAAACTATTTGTAGATTTATGATTACCTTGCAACTTCTATTTTTAGCTTTTCACCTTGACCTTTTTATATTTCTAAGAAATGTAATATGATACCACCGTAGGTCAATAACCTTTGACTTGAAAACTATTTTTAGATTTATGATTACCTTGCAACTTCTATTTGTAGCTTTTCACCTTGACCTTTTTATATTTCTAAGAAATGTAATATGACACCACCGTAGGTCAATAACCTTTGACCTTCAAAACTTCTATTTTTAGCTTTGACCTTGACCAGCTCCAAAATTTTAAATCTCCGGCTTAAAGTTTGACCTTGAAAGAGATCCAAAAGCTTCTGATTTCACCACCAGAGGGCGAGTGACTCCAAAAATTTAAATTCCCCGCCAAAAGCATGCTTCAAACGTCCTTGAGACGTGGAGCGCGTTCTGGCATAACGAGAAAACTCACTTGACCTTGAAATAAATCCCCATAAGATTTACATGGGTGACCTTGAACTGATCCAGAATCGGCCTAGTATACCTACTGATTTCCTAGAATTTCAGAAGCTATGACTCAGCCAAAACAATAGATCGTCTTTGTTCTCTCATGTGGCCTTGTATAATGACCTTGAAGCGGGGACCTCAAAGAGGCAGGCTTACCAACCACATAACCTTGAAGAGAGTTACACACCTGTGGTCTTCAGCTACCCTTTGAAATAGGCAATGTTACCGACCTTGAAATCTAGTAACTTTTCTGGTGACTTTTTCCTAGATCTGGTGACAAATCTAGTGACAAAAGTGGATCAGGATCGGCATAGCTATACTACTTCTGTAACATGCCGTATTGATAATTTAAACTAATAATGTAAAATTACTCCTTTACGTTTTGTAATTAATTTAGGAATCAGGTGAATGTATGGAATTATCTAGTTAGGTTGCGTTATTTTCTCCTGGAATTCCGGTTATTATGGTAATCAGACAACACCAATGTAGGCAAAAATTTTATTCAGCTTTTATTTGCGACAATTTAATAATTGTAATAAGGTTTAGTTTATATTTGATTATATCATAAAATCAAGGCGCGCAACAGCTTTCAATTGGTATCCGATACTATTGTGAGATGGCTAATATGGTCAAGGTAGAATTTTTGTGAATGATATAAATGGTGTTTCGGTGGTTAGAAACGCACGCGGTACGATAAAATCAAATATGGCTTTCATCCGAGGCAACGCGAAACGAAAAAACACGTTACCTACCAAAATTCCACTGTTAGTGAAACACTGTAGTCTATGAAATGTAATATCATATACCTTTTGTTAAAATATTGTCCCAATAGTCTATGATTTAGAACAGTTGTATGTTCCCGAAAGCATCCTCTTGCGCGTGCTAGCACACGCATCCGTATGCACCACTAGCTAAGCGATTCAAAAAATTGAAATAGGCAGACCAACTAATGTGGAGCAGATTGTGGGTTTAAAAAAATTATTTCGCATTTATCGTGAAACTGCCATGGGGACATTTCGTAAATTGTGGAAATAAGTGACAAACATAGGCGAGAAAGCTGCTTTAGAGACTGTTTGTCTAAGATTCGCCAATAAGCAAACTCATAGCGAGAACTGTCCAAACTATAATGTTGAATAATACTATCGCTGGGATTGTATCTCTTTTTGGATTTCCTTCTTGTAGTTGATAAGACGATTTAAGCTTATTATCTTCGTCACCGGATTCCTTAATAGCTCGTTTGCTCCTCCTTCTATGGTTTTCTGGTTCGGGCTCTATCTTTATTAGAAAAAGTTATAGAGTAGAAAGAAACAAGAACCTTTTATTAGTGGTATTTTCCCTAGAATAAAAAAAAGACAAAATTAAAAGACTCGTAACCTTGTCTGATGAGATAATTATAAACCAATTGCGTTAGCGCTGTGGAAATATGGATTCACTTGATAACGAAGAGCTAAATGATGTGTCCATTTAATGTTGGTCAGCATTTGGCCCGAAAACTATGATGACACACCAATTTCGCGGACGCGACAAATGAAGCGCCTCGATCACCACGGCCATGAGTGTTAGTCAATGTTTGGTCTGAATTTGGTCCAAATTCTTTCTACATTAATATCGTAGAAGTCGTGTATGGGCTGAGTTTGGTCCATAGTCATTAAAACTACAAGAAAGATTAAACAGCAGGCAACATCACTTAAAGATGATTCAATCTCACTGTCAGCTTCCAGACTGTATAAGTTGTATTATTTCTTTGTTCTTATGTGAGAGTATACCTTGTACCACAAAACGTAGTTTTCATACTAAACGTAGAGAATATGCGAATATTTGCCCTACAAAATTTAAATCATTACGTGCACATTGATAATACGGAAAGTGTATCAAGGTAAGCAGATTATTATGAGGTAAATACCATTCCTGCTCGACAATTCAACCGACAGAAAAGCTAATGGTATCAATCAAAAGGTAAAGTGATTACACATCCAAAGGTACTAATTACAAGACTAAAAGATGACATATTTAGTTTAAAACACTAAATAAGTAATTGGCGTTTTTTAAATATGATATGCCTTGATTTCCAATTTGTTTCAAATGTGTGAAATAATTTTAAAAAGTATCTAGCATTGATTAATATTTTCGTCCATGTTATTAACTAATATGAATAACTACTGCAATCAAGAAATTTGAAAGATCTGGAAATATTTCTGTCAAATCAGAATCTAGGGATTGTAAATAACATTTTTTTTTATCGTTAAAACACTAAAATTAAGAATCCTTATATCGCAAGAAATCAACAAACAGAATTAGTTGATCACACTGAAGAACGTGTTTTGGTGACGGTGGACTTAGACCCGACAGTTAGTTTAAGACAAATTGCTGTTGAAGTAGGTTTATCTAAACCACGGATGTGGAACATACCTCGGAAGCATAAATATACTTTGTGACATAAAAAATGCAACACTAAGATGGCGTTGGAATTTTTGGACCAAACTTGGCAGAAATGTAACTAGTCAAATGTAGTAATTGATTAAAATTTCATTCAAAATAATCCAGTAGACATGGAAAATTTGACGTTTTACTTGTAACAATCGAAATTATCGGGTGTATTTCTTGAGAGACTAAATCGCTTTCGGTATTGTTTTCGGTTGCACTTATTTTTCTTTCGTGTTTTTCTTTGCAACGTGAAAATTATCGACAAGTGAGTGAATTCGACAGAGGGTGTATTATTGGCTTACGTGAAGGTGGTTTTTCATTCAGAGAAATTGCTAATCGTCTTAACCGTAATCAATCCTCTGTAGTACGGTGTTATCAAGCGTGATCTAGAGAAGGTCAAAAACGTCGTAGAAGAGGAAGTGGACGGCCAAGACAAATGTGGTCCAGAACCGCCATCTCCGCTTAATGGCATTGAGACCGTTCTCCCGACCTTTCGCCCATCGAACATGTGTGGGACATGATAGGTAGAAGATTCAAGTAATTAGCCAATACTCCGCAGACACTAGAAGCTCTCCGGCATGAATTACAGATTGCCTGGATGCAATACCTCGGGATAAAATCGACCACCTGTTGGAATCCATGCCAAGAAGGGTGCGGAAGTGTGAAACTAATAGGGGTGGTTCAACACATTATTAATAACAAATGTCTTTATCTTTTGTTTAATTTATTTGAAATTTCAATCAATTACTGAATTTGACTAGTTAAACATTTCTGCCAAGTTTGGTCCAAAAATTCCAACGCCATCCTGGTGTTCCATTTTTATGTCACAGAGTATATCACCACTACAAGGCCCAGTGTCTTCAAGATATTTCCAATTTTGACGATGAGCGCAGGGGTGTATTCTGTGAATAAATGGTAGAGCGCGGTAATGTTGATCGTCGCTTTTTGTCTACACTTTGTTTTACAGACGAGTGTACTTTTACACTCAATAACGAACCAAATGATTGAAACACTCGCTATTGGGTCTAAGAAAATCCTCGAGAGAATATTAGTACGCCAATCCTCAAAAAATTTATATCTGTGCTGGGATTTTTAACAATAACCCTATTGGTCCGTTTGAAATCGAAGGGAATTTAAATTCAGAAACTTATTTAGAATTATTAGTAACTAATGTTGGGCTTGCATTTGAGGACGTTGCAAGAGAAAATCAGATTTGATTTCAACAAGACGATTGTCCTGCACAGTTTGGTTTAGATGTTAGAAATTTTTAAATGATTCGTTTCTAAACCTGTACCTGGTGGTGCTATGAATTGGCCTGCTAGATCTCCTGATTAGGCACTAGCGACTTCTTGTAGGGCTACCTTCAAAACAAAGTTTACAAAAGGCCCCACCCAGATATCAATTCTTTGAGGGACGCAGTAGAGAACGTGTGCCGGTTAATTACCGAAAGGCAACAGGCTAACGTTAGAAACGGATTTTATGATATATTGGGGTATTGTTTGTTTCAAAACGGGGGTTTGTTTGAATATTTATTGTAATTATAATTTTCTTTGACTTTCTTCAAATTTTACAATAAACTTTTAAAACTCCAAATTTTATAATTTAGTGTTTTAAACTACATAATTGCCTCGTTTGTCTTAATTAGATTAAATTTTTTGATTCATAGCGTATAACTTTTTTGAAAACTCTTTCTTCATTGCAGTTGTTATTCATTTTAAAGTTAATAACATGGACGATAATATTAATCAACGCTAAATATTTTTTAAATTATTTGACACATTTGAAACAAATTGGAACTCAGGGCATTGTAATGAAATAGGTGTTGTAAATTGTGTAAAAAATGTAATAATAAATGAAATGAGTAAATAGTTCTCCAAAACACAAATCGTCAAACTGACTGGATATACAAACCATTCACCACAAATAGTGCCTTTGATTCAGTCGGTAAATTCAATTGAGCCGGATCAATAATTTTGATTTGCTCAGTTACCACAAAATCTGCTGTGTTATTTTCACTTGACATAAATATAAAAAAATTGCAATCTAACACAAATAAAATGATCTCGGATGCCAAGTTATTTTTTAATTATTATACCCGGAATAACTAAACCGAGTTTTACACTAAAACTTACCAAAATGTAAAACAATAAAAAATATACAATTATGTTTATTGACAGTTAATATATGGTTAAATTACTAAAAAAATCATTAGATAAATACCTTTGTAAAATTTTTGTACACAAATTTTTTAACAACCTCTGGTATCTAAATGTTTACGAAACGATCACCCAAGGTATGTCATCCTTGCACCATTAATGCGCAATATCTTGAAATAATGTTATCAGCCACACCCAAAACTGGAATTTTTATCTCATGAATTTCTTCTTGAAATTTTGAATCCAATATTTATTGCATTATTTTGAAGTTTTGGATGCAAAATAAAATGAAAACGTACGCAACAGTAAAATTAAATGCGTACTTAAAATGTAATTAAATTGTAAATCGAAGTAAAATAAAAAGTGCAGTAAAAAAATAAAAGTGCAGTAAAAAAAAGTGCCGGAAAAGAGCAAATGTTTTAATTTTTAGTATTACGAGTTAAAAGATATCTTACCATCAAATCAATGGCACTTTCACATAAATTTAGGGAAAACCCAAAAAAACTTTCTGCTTTTCTTAACGATCATCAGGAAGTGAAAAAATGGAGGCTTAGGAAGTTAGATCATGTCACATGATGTAGTCCTGCGCAAAGGGTTAAGTTATGACGCGTTGCGCAAATCAAATGATCAGAAAACAATAATTTGAAGTAGGAATATAAACCTTTACGAAAATATGCACTATGAAGATATGCAAATTAAGTTGCCTACCTCATACCTATAATGTGAAAACAATTAAAATGTTTCTTCTATTTACAATAGAACGAATGAAAGACCTTAAATTACGGTATATTTCAATACAACTCAAAAAAGGTTGTTACAGCGTATCATATTTAAAAAACGCCAATTACTTATTAATTGTTTTAAACTAAATATTTCATCTTTACCTTTTGATTGATACCATCAGATTTTCTTTCGGTTGAATTGGCGAACAGGAATCTGCAAACAAACGTTCATTCCAATGTTAAATCGCTATGTTCGGGTTTGAGATCGGACACCCGATATATGAATTTAGTATTAACGAAACGTTTTAAGTTTTTTGTTGATTGGGTTGTGTTTGTTGTTTTATTGCGGCGTTTAGCCCGTTACGCTCTATCTCTTTTGGAATGAATTTCGTTACTGAAAATAAAGTACTATTCAATAGCAGACCCTTAAATTTTTATAGTTATTAGATGAGGCTTCTTCCGTCCGTTTGTATATTTTAAAAATTTATTTGACTTTTTTTGTTCATCAAGCGTTTCACTCTTTATTAATTACGGTTGCTGTTGAAATGTATAAAGTTTTATAGTAAATTACACGATTTAAACTCAAATGTAAGTATTTATAATTACTTCGGATTAAAGTGAATATGTTGAAATGACACAGATTCTTATCTAAGTATTTTAATCAAGCTATAGCCATATAAATACGACAAACTGAAACGAGGATTAAAAATACACACAGTTACTAATGCGCCAAAGGTAGTGAAATCTTAATCTAGAACATTCGTGTAGTGTTTCATAGTAACCTTTGATTTTTTATTATTTCTTGTCGATTGAATTTTGTAGCTTGTTTCTAAATAATACTAAAAAGAAGAAGAATGAATACTTGGTTCCAGTTAATTTCAAAAGTAATTTAGAGCTATCTTTAATTCTGAAAAATTCTTTCCGTGTACTATCTAAAATTAATACAGTACTTAATTTTACCAATCAAGATAGGCAAACTCACAAATAAAACTTAACACCTGCACACAAATGACTTTAAAATTTTATTTTCTGTAAAAAAAAGTCTAGCCTGGAAACTGTAAATTTATAACTCGAAAATCATTACAAGTAAATTACATGGAAAATTTAAACATGCTGTTGAATAAACGATATTACATACTACAGGCTTTTCCTCTAAAATGAGTTTCAATTTATTATCGTATATCCTCTAAATACATATGGCTCTCCAACTTTAGTTTACTTTATTTTCGGAAACGATTCGATCGTAATTTACAAACGAGAAAGTAATTAAGTGTTTGTTTGGACAACGGTTGAGTTTTACTATTGATATAGAGGTTAAACTAAAAAAAGGGCCTATTACGAATAGATTTTAGAATGTAGAACAGCAGAAACATAAATTGTTGTACTAGACTTTTGCAAAAGTGAAAAGATCAAATTTAAATCTCACAGAATTTTGACGGAAAAATGATACAACTAAAGTAAGTGGAATCATTTTAATAAATACACAGCAATAAGATCTAATAACAAACAAAATGAAGTGTACCTCACTATTTGTGGGAATACAAAATAAACCCAATTGGATGAAAATCTCCTGCTGTATTTGGAAATAATATTTTTATTGAAATCAGATTTGAGCTCAAATATTGACTTTGTTTACAAAAAAAATATATAACAGCATGTTCGGTTCCATGTGTATTATAATTGCATATAGGGTAATCGATTTAAAAAGTTAAGTGTTGCGAGCTTCATATACCCAGCTTAGATGGCTTTATTTATTCATTAAAATTAATTATGCCAGCTATGAGAATGGCAGCTAGAAATAAAAAATAAAATCACTAATGTAAAAAGAATATAACATTATGTTAACATATCAAGGAGGATAGATACCCTTCAACATAATATAATAAACAACAGTAAACTCAAGTTTGAAGAATAATGTATTCGGTGAATTCACATATATCAAAGTAAAGTTTTACGTTTCGCTTCATTTTAGGCCTTTTCAAAAAAGTTTATTACTTTAAAAATGTAACTATCATTTGTAACAAAAAATATGAATGTAAACTGTCAAAAACAAATTAATATATTTTTTATTATCTATTTTAAGACGAGAGATTCTTCACCTTAAAATAACTCGATATATCCTAAAATTGAATAATAAGAGAGATGTAGGGTGTTAAGTAGTATTTCTGTGACTATTTCACGCACTTGTCAAATGAACCAATCAGGAGCTCTAGTCAAGTTCGGATTGTCTATAATACGACTGAGTTGCTTGAGAAAAACACCGCTCGTCCTGCGGACTCGTGCTGTTTTCAAGAAACTCAGTTTCGATATGAAATAAATCGACAGACTTATTGCCAAAATTCAACCACTTGTGGTATTACTATTGACAACCCAAATCAAAATTTAGCAATCAATCGAAATAATCTATTTTTTGAATTTGAGCCAATTAGGATCTGATTATACTGGGAATCTTGCCATACTAATGAGCAAATCCTTACAGCGATAATACAAGTGAGAATAAAGGTAAAAAAAATAAACTGTATTAGTTATGTTATCGTGGTCACATTTCGAAAAAAAACTTGTGGTAGGAATCTTTTGGTAATTTTTGTCAGTCAGAATTACTCGTAGTTATTATCTTTAGAAAATCGCCATTCTCTCATTCATACTAAAGCATTCGTGGTGATTTTCGTCACAACTATTCGTGATCTGACTGACAAAAATTTCCGGTAAGATTCCTACCACTTGTATTATATACGAAAATTTTTATAACGGGGGTTCGGAAGGGAAAAAGTTGGAAATTGGCATTATCTTTTACGTACCGCATATGAGGCAACCTTTCGAAAGTTTCATATAATTAAAATGCCTAAACTTTTTGACCATACCTCGTATACACATTTTAGTTTAGACTTTACAGCTCAAAAATAAGTACTTCTGGAAAGTTGCTAAAGATAGACGGTCAAGAGACATTGGCTAATTTCTTAACTAACGTTAGAGAAATTTTGAAATATTAATTGAGTGTAAAATTATAGTACATACCTTTACAATTTTCCTTCGCAACAATTAAACCATAAAACATAGTAAATATTCGAAATAAGCACCATTTTATTCAACAGAGTAGAGGATTTGTAAAAGTACACATTATAGCTTTATACTCAATTAATTCTATCAAAATTATCCAAACAATACTTAATAAATTAGTGATTATCTCTTAAAAACAGTAAAATTTAGCAATTTTCAGCAAGAATAGCTCTTTTGAGCGGTATGGTCTATTATTTAAAATGTTTTTACTAAAATTTTAATACGATACATGATCAAAAGGATTCCTACTTTTAATTATGATAGATAGCGTCCCCTATGCAGAATATGAAAAACAATATCAAATTCCAATTTTTGCCTTATTTTTCGACTGTTAATTTTTTATTTTAACACCTTTTCTGTATTATGTGTTTCGTATTAGTTGAGTTGATCGCCCTATTTGCACAGTTTTTGCTTTTATAGCGCGACGTTTCGGAAGCAGATTCTACTTCCGTCATCAGGCCTAGTCCTGAGAAGCACTGATTTCGCCCCTGAGTCGAATGCATTTACTATGATTGTTCCTATGCACTTGACTACTTTCTGGAATACTGGTGTTCATTGTGTGTTTTAGTTTTGGTTAGTATTCATTTGAGGACATTGCGTATCTTGTATTTGCTGCCTATCGTTCGCATTTTGTCAAAAGTACCAAGTATATATGGTATTATCGATGTGTATTTACGTTCTTCTTTTTCAGTTACCTTTTTCCTGTTTAGGTTAGGTGTAGCCATTTTCTTTAAGTGTTTTAGCGATATTTTATTTTTATTTTTTCAGGTCCTCATGTTTTGAGCATATTGTTTTTGCTCTATCGTACAAGCATCTTGAAATGGGTAACCTCACGCTTTTGTGGTGATTTGAGTTGTGGTGTAGGTACCTCCGCGTGTAGGTGGATTTCCTGTATACACTTGTAGTGAAAGTGTCATTCTTGTGTATAAGTACATCCAGTTCCGACTATTTAGATGACCTAGGAATTCATCCAGCAGTAGCGATATATGGCCGGTTCTGATCCATATTATACGAATTTTGCATTGAAGGTCAAATCAATTAACCCGTCGTGCACGTGAGGACTCCCTCGTTAATCATATAGGGTCGATCCTGATCCCCACGAGGAAGATATAGGGCCGATCCTTACCCAGCGAAAAGTGTGTGAGAGAGAAAGAGAATGCTCACTGCTCTATGTTAATAAGTAGTGTGGTTGCGTCAAGGTTGAAATCTAAACCGTGTATGTATCATATTACAATTCTTAGAAATGTTTTCAAGGTTAGTGGTTTCAAGGATGCCGGTTTATTATAAAAAGCTTCCTTAGGCGTATATGTACGATTCAGTAAATGACGAAACTAGTACGTATGATGCGAACAGAAAAGGTAGTAGTAGTAAGTGAAGATGAGAGAAGGAAGCGGCTTCAAGAATTATTGAAAAAAATTAAAAAATTAGAACTCGATTTAGATTGTTTTGAAATGAGAAGAATAACCATTGAACTTCAGCGTAGCAAGTGAATTTTAAATGCGGCCACGGACTCATTTATTTTGCCGATTTTAAGCAGAGTTTTAATTTATAGTGGTAGTCATCCGCTAATTTAAGTAATGAGTGTTGATGGAAAACTATTAGCGCAGCAAGGAAGCGAAATCAACCATTGTTTTATAGTGATGTGTAATAATAATAATGTTTTACAGCGGTATGTAATAATAATGTTTGTAATTTTAAAAAATCCAGAAAGCATTATATTCCTTTGAGAAGAAAAATGATTGGGCTTCGGCTTAGCAAGTGAATTTTAAATGCGGCCGCGGACTGATTTATTATATTTTGTCGATTTTAAGCAGAGTTTTATTTTATAGTGATAGTCATCCGTTAATTTAAGTAATGGGTCTTGATTGAAAAATATTAGCACAGCAAAGAAGCGAAATAAACCATTGTTTTATGGTGGTATGTAATAATAATGTTTAATAAATAGTTACATGTAATAAGAATGTAATGTAATATTAAAAATATATAGAAAGCTTTATATTCCGAGAGTTTTATATGTGTATGATATGGAATGACAGAGTCTTTTCGCTCTGCTGAAATTGTTGAAATTTACCCAATTCCCCTGCAAAAAAAAATTTTTTGAAAGCATGAATGCACTTTATCTTTTATCAATAAAAACTGGTGATATTCAAGTTTTGAAACTACTTACGAGTACTCGTAAAATATAATGACATTCAAAGGAGGGGGCACGTTTTAAATGCAAAATACCTTTCGGTCAGAATTTAACCAATTTTGATATGTTCTAGAACTTAACCAATTGATCAAATGTCTTCATTGCCCGAAAGCTCAAAGCTCAACAGTTTTTGATATACAGGGTCTGCAATATCACTATTTGATACTTTCAATATATCATAAAATGGACATTTTTGCCAATATTAACGCAAAACTTAGTGGAATGTTATTTTTTTGTGCTAATGGTTACAACCTTTTCCTTACTTTCATTATTATTGTACATATACCAAATGTATGTACCTGAAAAAAATTATACGGTGGTATTGTGTTGATATTTTGGTGAATGGAAGTTAACACATATATATATGTCCATTTAAATTATTATTGCAAGTTAAGTCCCCTAGACGTCCGTTATACAGAGTGTTTTATTTCTTTAACAGATTTAATTGAGTATTATTATACTTCCTAGTTAATCTTCTGATAACTTAACTGAAATGTCTATATTAAAATAAACTATTTGCTAACTGTATATACCTACATAATAGTCACGACGTGTTTATACTGATACTGGGTGTCCAAGTACAAAGGACCAAAACGATATCTTAAACTTCATATAGGTACGGAAAAAACCGTTAACATAAAAAATCCCTTGCAAATGGATGTCGTTGCGAAATACAAAGCTTTTGGAGATTAACAGATAGAAAGGTTAGATGTGCTTAATTTATTATGCTCACTATTTTCTAATAGAGTTTTCAGTAGATTCTTTTGATAAAGAAGGCGCTTGTCGAAGTTCATCTTTATTTTGCAAATCTAAGAAAAGAAAATTCTTTAAGATGCTAGTGTCTTCACTGTTCACACCATCGACAGACCGGTTTCGCAGGTCTACCTCCATCATCACTACCGTTTTGTACAGTCATTGGAAATAAGAAATGTTTAAGTAGAAACGTTAATGAACGTATTTTAATATATTAAAAATATCTAAGCTTAATAAGATATCAGTTAACTGAACTGATGAGGCAGAAAACAGTAAATAATTTTTGGTCTTGATATAACCATTGTCATAGAAATCAAAAAGTTGCATAATCAAATGTTAAATGTCTATCACCTCCACATTATTTGCATTTAGTATATGATTTAAAACATTTGTAGAAGGATATTTGATTAGCTCTTGATACCTAGCGTATCCTAAAAACCATAGTACAGCTGCCACATGAGAACAAGTACCTAAAGCTCTGGCACCAGTCTTGCAGGCGCAGTAAGTACCTAATATTGGGTTAGGCTCTTCTTCCTCATTATTGGGCACAAATGCAATCCACAACTGGTAACGAGTAGCATTTCTGAGGCGAGAATATATCCTTACCTGTATAAAACCGGGTTCGTAGTTTTCATCAAATTGATATTGAACCTGGCGGTCCTCTATTTCATTGTCCTGTATATAAGAAGGAGCAAGCTTTAATTGAAAAATACCTACAGTTAACTCTTTAAGATAGTAATGTGACAAACGTGGGAATGAGGGAACGATAATTTCATTTAAATCAACCCATCTGCCCCTTCTAGCGCGTAAGTTTTCCTGCTCAACCCTGGCTTGAACAACATTTGGCTCTTGAACTTTTTGAAGATTATTTTCAGCTAGCTCAATAGTAGCATCTTGCATTAAAATGGCTGGAAAATATTTTTTTATAATTGCTCCAGCAATTTTAAGAAAATCAGCAATATTACAAATGTGGGGCGTTTTTATCTTAAAGCTAAAAAATTTAAAAATTGATTTTAAGTGCCCATTGCGTGCTTCTACGATCCACCTGGTTTTCGTAACGAGACGACTATCATTAGCCTCTTCTGTGGATAACTGTAGCTGACCTCTGGGCAAAAAGGCTGGCATTTTAAAATTAATACCTAATCTATTTAAAGCTGGAATAGCATCCAAGCACCCGCAGTCGAGAATGAAAATATCTCCTTCATTAAACCATTCACGCATTCCATTCACATCTCTATTAAATTCACTTATAAGTATGTTAGCATCGTTGTTTTCAGAATTTGAGAAATATGGCCCTTGAATGTCTAGAATAAATCCGCTCGGGGCAACAAGCAGAGATGGCTTGATAAGATGTTTACCCTTATAAGTACAGTAGGACTGTCGCAACACTTTAAAACAAGTACAGTCATTATACACTATAACTTGAGGCCGATCCAGGTTTTGATTATATAGACGATTTGCAAAAGGAGTTACATGATTTTCGATGTAGCTGTCTCTTGTTGTAGCAGTAAATCCAATATTTTGTGGTACAAATCCTGCAGAAAGAGATTGTTTAAGTAGAGATATAGCTAAACTGGCTTGTTGTCTTGTGGAATAATTAAAAATAACCGCTAAAAAACTATCACTAAGACCTTGTCGTAACTTGCACAGGAATGCTAAGAGATCTTTTTTACTTACATATCTCAAAGAATTTCCTATTCTAACAGGGTCACAAAAGTTGAAAAGATTATTAAATTGATCTTTGGTGATAGGAGAAACTGCTTTAAATTGAGAATCTGTGAAGTTGTTTTTTTCGTCTTCGTAAGCCGTGTGGTAGCTTTTTTTCTTAATTTCCTTACGTAATACTTGTAAAAAAATATAAATCTCATTACCTGCTAATAATGGCCGATTTACATATCGTAACCCAGGGAGCAGAAACTCAAACAGATTACCATTCTCATCCAAATAAATATTACAGCAGTACGTATTTTCTGGCACGTATATCTCTCTCAACAATAAATTAATTCTACCTTTCATGGATATTTTATGTATATCATTACCATCGTTACAAATGCAGCATAAGTGAGTTGACCTTTGTAGCACATTTAATCGCAAACAATTTGGGTTATTGTATATTGCTTGAATTTCCCTTACAATAGAAATATTGCAGACATTGCAGATTCGAGTTTCTTCTATTATGACCCGCTCTGGTAGATTTTCTTCGCGGCGACGTGCAATCAATTTCCTGCTTTCTTGCATTTACCTCACCACTTATTTTCACCATAACCCTAGGAACTAAAGCATTTCCACAAGCAAAACATGGAATTCGATTCATTTTTCACATAAACTCTTCAACGATTTTAATTCAAAAAGTAGATTTGCAACTAAGCAACAACAATATCACTT
The DNA here is from genome assembly GCA_036346205.1 of Vesta saturnalis. Classification (NCBI taxonomy): domain Eukaryota; kingdom Metazoa; phylum Arthropoda; class Insecta; order Coleoptera; family Lampyridae; genus Vesta; species Vesta saturnalis. Next base: position 104,094 of record JARFJB010001393.1, on the reverse strand, counting down.
AATTAGTGGATTAATTTTTGACGTTTCATAGCCACCTACTATATTGTTGTTATTTTATAAGTTTGAGAATAGAAAAACATAATAATTGTAGTATGAAAAACGGTAAGAAAAGTGCAAAATCAGAAAAAAATCTAGTTGTACGAATAAAAGCAGAAGAAAAAGCGGAATACCACAGGGGCGGGCATTCTTGAGCTGGCTTTCGAACGAAGCACACGTGCCTAGGGAGAAACCACTTGAGAATTTTCGCGCGCGCACTCCTCGGAGTGTAACTACGTCTAAAAGAACCCTCGAGTGCTAGGTAGCCACCTAGTACTCGAAACAAACCGGATTTGTGTGGTTTTCACTACATAGATCCGGTTTGCAACATGTCGGGTACCGGGAAGAAGCCCTCCTACTCCAGGTCGAGGCCCTCAAAACCCAAAACGATGCTCTGAAGCTCCACATCGAGAGCTTAAAAGGCTCAGAAGAAATGAATCTCCGGGAGATAGAATTTCTGAAGAGCGAAATCCACGATTTACGACAACACATCGAGAAACTTGCCCAAAACAAACCGGCCGCTACAGAAGACGCCGCCAACAGGGAGCAGCACGTAGAAAACAATCCGGAATATGACGAAAACCCTCAACGACGTAAAAAGAAAAAGAAAAAACACGGACCGAAGACAGAACATACGATGGAAATTTCCACGAACGAAAGCGAGGTCAACGCACCCTCACACACTAAAGAAGCCACCTCCGACGCTGAATCCGAAGTCCTTCCCGAAGAAGGCTTCACCATCATCAATCGACGAAAAAACAAACGACCACGTACCGACGAGGAAGAGCGTAGTACAAATACACCGCCAGCAAAAGAGGAAAAAATACCGCCGATCATCCTACATCGCCACGAGGATTACTCCAGCACGATGGAGAAGCTGTCCTCCTTAAACGTTGTCCCGAGAAACGTAAGCACAACAAAAAACGGAATCAAAATTAACTTAACTTCGGCTGAAGACTTCAGAGCCGCAACAAAGGCCCTTGACGCAGAAGCAACACAATTTAACACCTACCTTCTAGAAGCGGAAAAGCCACTGAAAGCAGCCCTGAAAGGGATCCCGCAGGACGCAAACACCATCAAACAACTAGAAGGCGAACTTACCGAAATGGGGTTTGAAATCTTAAAAATAAGCCGCATGTTCGCAGGCCCTGATCGAAGAACAACCAGCATGGTGCTGGTACAACTGCGCAGAAACGAACGAGCGAAGGAGATCTTCGAACTTACGTGTATCGGGTACCTCAAGATTAGAGTCGAGACCCCACACCGAAGACCTGGCATAGGGCAGTGCCATAACTGCCAAAGGTACGGGCATTCGACTAGTGGCTGCCACGCTCCAGCGAGGTGTGTGAAGTGCGCGGGGCCACATCACACCAACACTTGCACCCTAACGAGGGAATCCGGCCAACCCACTAAGTGCTGCAATTGCACCGGGCCCCATACCGCAAACTTCCGGGGCTGTCCGGAACATCCGATTTACGGAAACAACCAACAAACCAGACCAGCAAGAGCAGTAAACGCACAATTAAGCTACGCAAAAATTACATCAACACAACCACAACATACGAGTACAGAAGACGAAGAAGCCGCATTAATCATGAGAATCCTAAAGGCAATTCGTGCCGAAAAACAACCATAAAGGACCAAACCGGACCACAACACAGAACAAATCCAAACAATAACAAAGAGACGAAGGTATAAAGGGGCTTGCCCCGAAATACCGTAAACAATCAATAAATCGGAATCGGAATCGGAATACCACATTACGGTTTTGGTTTAAACGAATAAGTAAATACTAAATATAACTTTATTAGAAAATAGTGAGGATAATAAATGAAACACATCTAACCTTTCTATCTGTCAATCTCCAAAAGCTTTGTATTTCGCAACGACATCCATTTGCAAGAGATTTTTTATGTTAACGGTTTTTTCCGTACCTATATGAAGTTTAAGATATCGCTTTGGTCCTTTGTACTTGGACACCCAGTATCAGTATAAACACATCGTGACTATTATGTAGGTATATACAGTTAGCAAATAGTTTATTTTAATATAGACATTTCAATTAAGTTATCAGAAAATTAACTAGGAAGTATAATAATACTCAATTAAATCTATTAAAGAAATGAAACACTCTGTATAACGGACGTCTAGGGGACTTAACTTGCAATAATAATTTAAATGGACATATATATGTGTTAACTTCCATTCACCAAAATATCAAAACAATACCACCGTATAATTCTTTTCAGATACATATATTTGGTCTCACCCTGTATATCAGGTGTATGTACAAAAATAATGGAAGTAAAGAAAAGCACAAAAAAATAACATTCCACTAAGTTTTGCGTTAATATTGGCAAAAATGTCCATTTTATGATATATTGAAAGTATCAAATAGTGATATTGCAGACCCTGTATATCAAAAACTGTTGAGCTTTGAGCTTTCGGGCAATGAAGACATTTGATCAATTGGTCAAGTTCTAGAACCTATCAAAATTTGGTTAAATTCTGACCGAAAGGTATTTTACATTTAAAACGTGCCCCCTCCTTTCAAAAACTAGTAGTAGCATGCATAATTTTGTAAGAGCAATCATATTAAAAAAAATTGATTGGAAATAGGGCAAATTTCCAAATTTAAATGCACAAGAACACGCGTACTTTAGTTATATTGCACAATTCGAAGCATAATAAGTAGTAATTTTCTCTTTTACGTAAGATAATTCATCATTTTTGCAAGTGATAGCGTGTATTTATAGTACAATGACATTCTTTTATGTAATAAAAATAAAGTTTTTCAAATTATAATTTATTTCATATTAAATGTAAAAAAAAAAAATTCTATTACTAATGAATACATTGAAACGTTAAATTTTTTTTTCTATGATTACAATTTTATAACCCATGTATATTTCTTAAGGCGGCGCGGGTCCAAACCCTCGAATACTTGCACAGCGCATATCTATCTAGCTCGCACACTCAGTTATTATATTTTCCCCTCTTTTCATATCACATGAGGTAGATTAAAGAAAATAATTTTTATTGTAACGCGTTGCAATGAAAATATGATTTATTACAATATATTTGGTATGTCTGTATATAAAACTAAATTATGTTTTGCTTTCTCCGTCTTAAATGTTACAATTTAGTTTTTATTAATGTAAAAGTACAGGTAGTCTATTATTAATTAAACAACTGCACTTAAAAAATGTTAAATAGTTCAATGTACATGTATTGTTTTCGCTAAAACTAGATATATATATATATATATATATATATATATATATATATATATATATATATATATATATATATATATATATATATTTCAATAATAATAATAATAATAATAATAACGCAACGATACACTTTGTATAACATCTTTAGGATAATGGAAATGTGTTACGGGGAAAAATATTTCACTTTTAAATAAAGCGGTGAATAAATAAAGCGTTACAGTGAAAGTGTGAGCTATAAAATGTTAAAGAGTTTTGGAAATGTTCGCACTGCTTTACACAAAAATTTAAGATATATAAGTTTTATATGTTTTAAATAAAAATTCCATAGTTAAGCATTTTTCTTCACTTGTAACTAATCTAAAAACAAAAATTTCCTAAATAACTATACACGCTACTTTAAATCAGTAGGTCCTCTAAAGTATGTAACAGGTTTTCATTATTTATTTTATTGCGTCTTACTTCTTCTAACTTATGCTTAGCCTCAGCTAAAGCAACAGTCAAAAACTCTACATGGGTCACTCCCCGTTGGAATTTTTACGTGCTTTTTTATATTTTTCTTTACGGCGACGAGTTCTACCAAACCGTATTTTTTCTTTTCGAAATAACGCTTAGAATGTCTTTTTTTTAATTTTCAAAGTTCCACCCCGATTTTTAAGAAATTTTGAACCGTCGGAAATATTTTCGAACTATGTATCGATTTACACTAATTTTTACCTCGAAACGAGGACTCTATGATCAAAAGTTGAAAAAGTCGAAAATATCGACTTCGAAATCGAATTTTTATGTTTTTCGAACTAACAGAGTTCGAATTTCGAGAAAACAAAACAGATGAAAAATTTTGTGGTTATCAAGACGAGTGCGGTGGATTTTTTCTTTTTTAACCAGAGAGATATTAACCGAGATAACAAAACCAACGTCTGGCGTCGGCGGCGTCGCGACGCTCAACATATACGGTTTAAACGAACGACTTCTTCGCTTATCCGACGATGTAAATATTTTTACGATTTGCTATGGAATACACACTCCTTTCATCGAAAATGGTACGTATCCTGTGTATTTATATGGGGTATATGTATATAGGTAGCGCTCATTAAATAGAAACTATAAAATAAACTCTCAAATTCGAAATAAGTGACGAATTTTATCAAATTTTTTACACGGCCCGAGTTCGACGAGATAAGAAACGTGCCGGGTACCGTTTTGATGGGAATACTCGCATTCGGCCACCGCCCCCCGCCCCCTTTCGAGATTGCCACGGTCGCCTTTGCGAGGGATCGACATAAAAATTCGCAGGCGGCCCGACGTGAGGGTCGAGAGTTCGCGACCGACGCGAAGGAGTGGGGAGGGATTAGGGCGTCGTGACGTATAGTCGAAACTACCGTCTCACCACAAGGGGATGGAACATACATGTGATGGTGGAGGAGCAGTTTTTTTCCCCACGCGCATGGATTCTGAGGAAAGTCGACTTGGCGCATCGCTTAATAACTTCGTTATTTACCAGCCGATTTTTTCGTAACATTGCACCAATGTAGATCGAGACCAAACGGTAAAACGGGATTTATAACTTTGTTGTATCTACTTTTTGAGATATACAGTCCTTATTTCGCGCATACGGACTGAAATGTAAGTCGTTTAGGACATCTAGATGAAGAATCCGTCAAAAAACGCAAGTAGACTTTTTTGGCCCAAAACTCGAACCTGAAATGGGGCTAATGTTCAAACTCAGGTTAGACGGCGTCTACTATGAGTCTGAAACACAATTCAACTTTTAAACTGATTTAAATCAAAACCTGGCTTTACAATGAGCGAAAAACATTACCACTACCAAATCGCTCCAAACTACTCTTAAAATCCTTTTGAGGCCTTTTACAATCATTTTGGGTTTTAATCAAATTTTAACTTTCTAAACTCAATTCCTCCCAATCGTTCACAATTTATATACACCAATAGCAATTGTCGCTCGAATTTCATATGTGGCCAATAAATAATTTATTATAAATAAATTTGTTATGAAAGGATTTTTTCACTAAATTTGTTGAATATTTATTGATTCAATAACTTCCTAATTTACATTATTTTTATCTAATATAATACTGTAATGTACGTACGTAACGTACTGCCATTAGATCTATGATTTATGTTAAAATATTTTTATGTAATGAGCAATTTAAATTTGTTTCAATTAATAATTACAAATATTGCACTAGAACACGTTTATTAATATAAAAATACTATAATTTAGCATGATAATATTTCATCATATAAACAATTAAATTTTAAGTTTTTTAATATTATTTATAATTATGCGTTAGATTTTTCTATAATTTTTCAAATTTATAAATAGTTCAAAACTAAAAATATAAATTTATTTTTTAATGCTTTAAATTTTTAAGTTGGCACATATGTGCATCGAAATTATAATTCTGCTCAAAAACCCAATAATCAACATACTTTTTAATGTAATTATGTACTTTTGCATGTTTGTTTATAATAAGTTTTAAAGTAATTTTTTTTAATTAAATATCAAGTATCTCAATTTAATTATAATTATGTTATTTTTTAAACACATATTTATTATAATACGTTACATTTCTCATATTACATTTAAATTAATCAATTTATTAATTTCATTGAAACTACAATATTTACATTTGCACTGCGTAAATTTTACCACTGCTTAAAAATTACGAAAAGTACGTTACGTTTTCATTGTGAATGTTACATTTGTTATTATTGAAATAGATAAACCTTTTTATAAAGTATTTTCACATTTGAATAAATGTTTAAATAATCAAAGTACAAAACAATTCAGAGTTTATTTTTCATTCTTATAAATTTATAATTGAAAGTACGATGTATTTGTTTATAGAGTATAGAAACATCTCAAAACATTTAAAAATATAGTCCAGTATTATTAATCTTATACAATGTATTTATTCATAACAGTTATGTGAGTATGATTAGTAATCTTTTTTTAAATTAATTTTAATTACTATTTTTTTTAGATTTGGAGACCTGTAAAAATGTAAAATGGGATATATACGAATCAAATGAATTATTAGAATTTAAAGACGGAATTTGTTCTAATATAGTAATATGCATTTATTTATCTATCCATTAATAAAATCGTGACAGCTTTAACAATAGATACTTTTCGAACTGTATAGATGGAAATTTTTCTGTGTGTAATAATTGATTCTATCCATAACAACATATTTTTACATACAGGGTCCGCCTTTTTCAAATTCGATATACAACATAAGTGTAAAAATTTAATACTTTATGAGTAAATCGAAAAAGCTACTTTTTACTGCGGAGGTAGTAACTATATACTTATCAGTGCATTGTTACACGATAAAGTCGCTTATTTAGTATTTCTTGCTCGTGATCAAATGTAAATTAATTTACAATAAATGTTCAAAATATTGCCCGTTAGATGCAAAACATTATTGAACCCGTCTTATAACGGCTTCATTTGTAGCCCTTTGAATTTCTTGTGGAGAAAGAGAATTGAAGGCATTTTGCACTCTTGCAATGCAATCTTCTTTAGTCGTTAGTGGTGTAGCATAAACAATATTTTTAATTCGACCCCAAAGATAAAAATCCATTGGCGTAAGATCAGGTGATCTAGGTGGCCATGGAAGGCGACCATTATTGGCAAACCAACGATCTTCAAAAATTTCATAAAGTTTCATGGAAACAGCGTTGGTGTTGTAAGGGGGCGCACCGTCTTGTTGGTACCATAAATTTTCCCTTTCTAGATTTAATCGGGGTTGAATTCGAGTGTTTAATATCTCCTAGAAATTAAATTTGTAATCATAAATCGCAATAATCAACTATTTTAAGCCTCTCAAATTTTCGTTGTAAAAATACACGTCAAAGATTTCGTTATTCCGAGTAGCACAAAATACGTTAAAATTCCAAATTTCCTGAAAATGGCATTCGCGAATTGGATTGCTATTTTCGTTATTCCAGTAATGCGAGTTTCGGCGATTAAATATGCCATTTTTCGTAAATTTAGATTCGTCAGTCCATATGATATTAGTAAAAAAATTAGGAATTTCTTGTATTTGAGCAAAATTGTTTTACAAAATTCGATACGTTTCAAGAAATCCGCTTCTTTCAAATGTTGAACTAATTGTAAACAGTATGGTCTAAACTTAAGTTTCTTAAGAATTCTTCTGATAGTTGTTGGTGTTAAACCAATATCTGTTTTCGCGTGGTTTATGGAATTACAAGGATAGGCACGGAAATATCCTAAAGTTATACCTTCATTATGTTCGTTATCAATAGCAGTTTTTTTGCGAGGCGCAGAGTGTTTAAATGTGCCAAACTGTTCCAAATTTTGAACCACACGTCTTATTGTATCTGCTGATGGTCGGGGGCGCTCAGGATAGCGTTCGATAAATGTTCTTACTGTTCGTTTTACAACATTCTCCGTGAATTAGAATTAAATTCAAATAATCTGTATTAGAATATTCAAGCCGAGCCATTTCATCAAGAAAAACACAAACTGTCAACAATTTTATTAAATTCTTGACTACAAAAGAAAAACAAAATGAATAAGCATCTTTATCGTGTAATGATGCGCTAATAAGTATGTATTACCTCCGCAGTAAAAAGTAGTTTTTTTCGATTTACTCATAAAGTATTAAATTTTTACACTTATGTTGTATATCGAATTTGAAATAAATGACTTAGAAAATTTCTATTTGGCAAAAATGACTTTTGAATCACAAAATTATCAATTTTTATAATTTTTTGCAGTAACTTATTCAAATATTTTTCTTTATTTCAATTCTCAATTATTTGGTTTCCATGGTGACCACGAACAAGGAATACTAGATTTAAGTATGTGGCTCATTTTTATCATAAATTTTAAAATTGTGACTTTTTTGATAATAAGTATGAAACTGTTACGTTTAGGCAAATAAAGTTTTAAACAGACTTACCTTAATTTTTGACCTTAAATCGATTTGAGTAATAAAAAATAGGGGTTTCCATTTGATTTTTTTGAGTAACTTGCATTTTTTGATAGTCAAGTTTAGACATTCATAATTTTTTCAATTTTTTTAGAAAAATGTTTTTTTTTAAAACGACTGAAATTTCGTATCTAGTTTATTTAACAAACTTACCTTAAAGTTCGACATAGAATCCAAAAATTGTATTAATATACGGCGTGTTCCATCTAAAATAAGCGACTAACTTCCGGTTATACCGGAAGTCGGTACTTAGTCGAACGTGAAAATATTTTAGATGAGTTAGCCCTAACATCATTACCCTGTCACCAAATTTTCAAAATTATAGTAAGTTTAGTTTAGCAGATACTCATAGGATCAGCTCCCATAGGCGGACGCTGTATGCAATGACAGTGATATCTATTATCTTAAGTGACGATGTGTATAAAACGAGAAGATTAATTATAAAATCAAAGTTAAGATGAAATAATACTATTAAGCTTGAGTTTTATATACACATCTTAATTTTTTTTCATTAAATGGATATATTCTTTTTACGAGTACATTATAAACCTGACGCTTATATTGTAAATACTAGCATGGTCCTTTAATGATAATTTATATGACATTACAAAGCTAAACTAAATCAACCAAAGTAAGTATGTTGCTATCAAGTAGATTAAAATTTTTTATATGCATATTAATATTTTATTATGTACTATGTATATATTAATACCTCTCAAACCTACAACCTATTCGAAATATTTCTAATTCATACTTATGATTGAAAATAATCTTATTAGTATCGTATTCAAGTTTCTATATAAACATACTTATGGTTCAATCAATTTAGTTATATTTATATAAATGTACCTGAATGCACTAAGCTGCACAAAATTATGCTTTTAAAATACTGACTGAACTATTTTTTACTTGATGATACTGGATACTATATGAGTGAAACTGATTTTAAAGTTTCACTATACTGTTTAAAATGACTATTGTTTCGACGCACTGCATCTTCCTCAGATTGAATATTTCAATTAAATTTATTTCATATCAAACAAGATTGTAATTGTAAAGCAACTAATTGATCTTTGAATATATCATAAAGAAGTAAAACTTTGTTCAATTAAATTTTTTTGTACTTTGTTAAGTATAGAGTTCTTTAATCAATTATGTATTTTAATTTATTTTGATTCACAAATGCTTTACAATATGTCTTCATTTTGTTACTTCTTATTTTTTGTAAATATTTCCTTGATTTGAATGTATTCTTAATTTATTGAAATATATTAGATATTTAAGTCGACTATTTTCAAAAGTTTAAGTTGGCAATTTTTATATATAATAATTTCATATTAACAAATTGTTTAAATTGATACTCCTATACATATTACTTTGATAATATTGTACGTCTAAAAGAATTTTAATAACTTTACAATAGCCGACTATTTGAAAAATTTAATTGAATGACGTTTTGAGGATCAACCACTTAATTTAATAATGTTCAATGTCAAACTGTACTTTCACAAATAATATTTTGGTAACGTTGCATGCCAAAGAGACATTCCATTTTACAACTGTTGAATACTTCCAAAAATATAATTTGTCATCGTTTACACTTCCATAACGTTTTCACTTTCATAAATATTATTTTGGTAGAATATGTCAAATATAATTTGTAAATATGTAAATATAATTTGGCAACACTTAATGACAATTTCCAACATTGAGGTTAATGATGTTATCTACGAAAATGTTTTAGTTGGTACATTCATAAATATTATTTTGGTAACTATGCGTATCAAAAAGTTGAATACTTTCAAAAATTTAATTTGGCGACATTTAAAATTCTGAATGACAAATTGTTAAAATCAAACATTTAGGTTAATAATGTTACCTACTTAAACGTATAAGTTGGTACTTACATTAATATTATTTTGGTAACATTGCACGTCAAAAAGTTGAACGCTTTCAAAAATATAGTTTGGCAACATTTAAGTTTTTGATTGACAAATGGTAAAGTCAGATACTGAGGTTAATAATTTTACTTATTAAGATGTTTAAGTTGGTACTTATATTGCTATTATTTTGGTAACATTACACGACAAAGTTGAACGCTTCCAAAAATATAGTTAGACAACATTTAAAGTCTTAAATCACAATTAGTAGACAGAAATTGAGGTTAAAAATGTTACTTATTAAAATGTTTAAGTTGGTACTGTCGTAAATATTAGTCTGGTAGCCATTAAACGTCAAAATCACAATTCCTTTTAACAATTACTTAAAAATTACAAAATTGCACACTTCCCGCAAGTGAATTTCTTTTTTTTAATTTTCATATTTTTTCAACATTGCATGTTAACGACATTCAAATCAAGTATTCAATGAAAATAAAAAGACAATATATCCATTTTAATTATATTTTATACATCTATACCATTTTAAACAGAATATACCTTATTTTCGATAAAATAAAATAACCACGATCAAATTACGTTCAGATGTATTCTAAAACGTGTTGTTACTCCAGCATGATTTTAAATGACCTAACTAAATAAAAGCATAATTTTAGCATTTTTTCACAACTAAAAATTTTTTAAGAAAAATTTTATTTATTTTTAAATAAATATCGTAAACTGTTATCGGCGAGGAGCGAAGCTCCGTAGCTAGTTTGCTATCAATAAATAAATTATTAGGTATTAGAACAAATCGGGGTTACGTGGGACTTGAAAATTGTTAAGACCCGGTACTTATGAACTACAACAAAGATTTTTAAATTAATTTGGTTCTAAATGATAAGATGAGCATTCCAAAGCAAGATTTACGCAGAGAGAGCTAAAATTCAATAATACTATAATATTGTAGTTACAATTTTCGTTATTATTTATTTAATGATATGCATAGATAAAAGTTACCGCATAGCTTATGGTAATACATTTTTAAAAAAGGTGTTATATTATAGTTTTCCATTTGCTTTGTCACAATGCAGGTTAGCGGTTCTACGTCTGATACCTGTGGTCTTTGGTACACCGGAAAATGTATATACTACTGAACGTACTGAAGTAATAATTTACGATGTCACTCATAACATTCAATGATGATATGAGAAGATGAAGGTAAAAATCAACAGACTCCACAGGGAGTTAAAATGTTATGTACGGTAGGTACATTAAAAATCGCTCAATCGTATAAAATTGCTTATCTAAATGTAAAATCTATATTACAAAAATAAGTACCTTTAACAGAAAAAAATGCCAGCAATTTAAATTTAAAATAAAATACAATAAAGCATTATGAATTTTGATGAGGTCGTTAATTACTTAAAGAGTAAACTTAAGAAATTTTCTTTGAAAGCGTTTCTACCGAACCATTAACAAAACTCAATTATAAAACTTAAATAAATTGAATTATTGCCAAAGCAGTTAAATTGATTATTGAAAGCAATTCATTTCAAATGTTCTAATATTATAAATAATTCATTAAAAACTTTAAAATATTTCCTTTATCATTGTTCCTTTTACGACTTTTCTTATAAAACTCTAGCAAACGCAGATATATCGTCGTAACTTTCTGAATCCAGCTGCAAACGCCTGATAGCACGCTTTTCGTTCACCTTGATGGAAAATTGTAATCTAACAGAGTCAAAAATTGCTTTCATTGTGTGTTTTAGAAAAAATTACTTTATATAAAAGATATTGCTCGCTGACATATTAATGGAGTAAACAATGCTTAGTGAATGTAGTAACCTTAATTAATCTGAGATAAATTTCTAGAAAATATCTGATACGTTTACAATGCTTTTTCTAAAAACACATTAATAATTATATAGTATTATAGATAAAAAAGTTCCTTGGGATGGGAATCACACGACCTAAGTATTGCTTACCAAACTAATACATTTGTTATCAATTTGCAAAAGTATAACTCTTTTTTGGCAATTCGAAATGCGCTCGATGTCAATTACATTTATGTATGTATTGTGTTTTGATATTTTGATTATTACAGATTCTATCTACGATTTCATCGTTGAAAATTTGCCTGTGGAACTAACATAAATGCTGATGGACTCAAACTTATGCTTATGCTACTAAAAAGACCTAATGTTTTTAAAAAAAAGTGGTAAAATGTTAAAAATGTCACACTATTACAGGATTCATAGAGTGGATACACTTCTTAGGTTTGTTATAGAAACCATAATATATACCTTTGTATGTTAATATATCGTGTGCATAGATCTACTACGTTCATACAGCTGAAAAACGTAAATTTCTCTTTTATGGAATAGAAATAGGAGCTCGAAAAGAAAACCATTAAGAGCATGTTTGCCGATATGGTTTTTGAACACTCATTGAAATGTATAATACAAGGTTCGACAGAATGAGGTGTCGAGTTTTAATAAACCTTATGCAAGGATGATTCCATTGAGGTAAACAAATGAAACGGCACTACATTCCTAATAGATAGCAATTTCATTTTTTTTAACTACCTCTGCTAAAGTACTGCCTTCTTGTTGTTGGAATTACTGCAAATGGTACAAAACTGTAACATTTCATTCGATATTACTTCAATTTGTACATGAATGTTGTGATACGTGTAACTTTTGTGTAAGGAAACTTTCAAACGAGTTCAAATCTTTATGCTTATTGATTTCGCAACATCCTATACATTAACTTCAATATTAGTAAGTTTGGCAACAGTGTACAGTGCATCCCATTTTGGTTGAGACAGCCAGATATCTCGGTTGTTGTTGAAGATAGAACCTTGCGGTTTCCGTGGACCTGTGCCACTTTTTTGTGAAACTCAAGATGGTCTGAACGGATATTGCCTAACTTCTTTTGTTTATAAATTAAAGGGTGTTTTTGAAAATCCACACTTTTTGGATCCCCTCCATATCTAAGAAGTTTCTCAGCGATAATGTCAAATTGAAAACTTGTCCCATAGAGAATTTTACGTAGAATCCAAGGGCGCACTCAATCTTTTTTTCGGGGTATCGTTATGGAGATAAGACTCAAACTTATGGTTTTTTCAATGCAACACCCTGTATTTTATTATCTCATTAAATTACTTATTTTTTTTCCTTCGAAATTGTATATAGTATATAAACATGAAGTTTTGAAAAATACTCCAAAATTACTAAAACATTGAATTTTAATAGAGTGCCATGGATTTCAAAGTTTTACTACAGGGATTATTATTTGTGATTTTTTTATAGTAGGTCATGGATGCTACAAACACTGTTGTTGACTTTTGGAGCATTGTTTTATTAAGTGACTGTGTAGAAATCAACACATCTGCTGTCATAATGATACATTTTTATGCGTTTTATTGTGTTTGTGTTTGGCGATTTTGTTAATTTGTGAAATTTTATAATGGCTGAAAGATTTTTTCAGAACAACGAAAAGTATGATATCATACAATGTTTCAATCAATGCCATGAAAATGTTGACGAAGCATTAGAATTATATTTAAACAGGTAAACTAGTAATTTACAATAAGACATTATATGACATATTGTTTTTAAAACGTTAGATATCCAGAGAGGCGTCAACCTAGTCGAGCAACGATATTTCGACTAAAGAATAATCTACTAAATTATGGTGCCTATTCTAAACCCCGACCCAAGGCGTATAACAAGGAAAATAATGAAGTGGGTGAAATAAATGTCTTAGCCAGCGTCCGTGTCTCTCCTCCCTACAAAGTGAATACTGTCCAGCATTTATACCCTGGTGATGCAGCAAGGCGTGTGAATGTCTGTAATTGGTTATTGAACCAAACTCGAAGGGACAATAATTTTGCGAGTAAAGTCATATGGTCAGACGAAGCCTATATAAGCAGTGTCGGTTTATTTAACAGGCAAAATACAATGCACTGGTATGATGAAAACCAACACCTAATTTTTGAGCAACAACAACCGGGTCGATTTGGTTTTATTGTAGCCTGTTTCTTATTGGGGACATCAATAAAATACCGCATTTTAGAAGAAGTAATACCAAAATTCCTGTTGAATGTTTCCCTCGCCTATCTTAATGCCATTTACTTCCAACAAGACGGTGCCCCTGCCCACAATTCGAGGTTGAGTGTGCCGTTTTTAGAAGAAACTTTCCAGGACCATAGGATTGGAACAAATGGACCCATTATCAGGTGACCTTGCAGGCCACCTGATTTGTCAGTGTTGGACTTTTTTTTTGAGGTTTTTTGAAAAATAAAATATACGGTAAGAGGCACAATAATATTGAAGAACTTCGTGCAACTACAATTTGAACAATTCAATGAATAAGTTACCGAATAATTTCGAAATGAAATAGTATGAGTAAATATTTAATTAGTTGCTTATTCTACATTATGAACTTTTTATTACTATTTATTTATTGCTTACCTACGTTTAGTGTTTTGTTAGTGAATTAGTATTTTCTTGTTCCTTTCATGGAAAAATCACAAGTAGTATTTCTTCAATTTGAACTTTTTTGTATGAAAAATTCATAGCCTACTGTTAAACTTAACTTAGCTTAACTTAACCTTCACGCCATTCCCTTGCGGGGTAGGCAAAACAATCCCTGCCTCTTATTTATTTTTCATTCACAATCTTTCGCCATGCTTTCCTATCTCTACATACCTCTCTAGCTTCCGCAAGATTCATACATAGTCTCTGACATGCCCTTTTGTTTTTAGAACTCCTTATCTTTCTTTCCCTTATCAAAGATTCTACTACATTCAGCCAAGTTTTACGCAGCCTACCAGGCCCGGCCTTTCCCCTACGTCACCCACATATATTTGTTTCGTTAATATTATGTTATTCATTCTCTCAATGTGACCAAACCAACGTAATGTACAACTTTTATATCTATCCATCATCGTCTTTTCCTCACCACACTCCCTCATTATGCATTCATTTTTTATCTTGTCCCTTCTCGTTTTACCACATGCGCTTCTCAGAAATATCATACCCACAGCATTTATTTTTCTTTCGTGCTTTTTTTGACATACCCATGTCTCACTTCCATACAGTACTGATGGGACGAATACGCCATTATAGATTGCTCGTTTCGCAGCTAGGCTCATGCTTTCATTTCTCATTATCGTCCACATACTTCCAATCACTTTCCTTCCAGCATTGACCCTTCGTCCAATCTCGCTCTCAATTGTACCATCTGCAGTAAACATTCTACCGAGATATACCAGCTCGTCCACTTGCTCCACGATTTCATCTTGCAGAGTAAATACTCTACTCTCCTTTTTACCTTCCCGATTGAACACCACAATCTTAGTTTTGTTCGCGTTTACCTTTAGGTCCATGCTCTCACAGACTGTATCAAACTTCCTCAGAGCGGTTTGCAGCTCATCCGCACTGTCCCTTAATAAGACTGTGTCATCTGCATACACCAGGAGTCGTACATTTACGTCACCAACCATTACACCATTTGTATCGTTACATGCTTGTCTAAGACATTTATCCATGTATACATTGAACAACCACGGTGACATCACACAGCCTTGTCGCACTCCTCGCTCAATATTAAAGTATTCACTCACACCTCCTCTCGCCCTAACACATGCCCGACTACCGTTGTATACTGCCCTTATTCCATTTATTAGACCTTTATTTACGCCATATTCATTTAATATTTCCCACAGCTTCTCTCTATTCACTCTGTCATATGCTTTCTCCAGATCTACAAACGCACAGTACAACTTCCTTTTTACCTTTAAACACTTTTCGATCACCTGCTGGAGAGCAACCATCTGATCGACACATCCTCTCCCTGGCATGAAGCCACCTTGCACATCCCACATCTTAGATTGTGTAGTTTCTCGTACTCTATCAATCAGTATTCTTCCAAATACTTTACCAGGCACGCTGAGCAAGCTTATTCCTCTGTAGTTCTTACAATCACTCTTGTTCCCCTTACCTTTATACAATGGTACAATGATCGCGCTTTTCCAATCACTCGGCACTTTTCCACACGTAAGGCATACATTGAGTAATTCACACAATCTTCGTATAAGCTTTGTACCACCATACTTGAGCATTTCACCAGTGATTTCATCTATGCCTGCTCCCTTGCCGTTTTTCAACCTTCCTACCGTTTTCTCTACCTCAATTATTCTAATATCCTTCTCAGTTTAATTCATCCTTTCTTCTATATTCTCCTTATTTAACCCTTCAGTCTTACGTTCCTCACTACTGTACAGCTTTCCGAAATACTCTTGCCAGCATTTCCTCGCTTCACAATCGTCCCATACTATTTCGTTTCTATCATTCATCACTCCTGCAGCGTTCTGTTTTGGGCCACGTGTTGTATTTTTGACCCATTTCCAGAAGAGTTTTTGTTTCCTCAAAATCATTCTGCATTTTCTCTCCTTCCACAGCCATCACTTCCTCTTTACTTATTCTCACTGCCTCCCTCGCTTCTTTGTTTCTTAATCTGTACACCTCATACAATCGTTTCTTCTCAGTCTCATTTTTTGCAGCAATCATTGCCATGTACGCATCTTTTTTCTTACTTACTGCCTTTTTTACCGACTCATTCCACCAAGCACATTTTTTCTGTCTACCTACAATCACTCTTCCACATATTCGCACGGCACATTGACAACAGAGTTTTTCAAGCTTATCCATGCACTTTCAACGTCAGTGCCTTTTATTTGTTCGTTCCACACTGCTTCATTCACATTCAACTCTTTATTGACAGCATCTGCGTATTTCATTCTCGCACCATTATCCACTAGTTTGTCAACCCTAATTCTGGACGTTCGCACTACGTTTGCTTTCCTTCTCCACACCCACTTTTTCCCTAGACACACTCTCGATACAACCAAAAAGTGGTCCGATCCACACTCCGCTCCGCGCATTACTTTTGTGTCTTTCACCAGGTTTCTAAGCCGTTCATCATACACTATCAAGTCTATCATACTTTTAGATTCACCTCTTTGCCATGTATACATATTCACATTTTTATGTTTAAACCACGTATTGGATACAAACAGGCTTCTCTCCACACAGATGTTCAGCAGGTGTTCATCATTCTCATTGATTCTTTGGTCTCCGAACTTTCCTAGAACGCGTTCACTATGTTCT
Source organism: Vesta saturnalis (assembly GCA_036346205.1). Classification (NCBI taxonomy): domain Eukaryota; kingdom Metazoa; phylum Arthropoda; class Insecta; order Coleoptera; family Lampyridae; genus Vesta; species Vesta saturnalis. The sequence goes on along the minus strand of JARFJB010001393.1, from coordinate 86,782 downwards.
CTCTGTACACCCACCCATCCGTTCATATCCCCTAATATAATCACTCTTTCGTTTGGCTTACATACGTTCAACACGTTCTCCACTTCATTCCAGAAGTTCTCACGCTCCTGGTCTCTTTCTCCATTCACCGGTGCATATCATGCAATAAGAAAAATTCTTCGAAACTCCACTTTCATTCTAACCCATATTACCCGGGGAGAGACCAATTCGTACTGTTTAACACATCTTTTCGCTCGTTCACTTATGATCACCCCAACTCCTTTTGCGCCATGCACTTCCGTCTCAACTCCTGACCATAGTGCCAGGCTGCCATCCTCCATCTCCACAGCATCCTTTCCTTTGCGCTTTGTCTCCGATACACAGAATATCAAGGTGTCTTTCATACATTACATTCGAAATTTCAAATTCTTTACCATGCATACCTCTAACATTCCACGTACCGACTCGCCATTCATTCCTTGCACAGTCGTCAGCAACGGGGCCTGTCTGTTTCGACCTTGACCGCCCCTTGTAGCCAGGTCGATCCGAGGCAATTGTATTGTTCTCTTGAGTAATACCCTAGCGAGCAGACCGGTTACTGGCCAAATCGTGCCCCGGACGATGTAGCATTCCCTACTAACGGTATCGTCCTACTACCGAACAGTTATGTCTACTGTCACGACATAATAAATAGATAAAAATAATAGATCGTATACTTACTGTATGAATCTCACAAATGTACATATACATGTACATTTTTTTTTCTATCTTACCTACCTTTCAATCACACCACGCGTTTCAACCATACTGCTCCATACGCGATTCCTGGTTTCGCGCCCCTCACCGGATTTGCTGGTATTTATTAGCGACCAAACGATTCAATTATTATTTATTTATTTTTATTTTTATTTTATTTATCTATTTATTTATTTTATTTTTTATTCTCTTTTTTTTTGCTTTTCGAGTTATAGTTATTTCCATGTCATTTACTTTTATTTATCAAATCAGTTTTATTATTGTCGCGAGCACGTGATACTTAAATAAATATTTTATTAGTTCTCTATGAATTCATCGTTATTGCAACAATGTATACCTGTTCGGGTCCACTCCTTAGACAAAAGGTTTACGTTTGGTTTATAATTTTTTAAGTTAAAGTTTTAACACTCACATGGGTTTAATAGAGCCGTATTTTTCGTAAATACTGTAGCAATCCTAAAACGTTATTTCGCGCCTATTTCAATTAAAGAGCCTTTTACTGGTTTGATTATTATCATTATCTTTATTTATTATTAATATTGTTAAAAACCAATGTTTTAGTGATTTTGGAGAATTTTTGAAGAATTTATGTTTATATATTATATATCATTTTGAAGGAAAAAAATAAGAAATTTAATGAGGTGATAAAATGCAGGGTGTTCCATAACCATACCCCGAAAAAAAAATTGAGTGCGCCACTGAATTCTACATAAAATTCTCTATGGGATAAGTTTTCAATTTGACATTATCGCTGAGAAACTTCGTAGATATGGAGGGGGTCCAAAAAGTGTGAATTTTCAAAAACGCCCTGTAACTTATGAACGAAAGAAGTTAGGAAAAATCCGTTCAGGACATCTTGAGTTTCACAAAAAAGTGGCACAGGACCGCGAAAACCGCAAGGTTCTATCTTCAACAACAACCGAGATATCTGGCTGTCTCAACCAAAATGGGATGCACTGTACATTGCACCTTAGCTTTTTCAAATAAAGGACCCCGCACATTCCTTATGGGAAATGGCTTTTGACCACTTTTTCTGAAATTTTTAGATGATGCAGTTCTCGATGTCCTCATTAAAAGCTCCCATGGGCATAACCTAATTCTATGACCAGTTTTTGAATTATCATACGTCAAAACTGGCTCTTTTCGGAATTTTGAGGCATATATTTTTGAATGTATTGTTTATATGTCCTTTATTAGTACATACAACTTAAAAGTTTTTCCTTTGGGTTTTAGGTGTTAGGGTGTTTTCTTGAAATGTGATACAAAAGTTTCTACAGGGTCTTACATAGAATAGTGGCGGTAGAGAATTACAATTTTAGAGGAAATCGTAAATAACTAATTCGATCAATTGTGTACATTGAAAAAACTAACGGCTAGATTTCGCTTAATTTTCAATATGTTATTCTTAAAAGCAAGTCGAATAATTCCTGCTACAGTTTCCGGTCGAAAATGCTATACCAGGTGTTCATTCTGTGGCGCACAGCCCGGGTGTCTTAGCGATATCCTATATGACTTTAGAGCTAGCTATACTACTCAAAATGCAGTACTATTGTACTGTTCAAGAGAAAGCATTGCAAATTGATCGAAAGTAGTTCAGTCAACACACATTTTATTTTTCAAACCTGCCGCAAGAGGGCGATTTCATATCTTTTATGGGGACAAACGGTTAGTATTATATTTTTGAGGAAACTGTGAATAAATAAACTAACCAAAATCAATATTATTAACAAAATCTACCAAACATGAAATAACCTGACCTTCAAAAATTTTTTGGATAAAAAATTGATAATGTTTTCACATGTACTTCAAGAAAAGAGTGTTATAATATTTATGCCTTTCCACTTAAAACTAAACAACTAACAACATTTATTTGCATAACTTTAGATAAGCGTTGGAAAAGATTAACTGCTCGTTTTAGAATAGTTAAACTGAAAATTATAATCTACCGATTTACCGAATTCAAGACTACGTCTAGTAACGCAGTGGATGGATAACGAATTTGTTCTTGATGCCTTGAGTATCCCATATGCCAAATGAAACTGGCTACATGAGCATAGCAGCCCAATGTTCTGTCACCAGAACGGCAGGTGCAATAATAGCCTGTAATAGGATCATGATCTCGATTATTAAATGCTATCCTTAATTGGTATCGAGTTGCATTTCTATGTCGCGAATAAATTCGTAAATGAACCAGTTGTGGATCATCAACTAATATATTAAGCTGAAATTCACTGCGTTCTCATTATCTCTGCACCGTATCTTGAATATATGAAGGAGCCAGATTTATTTGATACGTGCCAATTGTTAGATTTCTTAAATACTCTATAGTAAGACGTTGAAAGTTGGGAAGTTGTTCAATATGGATAGCATGCCATGCAGCATGCCTGCGGTGTCAGTTCTCCCGTTCAATCCGAATTTGTAAATTATTAATTTATTGTGACCTTTGCAGCATAATATTTACAAATGCAACATTAGCACCGGTCATACTGATAGGCTCATTATACTTGTTTGTGATTGCTCCTGCAATCTTTAAGTAGTGTTTAAAACTAATAGCATGGTGAAATGAGAGTGCATGAGGAAAAATTTAAACATTGATTTTAAATAACCATTTCGTGCCTCAACTATCCATCTTGTTTTTGTAACTAGGCGGGAATCATTTGCCTCTTCAGTTATGAGTTGTTGTTGTCCCCTTGGTAATAGAGGAAGCATTCTGTGGTCTATGCCTAGTTCATTTAACAAAGGAATAACATCTCTATAGCCCCTATCGACAACAAATACGTCACTATTTTGAAGCCAAGCTCTTAAACCATCTATATCTCGTTGGAATTCTGTACTTAAAATAGCAGCATCGTTGTTCTGGTTATCAGAAAAATATGTTCCCTGTATATCTAAAATATAACCATCTGGTGCCACTACTAGAGTAGGCTTCAATAAATGTTTGCCTTTGTGCGTGCAGTAGGACTGGCGAAGTACCTTAAAGTTACTGCTGTAAGTTCCATCCATGCAGCCAATTGCTCTTGGTATTTCTGGATTAGGGTTGTAAAGTTGATTAGAGAAGCCTGTTACATGTCTGTCTATTCCTGTCTACCGATAGCTTCAAATCTTATATTTTGTGGTACGAAATTTTCAAAAAGACTTTGTCGCACAGCAGACATAGCCATACTTGCATGTTGTCTGCTTTTGTAGTTGAACAAAACACATAAAAACTCGTCCGATAAGCCATGTCGAGGTTTACATAGAAAGGACAGTAAATTCTTTTCGCTTATTGACCTAAAAAAACAAATGGAAGTGAATCATTTTTGGATAACTATTGTTTTTACAAAAGTATTTGAAAAAATGTGGAAGTTGTATTTTTTATTGGATATTTCAGAGGAGAAAATTAAACGCTATATTTCATGAACGCATGCGTAGAGTTAGCTCAAAATCTCAAATAGCAGTGGGTGCTTTGACAAAAAAGGTACTTTAAAGTAAGTATACGGGCGGGCCTTTTCATTTTAGTATTGACAACAACAGTTGAGTTGAAATGTATGCTTGCATCAAAATGGGTATTCATTTTTTACTTTTTTGTCGCGCGCAATAATAGTAACTTCCTTCGAAAAACACTCTGATACTTTTATTTTTAGTTGCTTAATTCACTGAATAAACTTACATATAACTTACCTTTCTGTTAGATTTTCAATCGGAACGGGATAACAAAATGTGTATAGATCGGTAAAATATTCTTTACTTAAACCAGCAACACTCCGAAATTCCTCTTCGTTAAGGTCTTTGTCACAGCATTGCCATCTGTTAACGCCTTTTGCAATTGAACGAATTTCTTTCAAAAATATCGTAATTTCTGCTCCCGGAACTAAATATGATTAGTTAACAAATTGTAGGCCTGTATGCAAAAATTATAAGAGTAGGCCATTTTCATTTGAATGATGAATGCAGCTTCTTGTTCCGGTTGGAATAAAGATATCCCGACGAATGAAAATATCTACTCTGCATTGTAATGATAATCTGCGAATATTATCCACTGGATTGCAAATAAAATAGGTCCGTCTTGAAGTTTGCTTTCATACTGGCAGGATTATTCTCAATATTCTGAATTTCATGCAAAATTGAACGACGGCAGTTTAAACAAAGTTTTGTTTCCGGATTAATTTGCCCTTCAGGTAAACCATATACACTCGCTCTTCGATCAATCGCTATTTGTTGTTTCTGTTCATGTTCTGCCCCATACAATAAAGCCATTTGTTGTCTATTAATACTGCTGTGGCAGATATAACATACCATATTATTCAACCGGAATGCCATTTTAGTATCTATTTTAGACTTAATAAATATCTAAATTAAATAGTTGGTCAAAACTATTGCAAAAAGTAATTTTGCTTTCACATGTCAAAATAATACGAAATACGCTATTGATTTGTTGTTATGGATACAAGCTAACTAGCCTACTTGACGAATAGCCAAAAATAAGCAGAGTAATGGTATTTTGCGCTATTTGTTGTTTCTGTTCATGTTCTGCCCCATACAATAAAGCAATTTGTTGTCTATTAATACTTCTATCGCAGGTATAACATACCATATTATTCAACCCGAATGCCATTTTAGTATCTATTTTCGACTTAATAAACCTCTAAATTAAATAGTTGGTCAAAACTATTGCAAAAAGTAATTTTGCTTTCACATGGCAAAATAATACGAAATACGCTATTGATTTGTTGTTATGGATACAGGCTAACTAGCCTACTTGACGAATAGCCAAAAATAAGCAGAGTAATGGTATTTTGCGCTGCATAAAATCTTTTCTTACACCCTTTACGGCCATGCCGTGCAGGAGAGCGTCACTTCCCGCAATTGCTAGACAAGTAACTATTTTATTATTTTAAATATACTTTCCTCCTTAATGAAACAGTAAAAGTAGTATCTCAAGATTCTCAAGTAGTATACCTAGCTCTAAAGTCATATAGTATATCGCTAAGACACCCGAGTTGTGCTCGACAAAATGAACACCCGGTATAACATTTTCGACCTGAAACTGTAGCAGGAATTCTTCGACTTGCTTTTAAGAATAATATATTGAAAATTAAACGAAATCCAGCCGTTAGTTTTTTCAATACACACAATTGATCGAATTAGTTATCTACGATTTCCTCTAAAATTGTAATTCTCTACCGCCACTATTTTATTTAAGACCCTGTAGAAACTTTCGTATCACATTTCAAGAAAACAACCTAAGACCTAAAACCCAAAGCAAAAACTTTTAAGTTATATGTTCTAATAAAGGAAATATAAACAATATATTAAAAAATACATATGCCTCAAAATTCCGATAAGCGACAGATTTGACGTATGATAATTCAAAAACTAGTCATAGAATTAGGTTGTGCCCATGGGAACTTTTAATCAGGACATCGAGAACTGCATCATATCAAAATTTCAGAAAAATTGGCCGAAAGCCATTTTCCATAAGCAATGTGTTGGAGAAAATCACGTCTTCTTTTCTGGTTCATTTTGATAAGGGGAATGCCGTTTTTAAGAAAATTGATGCGTCGTTAGAAAACTAACATGATATATGGAGAATATTTCTATGATTTTATTATGAACATTACTTAAAATTATACACAGTTTTGGTACTGGATTAGCCTTTTGTATATATATGAAATTGAACTAAATTTGGTTAGTGATCGTATTTTACGGATCTAATTAGTTTCTAACGCAAATTTCGCTTCGAATCAAGGTTCTTTTCGTCTTATTGGATTTTATCGTCTTTCTTCCGTTCTCAAGATATTATTGACCGATGCTACCAGTACAGTAGACCAACGTTTCTCCGAGTTATGAAATAACGTGAAACTGCTCTCTGAAACCAATCATAGAAAATTTTATGGGTACTCCTTCACATGGTACCATCCGCTTGACTAAAACACATAAATTATATCTGGTAATACATTCGGCTAAGTAATACACAAACGTACATCACCCGGTGAGTGCATTTTAATAACTAATTCTGCGTGATTAGGCTCTTATTATTTATACAATTGCTGGGGTTACTCTAAGAACAACTCCCTATTATCATGAATTACCATTGTACTTCTACGTTTACCCTTCTTGGAAAATTTAATGCATATAACCGCTTTGGTGAACCTCTTATTAGGATCATATGGAACGAGGTTATGTACTTCTAACGACAAACGTTAGTTAAGTTTAAGTGAAAATTCTAGTTACCCCACTTACACCTGTAATCGGGAGGTTAACTGTTAACCTTTAACTTTTGACTATCTTTGTATGTATTTAGTCTTACAGTTCTATAAAATTCACAATTTGTTTTAATAGTTTTATGTTTGTGCACCTACCGTTCAGCCATCAGCAGTTCTGATATGTACTTTGAACCTAGTATATTGGTCGCTATTGCACAGAGTGCGTCCTTCCGTATCCCAGATAATGAGCTGCAACAGGTTTAAAGAAATCAAAAGATTTTTACGTTTCAACGATAACACCGATGCTATTCTACTTGGACAGCCTGGTCACGATAAGCATACAGCTGTTGAAGAGCAAATTATTCCAACAAAAGCAAGAATTGGCATAAAACAGTATAATCCAAAAAGGCCACACACATGGGGCGACAAAAATTTTGTGCTTAGAGGAATATCTGGATTTAACTACGATTTTCGCATGAGCTCAGAGCAACGTTATGCCTCTTGATGTGCCGAATATGGGAGCAAGTAGCAACGTAGTACTGAGATTAACAGACACTACCAAAAAACCAAAATTACCAAATATTCTTTAATAATTGGTTCAGAAGTGTTCCTCTAATGATATACTTAACAAAACAAGGTATCCTGCCATTAGACACGGTAAGAATAAATCGCGTTACAGGATGTAACATGCAAAAAGAGAAACATGAAAAGAGAAAAGGAAGAGGTTCCTTAGTAGTAAAACTTATAACTATAAAAGATACAGAAATATCTGTCTTGGAATGATAATAAAGTCGTGACGACCATGTCTACATATGCTGGAGGTGAGAACCAGTTGGTAAAAAGAAACTGTTTTTTTATGACCGACAACACCCACAAGCTTGGTCCCATAGTGTTTTTGTGTATAATAGCTATATGGGAAGAGTTGATCTTTTAGATTCAATGTTGGGTTCAGATAAAAGAAATGGTATTTGCGAATCATTTTCCACTTCTTAGACGTGCTCGGTAAATAGTTGGTTGTTGTTTAGGAAAGCAGGAAAATGTTCTTTGTCTCTCATGGATTTCAAACTTGCAATATTTGACGTACTATCCTTTGCCGGGAAACCTTTGAGAAAAACTGCAGAAAGACCATCGAACGATGTACAACAATCACATGAAAAAAAATAAAAGAGGGCCTACCAAAGAAACAAAATGTTCAGCGGGATGGTGTGCACCATTCACCCGAATGGTGCGAAAATAACAGGTCAAGATGCAAGCTTTCCGGTTGCACGGCAAAATCTTTTACATTCTGCTGTAAATGTAAAATTCCACTACGTTTTAACACAGACCGGAATTGTTTTTTAAGATTTCATGCTGAGTAATTTTATTTTGTAAGTTCATAATGTTCCGGGTATGGCACAAACCTGTTTTTTTTTGTAAATATGTAAATATTTTTTTAATTATTTTTCATGGCAAAATATAAATTCTTCTGATTCTTGTACATTTTTTAGACTAAAATAAAAATTCATGCAGTAAAGGGTTAACGCGATGTGATAGTATACCACCATCGATAATGTATGTGAAAACATTAATATCGTTAACATTTTGCTGGGATTCTTTGAAAAAGCAATATGAAATGCACTTTTGCGTTTTACTTCTTCCTCCGTTATCGTACAATGAACCGGGTAAAGGGTTGTAGGTAGCGGACCGCAAAAATTTTATTATTGTAATAAACGTTTGTCGAATCACCATTGTTACCGCGATACAAAGGATAATTGGTGGATTTTTAATATCTTGATAATACGTCGTAATTTGCTAATGTTTCTGGAATATTTTATTTTATGTTTTATGTAGGAAATGTGGGAATGTATATAATTTATATTTGAGTAAAGGTTGAACAGAAAAAAGGAAACATATATTAGGGTACTGTTCTGCCGAAACTGGCGTGACGAATTGTTGAAAATTTCTATACGCGCGCTCTTGATATAAAAATGTCACTGATTTAATAATTAATTACGGCAGAACATAGCGCGAATCCAAAGGGATTGTTTGGTACGTTGAAAGTCGTGACGTAAATGTAGGGATTGTTACGGACGAATGCATATTTTTAAAATTAAGATTTCGTTCAATAATTGATATGAAACTGTTCCAACATAATGTTTCTTGTTTTTTTTTATTACTTTTGAAAAACGGGGGTGGTTTTTCGGGAGTACATGTAGTTAGTTTTGAAATCGGAGGGGACGGCAGTTAGAGTTTCAATTGAGTAAGACCGATCGAGATGTTTAATTAAATACCTTCCTTGTAAACAGTCTGTATATAAATATTTGATCGTATAAATTCTTAGAAAACTCAAACCGCGAATTTGTTGTTTTTTCTTTTACTAAACTAAATATTCGGGTGGTAATAAGCGCGCGTTGAAACAATATATGTATAAATAATCGTTATCGTCTTTACTTTAAACGATGTATCGTAACCCGTTAAATATTGGTGAATAAGTGGTTAATCGAACCATTATAATATTTAACGTAATGTAATTTAAGTTTACGTAACGTATTAAAAAGCAAACATTGCCTTGCAAAGTATCCCATTCGCACGCTCAGTAAGATGAAATATGCTAAAATAAAAGATAGACAGGGCTCCCCACTCATGTATTTGCGTGAATTAGCATTGTTGTTTGCTGTTTATATTTATATTTGTGTAGAGGTGGGCGTGGACGAACGGGTACAGGATAAAGTTTTGTTATAATTGTAAATAGGCAATTGACGAGTATTTACATACTTCTGGATCTCCAGATGACCATTAAACGCCTCGAATTTTATTTTTACTGTTTTTATTGTTGTATAGATGGATGTGTAACCTGAGACGCTGTATTTCTCTAACGCACTCAAACTTGTATATCGGTCACGATGTTATGGTTTATTTACAACTTACCTTTGTAAAGCTTTGTTTGTTTTGTGTCAGTTTGTTTAAGTAGAATTGTTTACCTGCGAACGGATTTCCCTTTATATGTAATTTATTGTAATTGTACGTATGTATTTTGTGCTTTATTAGTCACTAAACAATTGTGTATGTGTAAACTTCGGACCTATTTTTTTTGTTTGTCCTTGCATTTACCTGTGCAAATTTACTGTTGTTGTATTCTATATGTACCGTAGTTTATCTTATTGTTTTATTTCTTTATTTACCTAAAGACCGGCATGATTGGTTTTAGGGGCCACATGTTTGATATTACAATTTTTATTCTGATTTATTTATGATACAATTGTGGGTGTGATTACATGTTTTTTTTATTGTGTTTATGTGTAGTCAAACTGCTTTTTATTTATTTTTCTCTTAGTGTTATAATTTTGTAGGCACTTTAACCTGATTTAATGATGTTTTGCTATATATTTAACCCTTTCATTGTTTTTTTGTGTTATTTGATTTATTAATGTACTTGCGCAATTACTTATTTATGAATAATGTGGGTTTTATTGGTAGTTTTTCCCACAATAATACATTAACGGGTTAAACCACCATTGCGCAAAGCTGGTTAATTTTAATTTGAGTAGCTTTATTGTTTACCTGCTCCATATGATGCAACACTTAACCTCATCCAGCCTATCTAATTCAAATAACACAACGTACCTACGACTAGACGGCCAATTATTTTGATCAGATTTGCGGGTAATTAAATATCAGACTTAAATAGAGATAAATTCTAATGTTTTAATTATTGCCTGGAAAGTCAATGTAGGACAAGCAATCATTTGAGTAATAGTAACATTATTGTCAGTAAAGACAAGATAAATCACGTAGCGATTGTTTGTTCTTAGATTTACACTATTGTGAATTAGTTCAAATTACACTTTTCGAGGTATGGTACCTGGGGAACGCTACAGTGTGAATTCGAATTTCATTTAAGGGATATTATTTTTCGAATATTGTTCATCAATACATAACGTTGTTTGGTCACAAATCACAATACTTTAATAAAATGAATAAATGATACAAATAAATAATTATGGATAAGTTTCCATTTGTAAAGGTTGTAGTATTTTATCTTCTAAAACTAAAAGAAAATTGATTGAAATCGGAATATTTTTGACCATTTCCGAGACAACCTTCTAAAGTCCTCTATTATATGTACGAAAACAAAGAGCGCAAAAGTGTATATTATGTAAACCGCAAGTACTAGTATGTTTGCAGCAAAATTTACATTTCACATATCAATTTAACAGATCTAAAATGTCTTTTTATATTATTTATGTCAGAAACTTGTAATTTATAAGGGAATTGTGAACGCTTTGCTTAATTAATTCAGTTTAACTAATTATTTCATTAATTTACGCTCTCGACATTATTTCCAAAGACGATGTGAATATATATTATCTTATTTAGACCTTAGCAATGTAGCTGTTGCTAACATACATCTACCATGGAAAGACCATCAGTTCATCTGCGTATGTAAAGCGTACATGATTTTTTTAAATAAAACAAGCATTGGTTACAATTAAACAAAGAAATGAATCGAGGCATTTAAATAATCATTAGAATAAAGTTGTCAAAGTGTAATACTTTATTATTAAATATTCATGATAATTACCCAACTATCAAAGCAAGAAAAAATGCTATGATGTATACATATATCGTTATTTAGCAAGATTTAATTACTTCCATTTGGATTAATGTATTTGAAAATAAAGGAAATCAATTCAAATTAATTTTGTACGTGTCAGCTTTGACAATTCTTTTGTACTCTGTGGATTAAAGGCTTTTTGAAACTGAAAAGTTAAATCGTACATAATTAATCTTACACCTGAGAACGTAATCATTCATTTGCAAAATGGTAAAAATTTGAATTTTAATTGAAAATAATAGAGTAATGGAATATCGAAACTTTTCTGTATAAATCGTAACGAAAAATACAATAACTTATGTTCTTAAAAAATTGCTTATCTAATATGTGCATATAGACCTGAAAATTATTAACCGTTATTTTCGGATTACCGAATTGACTGAATATTGAATTGTTTTTGTATAATGAACTGTGTATTTATTCCCAATAGTCTGTACACCAGTTCTATTTAAGAATTTATTCCGTAATTTATGACTTGATGATAATGAAATTGGTTACATTTTGTATTAAAATACTATCTGTTTATTTTGAATTACACATAAACTGGAAATCAAATTAAACACGATAAAAACTTACGGAAGGGTAAGTGTAGTGGATATCTTTATGGTCGATTGTTGGTTCTTGGATCCCGTGAATTGCATTGGCTGTAGGTATTGTAGAACCACAAATATCAGGACCAATCTGCAAAAAAAATTAAATATAATTACCAACGCCTATATCAAAGCAAACCTCAATTTTTTGTTTTTACGCAAATGAATTAATTCTCAGAAAAAAAACGTTAGTTGGCCGTAGAAAAAGAATTGTATCGTGTTTTTGTTGATCTTTTCATAAAACCATTTTGTGTATTAACAAAAAGTTTGTTTAATTACGTATCGTTATACATTATTTTAGTGGCAACTTGTTTTGAAATTTTATCAGAGAATTTAAATTGTTTGATTATTATAAACCATAATCTAATGATATTTACATGGAAATGACTACTTAAATGTATAGTGTGGGACTTCGTGTTTTGTTTTTTTTTGACGTCACCCTTGGGGCACCTTTGGTCGCCATTTATTTTGTATATGTGGGATCGTATTTTTTTCAGCTGAGAATAAAAAGATTTTATTTAATCTGTTATTAATATTTATTAGGGCCCGTTTTTACCAAAGGAGATTGCATAATTGTTATTAAAATTATTATTACATTTCTTTTAATCCCATCTACAGACTGTGACCTAATTTATTTATACATTGGGGGTTGTATTCTAATAAAGGGTCCTAGCCTTGTAAGGCGGGAATCTGTTCGTGGGCTTCGCCCCTGTCATAAAAAATGTATTCTAATAATGGGTAAGAATTAATAGATAAGACATGTAAAGATGACAAGTGTTTTCATAATAAAAAAGATGTTATTTAATCTATGTTTATTGTTAATAATATTTATTAGGGTTGTTTTGATTTTTATCAAGGATATACAAATCTAATCCTTAAACGATTATTCTATGCAATCTTTAAGACTTCATTTAAGCGCTAGCTCAAATTTTTCAATATTTGAATAACGACCTCGGAATTGTAACCTTCAACATTATACACATAAATGAGTAAATAAATTACATAATTAGTTTAAACGATTTTCCACCTTGAGAAAGGTCACCTTCAACTGGTCTTGAAGTTAGTCATGGACTTGGACCCTGAAGTTAGCCTTGTGAATTTTCACTCGTTTAATTTGGTCTTGGCAAAAGCAAAATACATTAAGGACTAAAATTAAGGTAAAATAATAGCGTTAGCTCAAATTTTTTCAATATCTAAATAACGACCTCGAAATTGTAACCTTCAACATTATACATATAAATGAGTAATTAAGTTACATCACTAGTTTGCTTTACAAATCATGCTTTAAACGATTTCACCTTGAGAAGTTACCTTCACTTAATTTTGAAGTTAGCCATGGACAGGGCCTTGAAGTTAGCCCTGTGAATTTTCAGTGGTTTAATTTGGTCTTGGAAGGATTACTATAAATACGTACACTTAAGTCTAGTTAATTTAGTTCTGTTCTGAAGAGCATAACGTATTATTATTATGGAATTTTTAAATGTTAATCAAATTTTGGTGTTGTTCAGTGCTGGTGCGTTATCCGGGAAGAGGCTGAAAAATGCTTATAGTATTATTACTTATAAGATGTATGAAAATGGCACTATCGATTAGATAGAGCTTCATAATGATTTTGCAGAAGCTGCACGGAGGGCTGGTGGAGTGTAAGTTACATATCTGTTTTTATTTTTAAGTTTTAATTATTTTTAAAGCCCCGCTCAAGTAAATATGGAGAAAGTGTCATGATGATGGCCAAGAGATGCTGGAGACTTCCGCTGCGGCGGATCTGAATATGATAACGGTATGTATTTTACATTTCTATTGTTTCGCTTAGTGAATGAGTACATTACGGGAGTTGCAGCAAGACCAATCGGGTTCAGGCCTATCAACCCATCCACAAGAGGCCGGACCACTCTCTAATCATATAAATATAATTGGTGAATCAAACACTACATTCATAAAAAGAATCAACACCACATGTTAGATTTACCTTTAATGACAAGACATGCAAGGATAATCCCTTAACATGCTGCAGGTAAAAATATACTGCTTTCTAAATGTTATTTATCTAACACATATTTTTGCAGAGTGCATTCGAAGAGCTGTATTCATACATTGTGGAGGGTGCGGGTCCTTCAGATCGTATCGGTATCACGTTAAGGAGCCCAAATTACCCTGAAAACCAATTGGCGTATCATTTAGAAGGGTGGACCAGTTGTCGGTGACAGTGATAATGTCAGTATGGGAACAGGTAATGCAGAGCAATGCTAGCTTTTTTTCGAGTGACTTGTTAATTTTAAATGTGGATAGAGTGACGGTACATGTTGTCTATTGACGAGCTTAAAGTTTCAAGACTTTTGTAAATCAAAAACAAAGGGTTTTACTGTTGTACCGACAACAACCAACTCGTGCCCTAGCAGTAGCATTTACAAATAATAATACGATGCGATATGGTATGGCGATGGATTATCCCTTACTTCAAGAGCGGGCTATGCAACTCTGCCAAAACAGTGATGTACTCGTCTGACCAATAAGTAAAGAGACTAAGTCCATAAAATACGCATATCTAAAAATTAAGGTACATTGATGTGATCCCCTTCAAAGTACTCCCCTCCCACAACTACACACTGGTTCCAACGTTTCTTCCAGCTTTCGTAACATTTCTGGAAGGCTTTGACTGGAATGTCCTAGAGTACCCTCGTCACGGCGGTCTGCATGTCAGTTATGGACTCAAAATGCGGTCCTTACACGGCCAATTTTGTTTGGGGAAACAAGAAGAAGTCACAGGGTGACATATTCGGCGAATATGGCGCTTGCGGCAACACTGCGATGTTTTTGGAGGTCAGAAACTGCGACATACTGAAGGCACGATGGCATGGAGCATTGTCATGATGAAGGGTTCACATTTTGGCAATCTCTGGAAGGACTCTAACGACTCGTTTTTCCATCCGATCGAGTACTTTCAGGTAAAAATGTTGGTTGACGGTCTGCCCAGGTGATAACAGAATCGCCGAGTTTAACGCAAAATTTAATCGCGTACCGCTGTTCAATATTACGTCATTCCATATTCGTGACACGCCTTACAAACACGTTGTCGAAAACACAACACAGCTGGAAAACTAATGAACGTACGAAAGTCGCCAGCACATATGTCGATAGAGGAGGGATGGGAGATTAACTGACCGACCGATTTACTTTGAGGGTCCTAGATAACCAGATCGAGTAGTTTTAAATTTAATACTAGAAGACGAGCACTATAACATGATTACCAGTCATACTTCAGCATTTACCTGCAGTTATTTCTGCGAACAGTGTAGAAAACGTTGTAATAACAAAAATCGGCAGGCGAAATGCCTGTATTAGTGTCCTTGTTGTCATCATGTAGGTAAGATTTTGCGACGCGAGGCTTTTGGCGAAGGCTGTTCCACTCCAACGCTCCCCGAACATAACCGAGATTGTAAGACAGGTGTCGGGCATCGGAACTTGTTCTTCGCACCTTATCGTGATTGGAACTTGTTCGTGGGCCTTCGTGTATTGTCGTGATACCCTTGGCGGGAAAATTTAAGAGCATAATGCTAACTTGTAAGACAGATGTAGAACTTAGCAACTTACTCTCAGGACTTCGCCCCTTGATCAAAAATTTGAATTTGTTTGTGGCGCCATCTATGAGGGAGACATTTGAACTTGTATTCTAATAAGGGGACCTAACGCAAAATTTAAATTTTGAGCTCGTGGGGTACGACAAGGTGCGAAGGTCCGAGAGCAAGTTGCCAAACCCTATATGTGTCTTACAAGTTAGTATTAGGGCCCGTTATTAGAATACAAATTCAAATTTACAGCCGAGGGTGTGAAGCCCCGAGAGCAATAATAAATATTAATAACAGATTAAATAAAATCTTTTTATTATGAAAACACTTGTCATCATCATCTTTACATGTTTCATCTATTAATTCTTCCCCATTATTAGAATACAATTTTTATAACCGGGGCGAAGCCCGCGAACGGATTCCCATATTAAAAGACTAGGACCCCTTATTGGAATACAACCCCCAATGTATAAGTAAATTACTGTAGATGGGATTAAAAGAAATGTAATAATAATTTTAATAACAACTATGCAATCTCCTTTGATAAAAACAGATTATTCTCAGGTGAAAAGAATACGACCCCCACGTGGGCATATATAAAAAAATGCGACCAAAGGTGCCCCAATGGTGACGTCACAAAAAACCAAATGGCGACGACAAGTACCTCGGTTCTACTGTAGGATCATTCATCATGCAGACATCAGGTCTAAGAATTGATATTGGTTCAACTTTAAGGAAAGAGTAACTAGTCAACTAGGAAGTACAAAGTTACTGTACTATTAAAAGGTACACCACGAGATTACGATGTAGTTACAGACAACATCAAAGAACCTGTTTATCCAGGAGATGAGACGTCAGCTGAAAAAATGTTAGCGTATGACAGTAAACTACAAAACTTTATCAGAATAGATAGTATGGCTTCACTTTTACTCACGACAAACATGTCTGATGAAACTTTGCAAAAGGTCATAAGATTCTTGAAGTCAAAAGATGTTTGGGGTGAACTACATAGATTATACGACTGCATATCAGAGGACAGAAGTTATGATCTGTGCATGAAATTATTTAACTGCAAGAAAAATTCGACTGATGATATAATAACCTAATAACCCAAGTATCCAAACTGAAAAATGTATGGTTTGAATTAAAAACAGAATTATTTAAAACGATTTGTCTGATATCCTGCTTATCAGTAAAATTTTAGATACTCTTCCAGAAGAATATTTTCCTTTTAAGTCCAGTTGGTTGTTAATGTCGAAGAAGGATCGTACGATAGAGAATTTGACTGTTCAGCTCTATGCACATGAGAAAGCATTGGAATGTCGACAAGGTGAGAGCAGTATAGAAGCTTTATAGATAAAAGTAACAGAAACTAAAGAAAAACCTAAGAAGAAAGTTAAGAAAAAGAAAATTAAATGCCATTATTAAGGAGAATTTAATCATATAGTAAAAATATGCCAGAAGTGGATTTCAGACGGAAGGCCACCTAAGAAGTGAGCTACAGTAAACATGAATCTTATGTTAATGACGTTAGATGATTTTCCGGAAATTAACTCTATAAAAAACGATAGAGAAAACTGGTACGTTGACGATGGTGCCAGTAGCCACATCACAAATAGGAGTGATCTATTTTGAAATGTTTGAGCATTTTAATGGTTCACATACGGTAATTATAGCTAATGGACAGAGTGTTCAGGCCATCCGCAAAGGAACAATCGAAGTTGAGGCTGATGTAAGTGGTCAACTGACAACTATTAGATTAAATGATGTGTGGTATGTTCCAAGTATAAAAAAATTTATTATCTGTTTTGGCCGCACAAGATACACTGGAAAATAGCGTGTTCGAATCCAAAAGGGAAAATGTAAACTGAGCGTTAATGGTAAAGATATATTGATTGGTAAACGTAGTAAATAGGGAGGCCTTTATAAACTTAAACTAAGAAATTTAAATCGAAAAGTAGATATTAATCAGGTATTAGGTACTGATTTACTGCAGATTTTCCACGAGAGAATGGGACATCAGAACAGGCGGCACGTGAAAGAAAATAAAAGTAAAGCTGAAATCAGAACTATGTGAAGGATGCGTACATGGAAAGGCTCACCGGCTCAAGTGTGGTACATGAGAAATAGCTAGTTAATGTGGAGAACTAATTCATACAGATGTATGTGGTCCGTTCAGATATTCCATTAATAAATATCGCTACTTTGTTCTTTTTAAGGATGACTACTCTCGCTATCGCTACGTGTATTTCATGAAAGAGAAGTCTGAAGTACAGTTTAAACTCAAAGAGATGTTAGCCGAAAGTAAAGTAGCTGAGTATTAAATCAAAGAGGTTTCAAACGATAATGGTGGTGAATTTGATAATCAAGAAGTAAGGAAGATATTGAGGGAAATGGAATAAGACGTCTTGCGGTACCTTATACTCCAGAACAGAATGGGTATAGTGAGCGTGAAAATAGGATTACTGTAGAAACAGCACGAGCAATGATACATGCACGTGACGACATTCCACAAGGATTAAACTGATTAATAGAGCAACTTATATCTTGAACCGTACGGGACCTACATTAGTAGAAGGAAAGTCTCCGTATGAGCTATGATATGGAAAGAAACTAGGAATTAAACATCTCAGAATAATCGGAAGTCATTGTTACGTGCATGTATCAAAGCAAAGAATACGAAAAATGTGCAAGAAAGCTAAGAAAGTATTCTTGTTGGATATTCTGGCGATGAAGGTTATCGTATTTGGTGCAAGGAAACTAATACTTTAATTAAATCCAGAGATGTTACTTTTAAAGAAAGTCAATTACTCAGTAAAAGTTGCGAGTTGCCAATCACTTCAGTCTATGGAATCAGAGGAAGAAGAAGAGTGAGAAAGAGGGCAAGTTGAATATGAAGACGATAAGGAAGATATAGGAGCTCTAACAGAAAGAGACACGAAGATGAAAGTAGACGTACTCTAAGAGATCATTCAACGATTCGTCTGCCTCAGAGATTCAATGACTTTGTCATGACCGCTATGGAAAATGTAGAAGATTACATTGTAGAAGATTACATTGAACCAATTTATTACAAAGAAGCTATGAATGAAACAGCTGGTGGGAGGCTATGGAGGCTGAACTAAAGTCGTTAGAAGAGAAGAACACTTATCCCAAAAGCCAAAGCAGTACCATATAGGTGGGTATATAAAGTAAAGGCAAACCCAGATGGTACTGTTGACCGTTATAAGGCTCGGCTTGCCATTAAGAGTATTCGCGGAAGGGTGTAGGTTATGATAAGACATACAGTCCTGTTGCAAAAATGAGAAATATTAGATCCTTGCTAATCCAGCAAGTGAAGGATTGAAGTTAAAGCAGTTTGACGTCCCAACCGCATTTATAGATGGAACCTTAGACGAAGAAATCTTTATAAGACAACCAGAGGGATACAATGACGGTTCACAGAAAGTTTTCAAATTAAAGAGAAGTCTTTAGGGCTTAAATCAGACACCCAGGTGCTGGAACAAATGATCTCATGATTTTTTAATGAACTTGGGTTTTAAGGAAAGTGAAGCAAATCCCTACATGTATATAAGAAACCAGGTTGAAAGAAAACTCATACTTGTTTTATAAGAAGATGATGGGATGGTTGCTTCATCCAAAAAGAAGATTCTGATTTGTTTATTCAGGAATTGAAAAATATATTCAAAATTACGACGAAGCCAGCTTCTTATTTTCCCGGATTCTCGAATTTCAGAAAAGATGGTGGAATTGAAATTCATTAAGCAGTCTACCCAAAGAAGGCTTTGAATAAGTTTGGCATGAGTAATTGTAAAAGTGTGAAAACGCCAATACTTGAAGATTCTTCAGATCCTTCTATTAGAGAAGATATTGATGAACATTTTCCTGTAGGAGCGTTAGCTTGTCTGATGGTTGTTACAAGACTCGACATAGCGTACGTATCCAGTTGGAGTTGCATCTAGACATCTTGAAATTCCGCATATAGAAGATATTCTTAAAGTCAAACGTATGTTTAGATATTTACAAGGAACGTTAAACTGTGGAATTGTATATAGGAGTCACATCAAAATACTAGAATGTTACAGTGACGCTAATCATGGAGGTGATTTACAATATGAGCGCTCCACGACTGGAATGGTGTGCATGTATTAAGGAGAAGCTGTAACTTGGAAAAATCGGAAACAAACCTCTGTTGCAATCTCAACAACAGAAGTGAAAATTGTTGCCGCAAGCGAAAGAGCTCGTGAAATAGTATGATTAACGAGACTCTTACAAGAAGTTACCTCTTTGAACACAGATGCTACTCTTTATGTGGATAATGAGTCTGCAATTAAAATGGCACATAATCCTACGCACGAATTACAACAGAGAACCAAGCATATAAGAATACGATATTTCTTTATACGAGAACTTGTGGAAGATAGTACGCTACAGGTGAAGAAAATAGCTTCAGAGTTTCAGCTAGCAGATATTTTTACAAAACCTCTCCATAAACCACGATTGACAGTATTGTGTCAGAAAATGGGTTTGACATGAAATATAATGTGCAAAGAGAGAAGACACCTGGTTACTTTTATCACAATTACTATTTCTATTTTTAGTATAACTAATAAGAGGTTGCTCATCGTCGCTAGAATCGGGCTGCATATTAGCATTATCTCCATTTTCTTTTTCTCCATAATCTTCATCTACTACATCGAACTCTTCGTCTGTATAGTATCGTTGCAGTTCTTTCTCGGATATCATCGCACAGCACGTTCTTTCCTGGGGCTATTTATATTTTTTATTTGACTTCGTTTAGGGTTTTCAGAGTACATCATTTTTTTAATAAAGCTAAAACGGATGTGTTGCAAGCTTCTGATTTTCGAGGACCCAGGTTTTCATTAGGTAATTGCTTCAACACTTCCTCTTTATTTAAAAGGATTAATTAAGTTTTTCTAAAACCTGATAAAATGTTTTGTTTCGCGTTCGGCGTAATCTCTTCCATCAAGTTTCTCAGTAGTCTAGGAAATACACTCTTAGGTATACCAGCTTCTTTTCTTCCAGGCCCTTTTTCCATTCCAATAAAATTCGCCTCCATATTCGCTTAAGAGAAGCGAAGAAGGCAACATCTAAGGGCTACGTTAAGAGCGTAGGGTTAGGTGGTAAAAGCACCCTGTGAACATTATATTGCTGCAGTTCTTTTATCACTTTCATCGAAATGTATGTAGCTAAGTTATCCTCCCTCAGTTCACGAATCATACAAATTGTGAGATCTATAGACTACATAATACAGTAATAGTACATCATCCCCTGTAGCAGCCAACATTAAGGATGTAGCTGACTTGCTTGTATTCATAACACGTTCAGAATGTTTACAACGCCTTCTGACTTTTATTTTCAACGTCGTCCATTAAATATCTCATCATAGTTCAGATATGAGTCGGTGGTATAACTATTAAAGTCTCAGAAAGGTTATTAAAGTATTCATCCACAATGTCTCTACTACTATTTCCTCGACAACGTTTGATGTTCTGGCACATACGATTTTAGATCTGATTTTTATGTCTGTTGAGGAAACCGTAAACAAATTCTTTCCCTGGTAGATTATTTCTGAAACGGGGGATAGTCTTGCCAAGTTTGCCCAGGTAGTTCTTGACTAGAAGCTGGAAATCGTAGATGTCAATGGGGTAACCTCAAGCTGCGCATATATTAATGTTTTCTATTAAAAGAATTTCCTCTTCTTTTGTTAAAATGGTTTTCCCACCATGTTTTTTGACATATTCCTTTTTATCATGATGTGTGTCTCTCTTTTTTCCAGTAGAAATGTATATTCTCGGCATTTTTTATCATTCCTATTCACCCCAATGTTGTGTTCCCATTCACCTACCGGTAACCTAAAACGTGTATTAATTCAATAAAAGTTCAGTATTTTTTGTTATTATTGTTTTGCTTCTATGCGTAAAGTTTTTGCAACTGACAAATTTGTTGAATTTATAACTCGTACTTAGAAGTTATGTAGCAAAAACCCAATTTTACTTTTTTGCACAACTTGCGCCATATTGTAGCCGGATGCATAAAGCGTAATTTCTTTAGTTGCAAACTTTTCTGGAATAGTCATTTGTTAAAGGAATATTTTTATAGGAACATGATTTAACAAAGTTTTGGTCCTATTCACTCCAATGTTCCGATTCGCCCCATCTTACGGTACTTGGATTTTTCTATTAAGGTCACCTTTCATTTGAATACGAAGCTCTTTAAAGGTTTCACGTGTAATTAATATACCACGTCTTAATTATATATATATATATATATATATATATATATATATATATATACATAAAGGTTTTTCTCCATAATGAATACCAGTTTGGTATATATAAATATATTTTTTAAATAATAATTCAGTTTAAATAACTTACACATTTAACCATGGTTAAGCCATACTCATGTTTGGCTAGTTTATGTACTCTATCCACTGTTCGATATTGGCTCAACTAAAACACTAATCGAAGAGAGCTCCGCTCATTCCTAACTATGTGTACAAGTAAACATCCTTTTTCCGTACTTCTTCAGCAACTTTTTAGCTTATTCTACTTACGAAAAAGGAGCAGGGTACACCGGGGCATTGTGGGGTACTTAACATTCATCAGCTATTAAAGCGGCATTCCATTGTTAAAAAACGGTTTTAATAGTTTACATTGCTTACTTGGCATGTTATGCATCATGTGCCATGATAGTTTCATTGCTACATCCTTAAATAATCGATAAAATATAACATTTTCTTTAAAAGTCGTTTACCCTGCTATGCCCCACCGTAGGGGGCAAAGTAGAGAAATGTGGGGTATAGGTTATTTAATGAAGAAAATCTTGCATATTGGAAAACATATTTTTATTGATTTGCTTAACCAACTTAAGTGCACATCGTCGTGGCTTCATCGTCTTCGCCGGCACACAAGCAATGTGCCCAACGATTGCACTTTCTGCACCCAATCCACCTTTCATTGGACTGAGACCATAGGTACCCACAATACAGGCACTCAGCATCTTCGTCATAGGATACATTTTCATGTTTCCTTAAAGTTGCTTTAGTTTTTTTTATTTTCTTTGTCGTAAGTTTATCCAACTTATCTTCCCAACTCTTTCATTATGCCCCTTTGCAGGTCTTTTTTGTTTTTTGTTGTTCAACTAATTCATTTTTGTAAGTTGATTCCAGAATTATTGCTGCTTTTCCCCTACGATTTGTAACCCGCTGCGTTTTTTTGTTGTTCTGCAGGTAAGGGCAATATGACTTGAGGCGACACTTTTGGTATATTGTTAATTCCTAAACATCCAGGTAGCGGAGAGCATAATTGAAGAGCCGGTTCAGGGCTCCTCTACTTATTCAGTACCCTACCGTTACTCGTTTCTAAACATCCAGGTCGCGGTGAGTTTGGTCGAAGAGCCGGTGGAGGAGTCCTTTGCTTTGATTGAACCGTTGCCATTGAATTTTCTGGTTTATTGGTGGTTTCAGTCGGTGCAAAATCTGCATCTGTGTAGATGTTTGATTCCAGAGGCCAAATATTGGTAAACCTAAAAGAATTTACAGCAGTTGTCATAGTGGCAGCAGCAATAAATTCCTGTCCAAAGAATCTAGCAGGTTCAAGTCGGGTAACCAGCCGACCGGGATATGCTTGCAACCATTTCTTGACTTCATTTGTGTAGTGCGTGTTCAATGGCTTCATAAAACCAACATGCAGGGGCTGTAGGCGCTATGCACAATGTGGTGGGAAACAAAACAGGACAACACGATTTTCGCGAGCTAAATTAGTAAGTTCAATACTTTTAACATGAGAATTACCCATCAATCAACAAGAGTACTGGGTCTTCTTTGCTAGCATGCGACCATTCTGTAAACCTTTTAACCACGAGATAAACATCCAGATTCATGACATCCTCCCCAAGAACCAGCCGGTGCTCCATCTTATAATTCAGGTTTCATACGCTTTCGCGGAAATATAAACATAGGAGGCCGGTGCTCCATCTTATAATTCAGGTTCCATACGCTTTCGCGGAAATATAAACATAGGAGGCATATTATTATAAAATTAATAATAGGAGGCATATAATTACCGGTAGCGCTGAAGCAGACAATCGTCGTCATCAGTTGGCTTCTTTCTGCAGATATTAGAGATCCGACCTGGCGTTTACCAGTTACGGCTAAATGTATAAGCAAGCTTAAAACACATCCCTATCGTGGTAAAATTCTTGGAAATTTTACCACAAATACTTTACACGTAGTGTCAATGCCAATTTTTACTCAATAAATAAGAAAACTGCGTTTTTTCATCAATATTTTGGAACAAAAGATGCCGGCGATCTAGCATGTTTGCTTTACTAGAAACCAATAGCCGCGTCACTATACCGTCGTCTTGCGGTCATTTTTAATAGCTCTAATGGAGCTACCCCACTATGCCCCGCTACCCCATAATACCCCGGTCTCCCCCACGTAATTTCTTATATTATTACTTATCTACTACAAAAGGTTTACATTAATTCCTACCATTTTGCATGCATCAAAAACGCTATACACAGTGTTACCTTGACAATTTAGTACAACATCCAATTAAAATTAAAAACAATTTTAAAAAAAATATTAAGATATCCAACATCCCAATAACATACCTTACCCTATACCAATAAAACGATTTCTGCGATATTGCTTGCATAAAAAATTGTACATAAATATATAGGTCCAAAGCGGTTCGAACCTATGACAGTGTTATCTAGATATGCAATGCTAATTCATAATACTTTACCATATTCAATTAAACCAATTTCTGCGATATTGCTGGCATCAAAAATTTGTTAGTTTTTAGATTTAACCGTAAACAGGACTGCATAAATAACAACTTACTAAAATACACACAGACTCTGATAGAGTAATGGTTAAGCATTCCTAACCGTGGATTTGGATGTCTGGGATTCGATTCTCCGGCTAGAGAAAATATTTTTTCCACAGGTTCTCTTTACTAAAATTATTATTATTCTTATCAAAAAACACATAATTGCTTTTCACACAGTTCTGAAAGAAATATTTTACATGTTACATGCTCCCAAATGTATCGTAACGTTAGACGTATCACTTCAGGCGTAAAATAATGTAGACGATGTAAAATTTAAAGAAACAACAAAATTAATTAAAACACTTATCTTTTGGATTACAATCGTATATCTTTATTTACATTTTCTTAACATTTAGACGTTTTAATGGCAATTACAATATGGGCGTCAGTAAAATACATTTCTTACTTTCCATTTACTGATGAGGAAAACGTTTAAATTTCTAAAAATATAAATATAAATACACGATGATAATCAATAAGACGTATTTTAATTACGAATGATAACTGTGAAAGTTTGCATTTTCATAAAAAAAGCGAAATTGACTAACAAAGCCTCAAGTTGAATGATTTCAAGGACAAGCTGCATCTGTCGCTCCTTCTATTAAGTGATTTTATCATACAACTACAACAAAATCACTTGTTCTCCAGATTCATTTTCTTCTGATTATGCTCAAGTTACGAAAAACTGGTTACGGGAACAGTAATCAAATTTGTGCCGTAACTTAATATTTAACTCTCACAATCTCTCTCAAATACAACTTATTATAGAAGGATTTTGGTCCCATCGCAATATAAAAGTACACCAGGACTAGTAAGACTAATAAGGACCATACACGCTAGAATATTTCGGAAGACTCCGAAATGTTAAAATCGTGGGAAATTGGAAATCGTGGAAAAAGGACATTTGAGTATATTTCTTTAAAATACAACAATGCTGTTTAAACATTATTCAAGGTATTCAAGTCCGACTTCCAATCTGAGATATAAAAAATTTCGAATATTTTACTACTTGAGTTAGCAATACTTACGTTTTTTGTGTCATCTATTCTGTGGCGGTTTTTACATTTTCCACTGTTTGGGACCGAAGCGGCCTTAAAACGAACAATTTTGTAATCAAATCAATTTCGAACTTTTTGATCGATGACGATAACTTTACCTTTAGGTGAGACTGGAGACACTATTACTATAGAGTTATTGTTGTGCTGATACCGATTTTATTTTTTTTAATTACCTTGTAACCGTATGCACTTAACTATGTCATTTAATAGAATGGATGCGTTTGTTACCTGTTATAAGTGCAAAAACAGACATTAATAAATAAAGAAGTGATAAATTAATAGGCGGAAGGGAAATTCGGTGAGTCTTTAAGGAGTGCTGAGCATGTAAAATGTAGGACCTGTAACAATATTTGATGAATTGGAGGGTAATGTTGTACTGCTAGGGTAGTGAAATTTAAGTCAGCTTACATTAAATTGCGTTTGTAAAACGCTCTTCAATCGGGAGTAGGTTTGACAATTTGGGATCAGAATAAAAACATCATTATAAGGACCCCCTCTGCGGCTTATAATCAAAAACTAAGGGACATTAGGAGAACGTGGTGATGTTCTTCAGGAGCTATACATGGTGTATACCGTTCGACTAAAAAACAAGGAAATACTTCATTAGCAGAAATGAATGCGCAGGTTGCATGAATATTGAAACATTTCATCTTTGGATATACTAATGCTGTTGCTAACAGGGTCTTGAAAACGAAGGTAATTCGGAAAAAATAAATAAATACGAGTTTTAGGAAAACAGCAATTTATCAATTTATTGCTTCACGAATTTTATATAGAAAACATACGAATTTGGTAATCAAAAAGACAATACAGTAATATTTTTATGAATACTAACAAGCCTCATCTCTAAAGTTTCTCGAGAGACTAGAACAAAATCAGTGGATAACTTAACATTAAAAAAAGTGGAAAATGTCAGAAGGAAGTAAGTAGTAGATAAGACAATGAACGAAAGACAATAACAAACGGTAGCTCTTAATTGAATTGTTCAATGTGTTCACAATTCTCGTCAATAAGATTTGAAAACTTTTTCGTTGTAAAGTTACAAAGTGTATTTACCAATGTAAAATCATTCTTTACAACTTCGAAAACCGATTGATGTTACTCCATAAATTATGTCGGGAGTTCATCAGGCCATCGAACTGGACCATTATTAGAAATTACTCGATCATTATAGGTTTCTTAGTAAATTTATAAACTTAAATTATAAAATTATAAAATAAAAAGAAAGGGTCTGACTTTTTTCAAACATAAACAGTGTTGACAGAATTATGTTACATTCAACATAATAATTAACTTTTTTCGAAAGACACAAGTAGTAAATTATAAAAAAAGGTTATTGTTTGAGTATTCACCCCTAACACAGATGAACCATTAAGAAGCTTAAGGGTAAAAGTAGATAAAAAAATCCAGATCTTTAAAAGTTTTATTGAATATACTTATTTCATTTACGTAAAGGCTCCAAGGCAGACGGTGTTTATAAAGGTAATTGAAATTTTTAGATACACAGAATTTTTCATCTAACAGAAGGCTTTGAATATTTATTAATAAAATTGTCGATACTTTTGCAGTTAGACGGTAGAAAGGGAGAAAGAAATTAAATGTATTATACGAACGCAACATTTTATTAATGCAAATTGTAGCTATTATAAACTTTAGTTGGTGTACAGTATTAAGTTATGTTTACCTGCGTTAATGAACACCGAGTACTACTGCATATACAGGGTGAAACACAATAAGATTTTTTTTTCACTATCGCTAAATCGATTTATTAGCTCATTTTATAACTTTGGCCAAGTTGTCTGGACGTCTGTGTGTGTGGATATATGTTAGTATCCACGATAATTCCAGAACGAAAATACCTACGAACTTAAAATTTTGTATTTAAGCTTGTTTTCATTAGCTAGATTATGGGTGAAATCCAGCGGAGAGAGGGGTTTAGTGAGGGCAGTTTTTGGTTTTTATCAAATATTTCTAAAATAGCTGCAAGATATAAAAATACCTAGATATAGACTTTAAACATATTAATTAATTATGTTCCATGCAATTTTTTGGTATGACGCGTAGAATTAAAGTGTTGGTTAAAATTTTTCATTACCTGAATAACGATCAATCTTATAAGAACCAGTGTAGACATGTTTTTAAAGAAAATCTAATTTTACACAAATTTTATAAAGTTTTTTAATGTAAAGCAATATACATGTAAAAATTAAATACATATGATTGAAAATGCTGAAGTTGTATTAGCGATATTTTTATAGAACTGGGCGGATTTGGAATTATTTTTACGTTAACATGTATTTATGTCTATTAATCTCTATCTGACGTGAAGTTTTAGACGTCATTCTGACATAGATTATTGTTTTTGTTTTTACAATGTTGCGTTACGAACGTACAAAAAAGAGGTTACATAGTCACCATAAAAAAGTTGAAATTAAAATTATTTTATTTTTTTTTAATTTCAGTTAGCATCTAGATGTCTATTAACCTGTCTGTCATGAAGTTTTAAACGTCTGTTTGACGTAGATTATTGTTTTTGCGTTTACAAAGTTGCCTATTTTCACAATGAACTTCTTATAAAAGAGGTTGCATAATTATCCTAAAAAAAATTTATTAAAATTATTTCATTTCTGTTAGTAAAATTGTATTGTTGGTATGTAAACTAACGAAAGTATCATAACCTGTTTATTTATCTTATTACATGGATTTACAATGTGAATACTTAATACACTGATGGAAATAAACTATCTTAAGGCGGGTCTAGTAATGTGTTGCAAACCTCCAGGTCAACCATATTAGTACCAGTAGTTAGTAGTGTCCTAAGCAAAATTTTAAAGAAAATCGTACCATTCCACGTCAAACCGTTCAGTTTAAAAGCCACGTACGTGTAAAGGGACAGACGGACGAACAAGACATTCCCATAATCTGTTTGTATCACATAATAAAGTTTAATGTTGCCACTGAATGTTCAATACTGGTACAAGTATCAGATAATTTTGCTGTAAACGATAATTTGTTACTCTAAGTTATATTTGAGGTAAGGTTTAGGCCTCAAAACTCAGTGTGCTCAATATGCTAAATGGTTACGTTTACAGTAACCATCTGCATTCTTATCAGCTACTTTTAAATCAAACTAACCGAAGAAATTATATTAGGTAAAAGACTTTGTGTTTCACAGAGAAAGGCTGTCTTGAAAATTGCGTAGAATTTTCGAATTGAATGTAACAATAAATGTAAACGTAGACATGTGAAAATAACCAGAATCTTTGTATTGAATTATTCCTGATTAATGTAATGCAGTGGTTACCATGCTCAAAACAGAATGGATGATTTTTCCTTCTGAGTACGTATTTCGAAAGAACGTTTAATATACTGTCAGATTATACAGTTTAAATTATTTCGGTTATGTAGTGTTATTTTATTCAACTATTCCTATCGATTTAGTATATTTAAGGTTGTTTGTAGTAGTTTAGTAGCAAATGAAAGTTTTAATTATCTATATTTTAATCGTACTCAAACAGGCAAATACGATTATGAAAACCTATATTCGAAACTATGAATAATGACATACAAAGCGACAATTGGAAATTACTTTCTCTTAATTTTCATCATAAATACGCAAAACAGACATTCTAAACTTTGATTCGTGTGATAAAAACGCATCCTATGAAAATAGTTCTGAAATTTACTGCCTCAATAGACCTTGGTATTAATTATGAATTACTTGAACGTTATTTTAATTTTAATGATTGTTCTTATGGCTCTTCCACTCTAGTTAAGGTATACGAGAAGAAAAATGTCTGTAGTCGGGTAGTTCTGGTAAGATCAGCATTGAGCTATGTCACATTCGATATGTTTGGCTTATAATTTCCGTTAACGGTTCATTCGAAAGCTAACCACTTTTGTTTATGTAGTGCTTTGAAAAATAAATTTGTGAAAAAATAGAATTCTCGAGCAATGAATTTTTACAACTTAACACCCAAACTTAATTCGACCTTTGAATAGAACTATTTATAATTCGCCAAACCGATGCAAAAAACGATTTTAAGTCTCTTTAGTAATATTTACTTACAGAGCATTTTTTCCATACTGTCGTATCATTGCATATCTCTTTTGGGTCCACAAGATTCTTGCACTGATTCTGGTACGTTAATTTATTTAGATACAAAAACACTATAAAAGCACAATTGTTAAGCACCTCAAAGTGCATAATACGAAATTATTTATAAATATACAGGGTACTTTATCGCTCCAAACCTATCCAAACATACTTTTTTAAATGGCATCACATATTTTTTATTTTACATTTGAACCCGTCCCGTTTTTACAAATCTCCTGATGTGATGTTTGATTGGAGTATACCGAGGATTTTAAAAGTTATGGTCACTTCAAGGTTAAAATCGTCATGAATTCAGGACCCTGTAGCTTTTCTAATTTAATCAATTTTCTGTATTTTATTACAAAGATTATTTTTTGTAAGTAAGTGAAGTTTACGAGATCAATTACGTTTCGCAATTATTATACTTTGTATACAGGGCGAGCCACAATGCAAATCTGTACTTTCTCACTTAACTTAAATTGAACAACCTATATTTTTTGTGCTCTCTAGGAAGCCACTAAATAACCATTTCATTTTTATTAACATTTCCCTATACCTAACTTCGACGGTTTCTGAGATTTTATTAATAAAATCCAGTTTTTTTATTTAATTTTTGATTTTATCAAGTTACCTATGCAATTACACGATCTTCATTACGATCTGTTTTGATAAAAATCAATAAATTTATCTTTCCCTGTTTTAGTTTAAAATATTCAATTTAAAATTGTAAGAATATAAATAGTATAAATACTTTTATTAAAAAAAACTAAAATGGGCTGTGATATCATCATAACTCATTAACAAATAATAAAAAAAAAAAAAAACCAATTGAAAACTTTTAGCACAAATGTTCAAAATGACTTCCATTGACATCAATACAATGTTGTAGTCCTTCTTTAAAAGCATATGAATAATAATAGTTTGAAACACTTCTCGTATTATTTGCTTTATGTCTCGCTGCGTTGTCGGTGAAATCTTATACACTTCATTTTTGATGCAACCCCACATAAAAAAATCAATTTTAGAAAGTCCCGGTGATGTAGGAGGCCAGCTAAATGGTTCACCCCTTCCTCCATTTTTGATTTTATCAAGTTAGCAATGATTCTTTTACGATCTGTTTTGGTAAAAATTAATAAGTTATTCTTTTTATCTTTGCCTATTTTATTTTAAAATTATTAATGTAAAATTGCAATAATTTAAACCTTCTCAATATTTTTTATCGCAAAATCTAGATCACTTTGACTGACAAAAAAACGTTAACAATTAGGTAAGAATTAGAATTGTTATTATTATGTTCTGAACTATTTAGTTTCACAATGAATTTTCCAATAAATGAAATGATTAATATGGTCCTGATATTTGGTGCACGTGACGAAAATATCCTACTTGCAATGAGAATGTATACATAACGATTTCTTGACTGTAGGCAACTGACAAATAAATCGTTCGAAAAATTAATTAAACGATTTAAACGTACAGGTAATGTTGTTTATGGAAAAAGGGAAAGAGAAAGATCTACATTACATCAAACAAATGAAGGTATTGTGCTTTTGAAAGTTATAGAAAATGCTCATATCAGTGTACGTCAAATAGCATATTCAACTCCATTAGGAATTAAGAGATGAGGATTATCCACGAAGAATAAACTTTTGTGAATCGGCCCAAGACAAAATTCATCGACAAATTGACTTTTTTGGTTTTGTATTATTTGGTGACGAAGCAAATGGGTGTGTCAACAAACACAACTAATCCGTATTATAGGCGAGTAAATGGTAGGGTTTGTTTAGATTTTTTACAAAATTACTTACCCCAACTTTTTCAATATGTTCACCGTAATATACGCAATCAAATATGGTTTTTACATGATGGGGCACCAGTTCATCATGCAGCTGCAATTCACAACTACCTGAACAACGTGTTTCCGAACAGATGGATAGAGAAGGGCGGACCGTTTAGCTGGCCTCCTAGATCTTTGTAAAATTTTTTTTTATGTGGAGTTACATTAAAAATTAAGTGTATAAAATGCCACCGACAACACAGCAAGACATGAACCAAAGAATACGAGACGTTCTTTAAACTTTTAATGTTCACATGCTTAAAAATGTGCAACTATCTTTTGAAGAAATACAACAACACTGTATTGATGTCACTGGAGGTCATTTTGAACATTTGTGCTAAAAGCTTTCATTTGGCCCTTTTTTTATATTTTGACATTATTTGTTAATGAGTTTCTGTTAGTATTAGTTCTATTTAAATTAAATTAAGCTTTATAATCTGTTTATTATTACTAAAGCCACACATAACAAAAAACAACACTTATTAAATAATGATTCAAATTATGATGAAACCACAATCCATTTTTGCATTTTTTAGTAAAAGTATTTATACTATTTATATTCTTACAATTTTAAATTAAGTATCTTAAAGCAAAATTGGGAAAGATAAAAAGAACAATTTATTGAATTTTACCAAAACAAATCGTAAAAACGTTCGTGTAAATCATAGCTAACTTAATAAAATAAAAAATTAAATAAAAACACTGGATTCTGTTAATAAAAAGAAATTATCTCACAAACCGTCGAATTTAAGTATAGGGAAATACAAATGAAACGGTTATTTAGTGGCTTCCTAGAGGGCACAAAAATATAGGGTGCTCCATTTAAGTTAAGTGGGAAAAGTACAGATTTGTGTTTTGACACGTGCTGTATACAAAGTATAATAATTGCGAAACATAATTGATCTGGTAAACTACGCTAATAAAAAACACGCACCGACGCACGCACTCACAGACGCACGCACGCCCGGCCGCACTCACGAACGAACGCACGCGCTAACACACACATACACACTAACACCCCCCCCCCCCCCACACACACACACACCGCACACACCACACACACCGCACACACCGCACAAACCTCACACACCGCACACACCGCACACACCACACACACCGCACACATCGCACACACCACACACACCGCACACACCTCACACACGCACACACCGCACACACCGCACACACCGCAAACACCGCACACACTGCACACACCGCACACACCGCACATACCGCACACACCGCACACAGCGCACACAACGTACACGCCGCCCACGACCACGCCCACACCCACGCCTACGCCCACACCCACGCCTACGCCCACACCCACGCCCATGCCCACGCAAACGCACACGCCCACGCCCGCGCCCACGTACACGCCCATGCCCACGCCCACGCCCACGCCCACGCCCACATCCACGCACACGCACACGCACACGCGCACACACACACGCACACGCATACGCACACGTACACGCACACGCACACGCACAAGCACACCTACCCGCACACGCACACGCGCTAGCACACACGCACACGCACACTCACACGCACACGCACACGCACACGCACACGCACACGCACACGCACGCGCACACGCACCCGCACACGCACGCGCACACACACACACGCAAACGCACACGCACACGCACACGCACACGCACACGCACACGCACACGCACACGCACACGCACACGCACACGCACACGCAAACGCACACTCACACGCACACGCACACGCTAACACACACGCACACGCACACACACACACACATACACAGACACACAGACACACAAACACACAAAAACACAGAAACACAGACACACAGACACACAGACACACAGACACACAGACACACAGACACACAGACACACAGCCACACAGACACACAGACACACTGACACACAGACACACAGACACACAGACACACAGATATACAGACACACAGACACATTGACACACAGTCATTCAGGCACACACACAGACACACAAACAACCCAGGCACACAGACACACAGACACACAGCACACAGACATACAGACACACAGACACACAGACACACAAACACACAATCACACAGACACAGACACACAGACACACAGTCATACAGGCACACAGACACACAGACACACA
This sequence comes from Vesta saturnalis, assembly GCA_036346205.1. Lineage (NCBI taxonomy): Eukaryota > Metazoa > Arthropoda > Insecta > Coleoptera > Lampyridae > Vesta > Vesta saturnalis. The sequence continues at coordinate 53,124 of JARFJB010001393.1, read as the reverse complement.
GACACACAGACTCACAGACACACAGACACACTCACACACACAGACACACAGATACACAAAGCCACAGACACACAGACACACAGACCCACAGGCACACAAACACACATACACACAGACACACAGACACACAGACACACAGACACACAGACACACAGACACACAGACACACAGACACACAGACACACAGACACACAGACAGACAAACACACAGACATACAGATACAAAGACACACAGACACACAGACACACAGACACACAGACACACAGACACACATACGTACAAGACAGACTCACAGACACAGACACACAGACACACAGACACACAGACACACAGACACACAGACACACAGACACACAGACACACAGACACACAGACACACAGACACACAGACACACAGACACACAGACACACAGACACACAGACACACAGACACACAGACACACAGACACACAGACACACAGACACACAGACACACACAGACACTCAGACACACAGACATACAGACACACAGACACACTGACACACAGACATACAGACACACAGACAAACAGACACACAGACACACAAACACAGACACACAGACACACAGACACACAGACACACTGACACACAGACACACAGGC
>JARFJB010001393.1:10000-47500 GCA_036346205.1 Vesta saturnalis | reverse complement strand
CAGACACACAGACACACACACAGACACACAGACACAGACACAGACACACAGACACACAGACACACAGACACACAGACACACAGACACACAGACACACAGACACACACACACAACACACAGACACACAGACACACACACACAGCACACACAGACAACACACAGACACACAGACACAGACACAGACACAGACACACAGACACACAGCACACAGACACACAGACACACACACACACACAGACACACAGACACACAGACACACAGACACACAACAGACACAGACACACAACACACACACAGACACACACACAACAGACACACAGACACAGACACACAGACACGACACAGACACACAGACACACACACACAGACACACAGACACACAGACACAGACACACAGCACACACAGACACACAGACACACAGACACAGACACACACACAGACACAGACACACACACACAGACACACAGACACACAGCACACACAGACACACCGACACAGACACACAGACACACAGACACACAGACACACAGACACACAGGCATACAGACACAGGCACAGACACAGACACACAGACACACAGACACACAGGCACACAGACACAAAGTCTAGGATTCCTCGGAGGCTTAGGTTTGGCGAATGTCCTTCCTGCCATCCGCAAGGTGCCAGTTTTGCTAGCTAAGGCTAAGACTGACAGTGGGGAGTGCTCCTTACGCACGGTCAGGAGTTGTGTGGCTTTTAGGTAAGCACTCTCCGGAACGGAACGTATAAGAATTCCAGTATCGACTTTCATAACTGTTTCTTGTCCTAAACCTAATCTCCTGATTGCTCTGTACCGCCCTTATCCTACTACTCCACAACAATAACCGCGCTATTGTTGTGAAGGCAACTGTAACGACTAAATTTAATACGTATTTCTTTTTATTTCAGATGTCCGAGGAGGCAGCACCACATATATCAGCCTATAGACTCTCCGGGACAGTCCACACAGCACCAACAGCAGCATCTCTTTTTTATGAAACCAACAACTATACCACGATGTCAACAGGCATAGTAACAATATCAACTACCCCAACAACCACAAAACCCACATGCTGAAGAGGACAAAGCCTCCTGAGGAGCGCACGATCAACACAAATACTTTGTATATTTTAATGAATCTTAGGTGTACTCTGTTTATTAACATTGACTTTAACACACAATAGACAAACGGTGTAAGCTCATTAGTTGGCGACAAATAAATGGAGCTGTAAATGTGTTAGTATGAAGCGGGGCCACCAAATCTTCACAGCGCCACTCTCCTTGTTATATACTTTACGTGTTTAGAATGTAGGATGGGCGTCCTACATTCTAAACACGCCACAAGAGATAAGCAGTGCTGTTGTAAAACAACATCTGCTATTTTGTCTCTTTATGTTTTGAAATACGTTAAGTCATTGACGTTATAGTGTGTTAAAGTAGTGTTCATGAATATGAGTTGAGGAATTTTCTACGGCATTTTTTAATTATTATTTTGGTACATGTTTTCATTTCAAACCGAAAGACATAAATTTCTCCACCTTATTTACGTAATACATAGAACACAAAAGATATATTTCTTTAAAGGAAGGAATATTATTTATAATTGGTTGAATTTTAATTTAATGTGCGAGTACCGATATACAGGCATATACTTTTAGTGTGTTAAAGTCAATGATACAGGCATTGATTAGTGTGTAAAGTGGGCGAGTTGTAGCGAGAGTTTTTATGTTATTTTTGTATCGAGTCTGTAGCAATGCATGCCTTGGTTTCTAGAAATATTTGTCAGTATTTTAATTGTGGTTTAAGTAAGAGAGACAATAAAGAATTAAAGTTATTTCGATTTCCCCAAAAAGAAATATGGGTTATAAATTCAGGTAATACATTTCTTTAATTTAATAAATTGCACGAAATAAAATAAGAAATGAATCTATAAAATGTTACTTTAATTTAGATATTAACACGAAAATTGTCAACATGAAAAGAAACTTGACTTTTTCGTGTGTGAAATAAATTGCAATGATTGAGTTTTTATTTATGCAGTTATTTTCAAATGGTATCTACATGTCCTCATATATATATAATATATATATATATATATATATATATATATATATATATATATATATATATGTATGTGTGTATTTGTATGTGTGTATGTGTGTATGTGTGTATGTGTATGTGTATTGTGTATTGTGTATGTGTTGTATGTGTATGTGTGTTGTGTTGTGTGTTGTGTGTGTGTGTGTTGTGTTGTGTGTGTGTATGTGTGTATTGTGTATGTGTGTATGTGTGTATTGTGTATGTGTGTATGTGTATGTGTATGTGTGTATGTGTGTATGTGTGTATGTGTGTATTGTGTATGTGTATTGTGTTGTGTTATGTGTATGTGTATGTGTATGTGTGTATGTGTGTTGTGTGTCTGTGTGTCTGTGTGTCTGTTGTGTCTGTGTGTCTGTGTGTCTGTGTGTCTGTGTGCCAGTGTGTCTGTTTGTCTGTGTGTCTTCGTGTCTGTGTGTCTGCGTGTCTGCGTGTCTGTGTGTCTGAGTGTCTGTGTGTCTTTGTGTCTGTTTGTCGGTGTTTTTTCTGTGTCTGTGTGTCTGTGTGTCTGTGTGTCTTGTGTCTGTGTGTCTGTGTGTCTGTATGTCTGTGTGTCTGTGTGTCTTGTGTCTGTGTGTCTGTGTGTCTGTGTGTCTGTGTGTTGTGTGTCTTGTGTCTGTGTGTCTGTATGTCTGTGTGTCTGTGAGTCTGTGTGTCTGTGTGACTGTGTGTCTGTGTGTCTGTGTGTCTGTGCCTCTGTGTGTCTGTGTGTCTGTGTCTGTGTGTCTGTGTGTCTGTGTGTCTGTGTGTCTGTGTGTCTGTGTGTCTGTGTGTCTGTGTGTCTGTGTGTCTTTGTGTATGTGTGTCTGTGTGTCTGTGTGTCTGTGTGTCTGTGTGTCTGTGTGTCTGTGTGTCTGTGTGTCTGTGGTCTGTGCGTCTGTGTCTGTGTGTCTGTGCGTGTCTGTGTGTCTGTGCGTCTGTGTGTCTGTGCGTCTGTGTGTCTGTGTGTCTGTGTGTCTGTGTGTCTGTGGTCTGTGCGTCTGTGTGTCTGTGGTCTGTGTCGTCTGTGCGTCTGTGCGTCTGTGTGTCTGTGTGTCTGTGTGTCTGTGTGTCTGTGCGTCTGTGCGTCTGTGCGTCTGTGCGTCTGTGCGTCTGTGTCTGTGCGTCTGTGCGTCTGTGCGTCTGTGGTCTGTGTCTGTGCGTCTGTGGTCTGTGGTCTGTGCGTCTGTGCGTCTGTGCGTCTGTGCGTCTGTGTTCTGTGCGTCTGTGCGTCTGTGGTCTGTGGTCTGTGGTCTGTGCGTCTGTGTGTCGTGTCTGTGTGTCTGTGTGTCTGTGTGTCTGTGTGTCTGTGTGTCTGTGTGTCTGTGGTCTGTGTGTCTGTGTGTCTGTGGTCTGTGTGTCTGTGTGTCTGTGTGTCTGTGTGTCTGTGTGTCTGTGTGTCTGTGTGTCTGTGTGTCTGTGTGTCTGTGTGTCTGTGTGTCTGTGTGTCTGTGCGTCTGTGTCTGTGCGTCTGTGCGTCTGTGCGTCTGTGCGTCTGTGCGTCTGTGCGTCTGTGCGTCTGTGCGTCTGTGCGTCTGTGGTCTGTGCGTCTGTGCGTCTGTGCGTCTGTGCTGTCTGTGTCGTGTGTCTGTGTGTCTGTGTGTCTGTGTGTCTGTGTGTCTGTGTGTCTGTGTGTCTGTGTGTCTGTGTGTCTGTGTGTCTGTGTGTCTGTGTGTCTGTGTGTCTGTGTGTCTGTGTGTCTGTGTGTCTGTGTGTCTGTGTGTCTGTGTGTCTGTCGTGTCTGTGTGTCTGTGTGTCTGTGTGTCTGTGTGTCTGTGTGTCTGTGTGTCTGTGTGTCTGTGTGTCTGTGTGTCTGTGTGTCTGTGTGTCTGTGTGTCTGTGTGTCTGTGTGTCTGTGTGTCTGTGTGTCTGTGTGTCTGTGTGTCTGTGTGTCTGTGTGTCTGTGTGTCTGTGTGTCTGTGTGTCTGTGTGTCTGTGTGTCTGTGTGGTGGGTGTGGTGGGTTGGGTGGGTGGGTGGGTGAGTGGTGGTGGGTGGGTGGGTTGGTGGGTGGTGGTCGTGGTGTTCGTGCGTGCGTGCGTGCGTGCGTGCGTGCGTGCGTGCGTGCGTGCGTGCGTGCGTGCGTGCGTGCGTGCGTGCGTGCGTGCGTGCGTGCGTGCGTGCGTGCGTGCGTGCGTGCGTGCGTGCGTGCGTGCGTATTTAAGACTGTTAGAAACAATTTAACAAATGGTGACATTCTCTATAAGAGCAAACAAATTAGTTTTAGGACATGTGTTGCAACAGGCCAACTAAAAAGTAAAACATCTTTAAATATTGCTGATTTTACAATGATTTTAATAATTGTTTTGATTGCCTCAATAGTAGAAATATGTTGCCACGTGTCTAACCATCATATGGCATAAAAAAGGAATGGGCTCGACTAAGCTTAGGCGTACGGTCGGAAGACCGCAGAACACTCGGATGCGTGGTTGTTTTGGAGGTATAACTCAGAGTGATAGTAATGTGGTTAGATAGGAACCGGATATGGGTAGGCGCCACAGGCTTTAATAAGGAAATACTCAACAAGTGTTGAGAGGAGAGTAAACCCCGTAAAGCCTGAAACAGTATTTGCCAAAAAAAAAATAAATAAAAATGAAAGATGAAGTAGAAATAAGTTAACAATTCCCCCGATAAAGTAATTTTTATTGTCGATATCCTGGCAAAAGAATAAAAAAAAATTAAAATAACATTCCACCAAAGCCCACGATGGCAAGCAGTGAGCATCAGTTTGTGCCCACGGCAATTGTAATTTAAATTTCAATTAGAAAAAAAAAGTAAAATTATTATATGCCCCCTTCCGGCCGCTGTAAGGTCTTACTAATTTAACGCTAATTTAACACATAATCCCAATGGGATGTTTAGTAAGGTAAAAAAATAATAAAGAAAAAAATATTTAATTATTGAACTTGCTTGCCTTACGCTTCACACAGTATACAATAAATTGGAAAGCTTGTTCAGTCCACAGTAAATAACTACCGCAACAAACAAAGTAATCAAGAAATTTATAGGAAATAAACTGGCCCGAACAACCTTGTCCACAAGAAAAGTAATGTACATAACACATAAAGATTACGAGACAAAATTACATGTTCATATGAAATTAAATGTTTAACACTTGCAGTAGTTCACGTAATATAGATAATCGTTACACCCGGAATATTGCAATCAAAACAGGAGTGAATGTAGCCACAGAAGCTAAAATTAATTGAGTCAAAATGGAAGCTAAACCTGTTTAGGTGAGGTCTATCAAGTCATTTTTAATGATTCAATCGAGGTTTTCCTTGTGATTGTGTGCAAAAATATTCAAAACTAAATTAGTGAATATATATATATATATATATATATACCGTTTTAGATAAAAGAATTTTATGGAAGTGAACTGCTGGAAGCACCTTAAATATATAAATTTAATTAACAGGTAACAATTGTCAATTATTTGATTACAAAATTAATATTATCAGTCCATTTACTTTCGTTGTAGAAATTCACTAAGAACCTCCTAGGTGTATTTGAAATTTGTAAACACAATCGTGTAACCAGGTGATAAAAAAAAAAGATCTGCCTTTATTGTTGAAACTACTATTTATTTGATCTTGCAAATTTCGGGTACTATTCCAATGATCTAGCAGCCTTCACGTATATGGTCATAGATGTCAGCAAGGCTCTTATGCCTTCCAGCGATAATCATGTACTTTGTATGTAACGTAACAGTAAAATGTGAGCAGAAAATTTAAGAAGGAATGCCGTTAGAAATGTAGATAGTACAGAGATGCTAAAAGAAGGTAATATAAGTACGATGTTTAATTAATTATGACCGTTCATACCTCTTACGGGTGACAAACGAGTCGGTAGTGAACATTCAACGTAATTTCGATTGAATATGTAAATAATTAGTATTGAATGCGTTTATATTCGAAAACCTGAAAACAATTTTAATTACCATGAGGTTATCGAAACATGTGCCATTTACCGAAGATGTGGACGAATGAATAATTTCAATTATATCTGCCTTTTAAAAGGGTTAGTAATACTTTTACTTAACCAAGTATTACTTTAAGTTAGAATTTTCCAAAAAAATGATTCTTTGGCATCCAGAACCAGAAACGCAAAATTCTCTAGAAACTCAACATCCACCATCAAGGGCGTTCTCAAAAAGGAAGAAAGAAAAACTGGCCAACACCTTAAAAATTAATTTCATAAAGTTGAGAAAATTTGTATTTAATCATTGTTGCCAAAAGTTAAAAATGTGTAGAAAATATATATTTATTGTATGTATATGTATTATTTGACCCTAATAGATCCCAGGTTCCTTTTTAACTGCTTCATATTAAATGATCCGAAGTCTCAGAGATGTCGCTGAAGGTATTAAATTTCTTATTTCTTATTTTAACTAAATAAGAGACGTGTACGAAAGTTACATACATTAACTTAAATGCAATTAGAGATGCGTAAAAATTTGCGAAATAGTGAATTGGAAGCATTCAACCTAAGAATAAATTACTGTTTTTAGTAAGTAAATTTGACCAAATGACGAACGTTATCAAAAAGAAACGTTTTCCAATTAAACACGTAACAATGTACCATACAAATCCTTATAATAGATGACCGAGGCAATCAAAATTTTTTCCAAAACAGTTTTAGAACGATCCCATCAGATAAACATTATGAGAGTATATATGAAGAAGTGTCTGAAAAAATCGCGCCTTATTTTACTTTAAGCAATTAATGTGCTGTGCATCGGGCATATTTGTTAAAATTAGTGATAAGGACAAATCCTTATAATAGATGACCGACGCAATCAAATTTTTTTCCAAAACAGTTTTAGAACGATCCCATCAGATAAACATTATGCGAATATATTTGAAAAAGTGTCTGAAAAAATCGCGCCTTATTTTACTTTAAGCAATGAATGTGCTGTGCATCGGGCATATTTGTTAAAATTAGTGATAAGGACCATTTAAATCATGTAAATGGCTTTCTGATAATATAAAGAATAGTTCAAACAAAAATGCACAGGATCAAGAATTAAACATTTTACGTAACTGTACACGTCACGATCCGTTTATAAACACCTTATTCGAATAAACTGTGGGGCTTCGTGGAAACGTCACGAGCATGACAAGTACGAATGAACGTCATTAAGCTGATGGTTGATTATCATATGTATAGTGACATTCCATACACTGACGACACATCGATCAGATTTAGTAAATTGCAATGTGTATAATAGGTTGCCTATTTAACGCAAATATTCCACCGTAAGTGGTTGTCACATTTTCCTATTTCTCTGTTTGTGTTTGTGTCTTAAAGTCAATTATATTAACTATATGAATTGTTAAATATTAAAACGTTTAATAAACTGTTGAATTGAATTGAATTGATTTGAATATATCAATTGCAATGCGTAAAAATTGTCAGCCAGAAATAACCATTTAATATCAATAATATGAAAAAATAAATTTCAACACTTTTTTAATGATTACTGTTTCAGTAAAATAGACAGTATTCAAAAATTCTAGTTCCTTTACGCTAAGATCAAGATAGTTCAGAAATGTTATTTACATATACATGTTTTCAAGCAAAAAACAAATTGTTAAGGTATTTGGGTAAAATAATTAAACAGTGGAAACAAACTTTGAGAATAATCTACTTGATAAGATAAACGTAGTAAATTGAAATAGTTCCGTGTTGTTTGTTACTGTAACTTAGCTTCAGGTAATTTATCGTTTAACGTTGTAGAAAACGCCATTTTATAAAAATCCTTTTAGGTTTAATCTGATAGAATGATTGATTCATTGCTCTGTACAGTTACGTTGAAAATTAGTGTATTGGTTTCTACATTCACTTAATTTAGATAAGATAAATGTTATATTGCTATGTGTTGTGTTATGCAAAGTATTTTTCTATTTTGTAAATTAATAAAACAATATCTTCTAGGCATATTTTCTATCGAATTTATAGGCTAGACAAGAAGTTTAATAGTGAATAACTTTACAGTGAGATTGTTAATTTTTTTGGAACACACATTCTTTATTGGGGATTTTGGCAGATAGCTTTTTGTAATGTTAATCAACTACCTTTGAAAAGATTTTGTCAAAAACACCCAGAACATACTGTTACGAGTAGTAGTATAGTGGTAAAAATTCTAGTCCATTCTTCAATAAAATGTTTCATGTTGACTTATGTCGATTTTGATGTCTCGTATTGCTTTAATACAATTTTCATTGGTATTAATTTAGTGTATTTATGGAGAATGCTCTGATGTTTTATTAACGGATTGGGATGTATGGAGAAATGGAAATTTCATTAACGCTATTTACTAAGAGTAAATAAACCTAACTTCGTCAGACACTGTGTACAATTTCGGATCACACTAATTTAAATTAAAATTTTTCTTTTTATTCTACCTCATTTTCTCATTTGATTTCTTTTTATATCATAGCCTTATTGAGCTCAATATTTATAGCTTTCGCCTGCTACAGAATATACATTTCGTAATATACCTCCTGAATAAATACTTATCATTTTTAAATTGAACATTTTAAGATAAATAATATAGAATTTACACATTTCGATTAGTGCATTTATCGTGGTCAGTGATGCAAGAAAAATTAATGAAAGTGTCAAAACAAGTTGATATCAAAAGGACATGAAAACGCCTGTTATGCTGGTTAAATATATTTGAAAGTCAACTATAGAAACTATTCTTAATTTAATTTTACTAAAGAATAACTTGAACTTTAATAAATTAAATACAGGGATATCAATCATCACTGGCACAGCCGCTCTTATGAAACAAAATGTTAGTCACCATTTGCCGCCTCTCATATGGTACTGAACAATATAAATAAAATTAACGCGCCTTTCCACATTTAACTGCTGCTAAATTTATTCGAAATTACACAAAGAAATAATTTGGTAATTGAAACGTGATTAAACTTCTTTTATAAATTGTGTACCAGTCGTCAGTCGCATATGATAATAAGTGTCCAAATGATCACCACAATTATCGAAACGGGCACCCACTCTCCTTTTCATGCTTTCAAAAACTGCCGCCTATTGTTGCTGCGTTATGTTGTGTACAGCCGCTTCTATAGCTGCACGTAATTTGGCAAGTGTATGACAAACGATTTTTATAAACTAAATTTTTAGATCACCAAGTAAAAAGTAATCCAAGGGCGTTAGATCCCGTGATCTTAGAGGCCGAAGGTTTTTCCAATCATTCGGTCATCAAAGTACTGCTGTACAAATCTTGTTGTTTCTGCAGCTGTATGTGCAGTTGCATTATCATGCTGAAAGAAACTCTTCCAATTCGTCATCATGAAGTTGATCAATAAAAACTTGTCGCATAGCACGAAAACGTTCAGCATTAACAGTATCCCTGACGAATATTGGACCAACAATTCGCCTCCTCGGCATCGCTACCCACACTCCTACTTTAAGGGTATGGAGTGGTGCTTCCTGATATACATTCGGATTTTATGTACTCCGAATTGGCTAGTTTTGAGAATTGTGCAACCATGTCTTATCGGATAAATAACTTTTGTCCAACAAGTTGTCGCCTCGTAGGTATGCATTGAAACAATTGCAATAATTTATACGCTTTTGAATGTCGGGAGATTGACAATTGTATCGTATGTTCCATATCACAACCAGTTTGTTGCGACAATTGTCGCAGTGGCCTTTGAGGACTTTGTTCAAGACGAGCACGATCATCTACAACCTCCTCATGACCAAGTGTAATGCCACTAGGTGATTTTCCAAAAGCAACTCCTGTGTTATTATTGTACTTACCCAATAAACATGGCGACGTATAATATCGTAATCGGCATCACTTTCAGGATATGCTTCTCAAAATTCTTTTATACATAAGCGAATTGAATATACCCAAGCTCCATTTTCGTATTTACTTCCATTACGGATTACAAAAGAAATTTATTCTCTCTAGAGAAAAAAGCATGTCGCACAATATTACACTGTGAAATTATGAAACATGAATTTGTTGTTTAAAATGTAATTTATCTACTTTGTAATTATTTGATAAAGGCAGTTTTGTAAAAAGTGAAGAAATAGGAAATAATAGTGGTAAAAAACAAAAAGCAGACGAAAGAGAAGAATTATGAGGGTGATGTGTATTGTTTACCAAAAGGTGTACTATGATATGCGGTGCTGAAAATGGCTACTAATGTCTTGTTTCATAAGAGCGGATGTGTCAGGTATTTTTGATCACGTATTATTACTAAACGCCTTGAAAATGGTAGATCAGAACACTCTAACGGACAAAGCTCAACAATAACAATTACCCAATCAAAACAAATTTAACAAAACTTAATCATATTATAATGTCACAGCAAGGCTGTGAAAAAACTGTTATTTAAAAAATGGTAAAAGAATTTACAACTAAGCACTTCTACATATCAATTAAAGATCTGGTTAAGTGATAACAAATCTTACAATGAAATCATTTTTTTGCTACTTAAAGACAGTGTTTGTTATGGTATACTAAGAATAAGATGTGTACGTTTAAGCTGATTCTAATTTTAACTCGACATATTAAATCACTGCTATGCTTTGAAGTAAAAACATTTTTAAAACTGTTTAATATTAAGTAATTTATTATGGTTCTAGCTAGCGTTCAGTAAAATAAAATATAATTGCAATAGTTCGCTTATTATAACACTTTTTTAATTCTGTCATAACTACTGACGGACATAACTACGCACACATGCGTCAGTGCGCATGTGTGTGCGTATTACGTGCGCGTGTGCGTTTGCGTGCGCGTGTGCGTGTTAGCGTTCGCGTTCGTGTTCGTGCGCGTTATCGTGTGCGTGTGAGTGTGCGTGTGCGTGTGCGTGTGCGTGTGCGTGTGCGTGTGCGTGTGCGTGTGCGTGTCCGTGTGCGTGTGCGTGTGCGTGTGCGTGTGCTGTGCTGTGCGTGTGCGTGTGCGTGTGCGTGTGCGTGGCGCGTGCGCGTGCGCGTGCGCGTGCGCGTGCGTGCGCGTGTTCGTGCGCGTACGCGTGTGCGTGCGTGCGTGCGTGTGCGTGCGCGTGCGCGTGCGAGTGCGTGCGTGCGTGTGCGTGTGCGTGTGCGTGTGCGTGTGCGTGTGCTGTGCGTGCGTTGCGTGTGTGTGCGTGTGCTGTGCGTGTGCGTGTGCGTGTGCGTGTGCGTGTGCGTGTGCGTCGCGTGTGCGTGCGCTGCGCGTGGCGTGCGCGTGCGCGTGCGCGTGCGTGCATGTGCGCGCGCGTGTGTGTGAGTACCTACGATAACTTCTCCTCCAATGAACAGTTTTAATTTCTTTTTTAGATAATTAAATCTACTTTATTTATTAACCTGTTTTTAATTCATTATTTAGATGGTTTGGCGTTTGAAAGATTGTGTCATTTAACATTTCATTGCTATCCTGAAGCTGTGCAGAAATGGTGCACAATTTTTGCCATTTTTTAAATTAGCGTAAGCTGTAAAATATTTTTAATGGCTTCATCTGGTAGAGAATTCAATTCTTTAAAGAAAAGTTCCTGTAGAGTTTTTACCTAAAATAAAACAATTAGGGAAGCAGGAATTCAATAGTCTATGATTTCCCATTGGATTTCCTGTGGTGCATCCGACCATTCACCACACGGTATATCATTCAATAAATAGTTTTCAGATATTTTGCTATGTTTAGAACAAAAACATACAACCTATAGAGAAACAGAAACGTACATTATCTGAAAAAAATATGTGAACAATTTAGAATTCAGCCGATTCCGCATCAGACTGCAGCGCCGGGTAATCGGGGAAATACCCGGTAGGCCTTGACCTCAAATGTGCCCCTTACGATCCTTATGAAACTATAGTCATTCTGCTGCGCTGCTGATTAGATCCCAGTGATACGATCTGCTTTGCACATAACTTAGCGGTGGAATCCGAATCTTTACGTTTATACTATAGCTATAAAATCACCAGCGGATTCAGACACAATACTATCCACTTGTTCTTATTAACTTAGGAAGAATTTCTGAGCCTTTTTAAATATCAGCTTTCGTCACTCATATGCTTATCGATTTCGTATAATTTTCAAACTATGGCACTACAGGTGAATAGCAACAGCGTGGCTTAAGCCCATTAGTAGCCGTCATCAAATTCAATCCCCGTAATCAGCGTAATCTACATTTTGTTTAACACGCCATCGTCTATTGGTTTGTAATTTTATACTAATTAGTTGCAGTTTCAATTTTACTTAGCGTAGTATAAGTAACAACACTATTATGTTCGTTACCTCTATATACGTTCCAACGTTCGGTCTTGTTCTTATACGTGCAAAGTGGGAACAGTGATTAAAGTAAATTAAGGTCATTTTTTAGTTTGACACTAAAAAAATTCGCGGATCCTCTAGAACTTTTCCCGGCATGTTCCCTTCATTCCAGTCAGACGCCGAGTCCATTATAATAAGACAATAACAGTTGTAAGTCGTCAGTCCGTACATGGTGCAATAGCGTGAGATATTTGTTTTAGTTTGCTTGTGAATAAATGTATTTGTGTTGACGTGGTTGCTATTTTAATGCGTTTGTGTTTATTTTCGGTGTGATCGTTTATCACAGCACAACTTGAAACTCGTACGAGTTGAATCACATGCATTTGCTGTGAAATGAGTAAAAAACCGAGTGCAGTGAATTTAGAAAGAAGGCGGCAAAAGAACTTTTGGACAGTGAAAAGTGTTACAAAGAGTCCCTAAAGTTTGTTCAATCTATCAACAACTGTACCTGAAGAATCGAACGAAGAGGAAGGTACACTTTTAAGCAATGCCGATTTTTATCAATCAGCAAAACCGCTAAAGACAAAAACTGATTATTCATGTAAAAACTTGGATTTTAAAAAGGAGCTATTGCCAAGTACATCAGATTTAAATTTCCACATCTTCAGTTTCGTTTTTAGTCTACTTGGAAATTCCAAAGGTGAATATTGTAATTGATGTCCTAGAAATTCAAATCTCGCGATAAGCTATAGGACATTGAATAGTATACGTTGTTTTTTAGATAAAGAAATGATTGTTTGTTATTGATGTATAAATGTAATTAATGTGGAGATAAAAAAACGTGAATTTGTTTTCATAATTATGTACACACTTAATTAGAAAGCATTTATATAACGCGGCAAATTAGCGAAAGCATGAATGTCCGTAGAAGAAGAAAAAAGACGCGGTCATTTTTAAGGAGCAGTTAGTTGAAGTTAGGACGTTGTTGTTGCCGCAGCACGAGTGAACAAATAATAATTACGAGAATTTAGTTAGTATTGTGATAAGGAAATATAAATAACACTTTCTTTATTGATTTAATAAAAAGTGACAGCGATAAAAGTGCGACGATTGTCAAATTGGTGATAAAAAAAGCTGAAGTAATAATTAAAAATAACGCATTTGTATATATCAGATGCGATCATCTATTGTGTTTAATACTGAATAATAAAGATAAAAGGCAATAATCGATCCAAATTGGTAAATCAATATATAAAGAACAATAACTCGAATTTATGGATATTCAAAAAGCAAGCGTTGCAATTTGTGGTTTATTTGCTGTTTGTTATCGCAAGGTGATCATTAAAGACTGTAAATATATCCAGCAGTTATCAACAAAATCATAAAAGTTGTTTAATTATATGCCTTACAAAATTTCAAACTAAATTCCAAGCTGTTGTAAGCAGATATTAATAGCAAGTCTATAAAAGTTACCTGGTAACATATTCTATGTCAAAATGGAATGAGCAAACCCTCATTGATGGAGGTACAGTCTTTTCCATCCTAAGTGCTATAATCCATGCCAGCATCCTGTCCAAATATTCTTTTTCTCCATATTTATTTGTTATATATACATTCGTTTTATTTTCTTTTGGGAAATAAAAATTTCTTCTAATCCCTTATATGTGGAGATACGCTTTAATACACGACAAAATACTTCACCTTTTTCACTTTTGCTCTACTAATTAACAATAGTTGTACAAATTACAAGAGGTCGCATGCGATAGTTACAGTTGCAAATAGGAGAATGTGCAAATATATTTTTAAAGGAAATTTAATTTTACTTTTTCCTAATACGCAGACAGATACGTCTAAAAATTAACTAATAGGATTGAAAATGCTTAAACTGTATTATCTGTATTTTGTAGAAGCGGGCGGCTTTGGAATTTTTTTAAGTTAGCATTTATATGTGTATTAACGTCTAAGTGACATGAAGTTTTAAACTTCTATCTGACATGTTAGTTGGTTAGATCTAGGTTAGATAACAAGTTAAAAAGTTATTGTTATGAGCGTTATTATTTTAAGCAAATCTATTAAATTCAGGAAAAATGCATATTTATAAATACTTAATTACCTTGGAAACTATCTTTTCAAGAATAAAATTACTATGTATACATAGGAATGGTTTTATAATTTTTAATTAATTAATTAATTTTGCAAAAGTATACAACTACATTATCTGATTTACCTCTTCTTTGATAACTGAATGACTCAAAGTATGAACCTAATCTAATAACAAACTTTTAATAAGTACAGTTTGTTTCGATTAAAGGATTCAATGTATACTGTAAACATAAATATGTGTGTTTATTGCGCTGTAACAGTGAATATAACATTATCTAACATTCTTAAGTGAGGTTAAAAATATAATTATTATATGACATTTGAGTATTACCAACCCTAACATCTAAAAAATTCTATTCCACGAACTTAGTCAGTTTTGTTGCAAATTTTGTTGATATTTTTAAATTATTTTCCCCAACAGAAAAAAAAGCGTAAGACACACGTTTTATAAGTTACTTGGCGCACTTATCCAATTGAAATCATATCAAATGATACTTGTGTTTTAATATACTATTATATGGCTGCAGTGATGCCTATTTCATTATGAACGTATTAAATAATAGGTTACATAATTAACAGCTCTTTTCCACTAATGTAAGAGTAACAATTTCGACACAACCTAGTAAGTAACATGCACGCTAGAAGGCGGTATTTACTTTTTTTAATCTAGTTTTCTTTGGAAAATATTAAATAGGAGAAAGCAGTGGATTACAATAGTAGACCAAATTAGCAAAAGAATGGCGAAAACCGCATATCGATATCTTCTTTCTATCCCGAGATATCTTAAGAAATGTGTACTTTTTAAGCATTTTCCTTTGAATATAGATTACTCGGGTTTTACTGAACGAATTTTAACAATTTTGAACTCCTTAAAATTTATATTCCTTGTCCTATAAATAATCATATCAATTATAATTTCAATATTACTGTTACTGTCTCGCGGAAACGGTATTAGGGAAGTTAAAGTCGAAATATATAGAACAAGTAGTGAGCCATGGAAGAAAACAAACATTTCCCAAATGTGTTTTTAATAAGAAACTTTTATATGTGTCCACAATTAGTACTTTCCTGAACCCCATCGTGATCCCATCACATACAGCTTTAAGTACGCGAGCGGTAAATCTCGAACCATTACAACGTTGCAAGTTCGTTTGTATGTTAACTCCGATATCTAAGTAGTATTGTAAGCAATTGTTTATATTATTATTTTTATCATGAAAGGAATTTCTGCAAACAAGCAGTAATAAATGTGTAATAATGAGTAAAACATGAAACATTAAAAGCTTGTACTGCACAAGGATTTAGAATATTTAATATTTGAAAATACATGGATTGAAAACTGCAAACGTGTTATTAGTACTTTCTTTTAGCAAATTTCAAATATTGGATACATTCTTCAGGAATGAGTGGTTAGCAGTCACAGCTTCTTTCCATGTTTATTGTATAAACTTGGCATGTTTAGATGTAAAGGTAATGATGTCCATATACGCAGTGATCATGCCGCCATGTACCGCTATTTGAATTAATGCAATGTGTTTTATGTGAGTACAGACGTGTTTTGTTTCGAGTGCTATGATTTTTTTAATTAAACACGAGTTAAACTGCCTAAAAAACAAATTTGGACTAAAAGATAGTGAGATAGTGCATTAAACGCTTAATTAGAGAAAAAAAATGTTTTTTGATTAAGTTTAATTTGTGTATTGAACGTTATATAAATAGGTAAACATTTTCTACTTAACATTGTTATTTAAATATTTGGTGTATAAACGATTAATCTTAATCGTCAACTTTCACCTCTCATCTTTCTGACCATTAACATTACCCGCAATGTTATTTTACCTTTAAATTTAAATAACTTAAATTTTTCTAAATCGATCCATACTTACACGATGACTTCTAAAATTGGTCGCCAAAGGATAAAGAATAACGTTGAATGGATAAATCTATTCGTGTAAAGTTCTGGTAAGCAATATAATGAGGAAAGTGCGAATGACGAAACTCTGTTTCTAAATAAAACAATTGACGACTTAGGGATTGAGGTCTCTTTACTAATTCAATCAAAAAATAAACTAAAAAGTCGTATTGATGAAAACTTAAATGAAAGTATTAGAATGAAAAACTCACTTCAAGACGAAAATTTGCAGTTAGTTACCTTAATAAATAAAAATTTAAGTAAGGAAATCCTAGAACTTAAAGATGAGCCAAGAATTATAAAGGCTAACAACAACACCTTTGTAACAAATACATATGCGGATACAGTAACTAATCCTACGACGATTAGCAAATATACGCAAACCATTACTGTAGCACTTGAAACATCCACTCAAACCATTTTTCTATTAGCAACTCTATGTACTGAGAAACATACACCTACACTGAAGATGTTGCGGTTCAAACTCCCGAAGTTTTCCCTATACAAGAATACCTCAATGCTAACACTCTTTCATCGAATGATGCTGCATCTGTTGAAAAGATAAATCAATCCAACTTTATTGAACTTCGTGACGTCTGTACAACTACTGAAAAATATTGTTAATGTAAATAAATGTTTACCTGATAAATCAACCATTAAGCAACGTATTTTAATATTAGGTGACAGTCAAGCCCGAGATATGGGACTAATACTAAAGGATTTGATGTCTAAGGCAAACATACAAGTGCTAAACATTTTTAAATCACATGGAATTTTGGAAGATATGGTTAAGGATGTGATGAAGCTAACTATTGATTTTACTGCAAACGATTACGTTCTTGTGATTGGCGGGTTTAACAATGCTCTTAAAGGTAGAAAACTAAATCTCAAGTCATTAAGTCTAGTTTTAATATCAACGCCTTATTGGCAAAACTCTAAAGGTTTAGCAAGTTAATTTATTATAATAATGTGAGTCTGCATAACTTTTTAGATTATGACAAGAAAAATAACTTTAAGTACTTAGATTGCAACTCCATACTTGATAATAGATATTTTAGTAGGTATGGTTTTCATTTAAATAAGGCAGGAAAAATTAAACTTCTTTCAAGTATAATTCATGTTACAAATAATTTTGTACCTTGTAGTAGTATATCTGTCAATATTAGCAACTTAATCTATCCTGCTATCGATACAGTCAACGCAAGTGTAAATAGTGATTTTTAGCAAGGAGGGTGCCTTCAAGACTAAAAGTATAACTGTTAATAGTAACATTAAAATTGCTCATGTTAATGTTAGGTCTTTGAAGTGTAAGATTGAAAAAATTGAGTTACTCGCTGAAACATACAGTAATGATATTCTGTTATTGTCCGAACACTGGCTCTTAAATACTAGTATTGAATGTATAAAAATTGGAAACTTTAAATTAATGTCGCATTTTTCAAGGAATTTACATAAACATGGTGGTGCGGCAATTTTTGCTAGAAAAAACCTAGATGTTAAAAAGTATGTGTCCAAAACTTATTGAAGGAACTATACTTTGAGGTTTGTAAGGTTAATTTAAAATTAACGAAAACTGTTTTTATTATGTGTATATATCGAGCACCCTCTGGGGTTCTGTCTAATTTCTTTGATTTATTTGAAAAGGTACTTGAAAGCGGTAAACAAACTACCGTAATTATGGGTGACTTAAATATTGATTTTTTACAAGATTCTCAAGCTAAACATAATATTGAAAAACTATTATACTCTTTTAATTTTAAAATGCTAATTAATGAAGCTACACGAGTATTTACTAACATTTACGGTACCACTTCCAGATCTTGCTTAGACTACGTAATAGTCAATCAAAAATGCGAAAAGTTGCTACTTGAGTGCACTAATTTTGAAAATAATATTGCTGATCACTGCGCGAAAATTGTTGTAATTAATGGTACAACTATCAAACAAGATGTGATGGAAAAGAAAATTAGTTCACGAGTGATTAACAACGTAACAATTATTAATTTAAAATGTGTCCTTAGAAATGTCAAATTTGAAGATGTGACAGATCATTTAAATATTGATCATTATGTACAGTGTTTTTTTCGTGCCTTAAGGTATCATATGTATGAACATATGTCAAAAAAATCAATAACAATTAGAACTGATAAAGGATTGGTTAGCAAATTAATCAAAAAGGAATCACTAGAGTTAAGAATTTGCCAAGGAATCTAAATCAAATGAACTGTTTGAACTTTATCGCTTAAAAAAGAAATCATTTAACGTAAGGGTTAAACAATCTAAACGATTATATTTTGAAAATAAAATTGTGAATTCAAATAACGTCGTTAAGGAAACATGGAATGTTGTTAAGTCAATTACCAATTCGAGCAGTCGTTACAAAGACGCAATACTACATTCTAGCGGTGAAGTAATCAAAGATGAGCAGCTTATAGCAAATGGTTTGGCTGACTTATTTTCTATAGCCCCCGTTAAAGTGATAAAACAGAATTTTAATAACAATGGACTGGCCAACTCTACTTTAAGTAGATCGAATACGTTTTCATCCTTTGAAATGTTTGTAATATGTGTTGAGGATGTAAGAACACAAATATCGCAATTAAGAAACTCATCTGCGGGACCTGATGAAATTGATGCTAAATACTTAAGCGTATTCTATCTGAAATTAAGAGTGCATTAGTCAGTATTTTTAATGTTTCCATTAAGAGTTGTATTTTTCCAGCTGACTTTAAGAATGCTGATGTAATTGCACTCTCGAAAGGTAAAGAGTGTATTGATCCAAATAATTATAGGCCTATTTCAATTCTAAATACTATTTCGAAAGTCCTGGAAAAGTTAGTTCACAACAATGTAATGAAGCTTATTCTAAAGTACGATTTATTGACTAGTTGCCAGCATGGATTTAGATCAGGTATAAGTGTAGAAACTGCTTCTTGCTTTGAGTTTACGCAAGAGGTGAGTAAACAAGTTGACAACGGTAATTATGTGATTGGGCTATTTTTTGGTTTCAAAAAAGTCTTTGACATCGTTGATCCCACTATTCCCATTAAAAATTTGGAAGCTTTTGTAATACGGAGTACTGCTCTAGACTGGTTTGCGTCATACATTAATAATAGAAAAATAGCAGTGAAGCACAAAAGTTGGAAGTCAAACCTATATTATATTGATTTAGGAGTAGCCCACGGATTGGTTCTTCGGCCTTTGCTTTTCCTGCTATTTATAAACGATCTGCCTCAGTATATTACATATGGTGTGATAATGATGTACTGTGATGATACTTCTATAGTTATTTCATCACATTTAGAAGAAGGTCTTAAAGCCAAAGTAAGCATAGTATTTAATGATATATTTGAATGGTGTTCTAAAAATAAATTAATACTAAATGTAGATAAAACAATAATTAAAAACTTTTCTAAAAAAAGCTATCGTGGGCATCTTATCTTGAATTATAAAATAAACAAGTAGCACTTAGTAATACGACTAGTTTTCTTGGTATAAAGTTGGATAAAGACATGGATTGGAAAGTACACAGTAAGTATGTGTCTAAAAAATGTCAAAATCATATTACGATTTATATCAATTGAAAAACTGTTTATCAATCCAATCTCTCATAAGTGTATATTACGGCATTGTTTACTCTCACTTATCCTATAATGTTGCTATATGAGGAAGACCAACGAACATTCAAAAGCTTTTTCAACATACCGCGTCGAGAAACGTGTAGAAATGTATTTATTATATATAAAATTTTAACTTTGCCCTGTATACACATATATAAAGTTCTCTGTTACGCTAAGAATCATCTTATTAACAGTTTATCAAATACTGCACATTCAAGTAAATATAATATTCGTAACTACCATTTAAGAATTCCTTCTTATACCACCTCAAAATATGAAAGTACTACACTTTACTTTGGTATAAAGCTTTATAACAAACTAGACAGTAGTATTAACTTGCTACATAATCATCAATTTAAAATGGTTTTAAAGCAGTATCTATCTTCCAAAGCATTTTACTGCATCACTGAATTTTTTAACTTATTACAAAGGTAGCATTTACCGCTTGCAGTGCGTACTTTGCCACGTGTCTAACCATCATATGGCATAAAGAAGAATGAGTGGGCTCGACTAAACTCAGGCGTACGGTCGAAAGACCGCAGAGCACTCGGATGTGTGGTTGTTTTGGAGGTATAGCTTAAAATGATAGTAATCTGGTTAGATAGGAACCGGATATGAGTAGGCGCCACAGGCTTTAACAAGGAAATACTCAACAATTGTTGAAAGGAGAGTAAACCCTGTAAAGCCTGAAACAGGATTTACAAAAAAAAAAAAAGAAAGAAATAAGAATGAAAGGAGGAAATAGAAATGAGTTGAAAATTCCCCCCGATAAAGTAATTTTTATTGTCGATATCCTGACAAAGAATAAATAATATATATATATATATATATATATATATATATATATATATATATATATATATATATACAGGGTTTTCAAAGTTAAGTATGCTAACTTTCTTGTTAATGGAGCTACGAAGTCGAGTAAATTAGCAAAGTAGTGTGTTTTTCTACGCTGATTACGATGGCGGAAAAAGAAAAACAATTGAAAGTCGCATTCTCGAAAAATCGACAAAAACATACTTTTTTCTAATGGAATACCCTGTATACAATATTCTCAGTCGATAGAGAATTACATTCTGAGAAAACGTTGTCATATGCATTTCTATCCTACAGTAAAAAATAAGGGAGATTTTACCGATTCTTCAATTTCATCAATTAGGCTATGATTCGAAAGTAATCCTTTATTTTATGAATTTGAACACGCTCTAAATAATAAATAATTAACAGGTCTTAAATTAAATGCTGGAAAAGGTCTCCTCTTTGCTCCGTACATTTTTCTACGTGCTTATAAACGTGTCTTGTGGCCTTCAAAATAGTTCTAGCATCAATACTGTTAATAATATGAACACTCGTTTGTTGGAGTTCTTCGATATTTGTATAACGTCTTTTATACAATTCATTTTTTAAATATCCCCACAAGTAAAAGTCCGGAGCGGTTATGCCCGGAGACAGATAATCGTTACACCCGGTATATTGCAATCAAAACAGGAGTTAAATCGTTGGGTAAATGTAGCCACATAAGCTACAATTAATTAGGTCAAAATGGAAGCTAAAACTATTTAGGTGCGGTCTATCAAACCACTATTAATGATTTAATCGAAGTTTTACTAGTGATTGAGTGCCAAAAATGTTCAAAACTGAATTAGTGAATATATATATATATATATATATATATATATATATATATATATATATGTATATATATATATATACCGTTTTAGAAAAAGAATTTTGTGAAAGTGAACTGCTGGAAGTACCTCAAATATATAAATTTAATTAAGAGGTAACAATTGTCAACTATTTGATTACAGAATCACTATAATCAGTCCATTTATTTTCGTTGTAGAAATTCACTAAGAACCTCCTAGGTGTATTTGAAATTGGTAAATACAATCGTATAACCAGGTGATAAGAAAAAAAAGTCTGGCCTTTATTGTTGAAACCACTACTTATTTGATCTTGCAAATTTCGGGTACTATTCCAATGATCTAGTAACCTTCACGTATATGGTCATAGATGTCAGCAAGGCTGTTATGCCTTCCTGCGATAATCATGTACTTTGGATGTAACGTAACAGTAAAAGGTGAGCAGAAAATTTAGGAAGGAATGCCGTTAGAAATGTAGGTAGTAAAGAGATGCTCTTACGTAGGTAGTACAGAGATACTCTTAAGTAGGTAGTACAGAGATACTCTTATGTAGGTAGTACAGAGATGCTCTTACATAGGTAGTACAGAGATGCTCTCACGTAGGTAGTATAGAGATGCTAAAAGAAGGTAAATACGATGTTTAATTAATTATAACCGTTCATACCTCTTACAGGTGACAAATGAGCCGAAGTGAACATTCAACGTAATTTCGATTGAAGTGTCTATATATGTAAAGAATTAGGATTGAATGCTTTTACATTCGAAAACCTGAAAACAATTTTAACTACCATGAGGTTATAGAAACGTGCCACTTACCGAAGATGTGAACGAATAAATAATTTCAATTATATCGGCCTTTTCAAAGCGTTAGTAATACTTTTACTTAACCAAGTATTATTTTAAGTGAGAATTTTCCAAAAAAAATTATGCTTCAGCATCCAGAACCAGAAACGAAAAATTCTCTAGAAACTCAACACATCCGCCATCAATGGTGTTCTTAAAAGGAAAGAAAGAAAAATTGGCCAACACCTTAAAAATCAATTTTACAAACTTGAGAAAATTTGTATTTAATCATTGTTGCCAAAAGTGAAAAATGTGTAGAAAATATGGATTTATTGTATGTATTATTTGACCTTAACAGATCCCAGGTTTCTTTTTAACTGTTTTATATTAAATGATCCGAAATCTTAAAGATGTCGCTGAAGGTATTAAACTTCACTTATTTCAACTAAATAAGAGATGTGTACGAAAGCTACATACGTTAATTTAAATGCAATTAGAGATGCGTAAAAATTTGGGAACTAGTGAATTGGAAGCATTCAACCTAAGAATAAATTGCTATTTTTAGTAAGTAAATTTGACAAAATGACGAACGTTATCAAAAAGAATCGTTTTCCAATTAAACACGTAACAACTTTAAGTATATCTCTATGTGTCATACATACATACAGTGATATATATATATATATATATATATATATATATATATATATATATATATATATATCATAGTAACCAACACAAAATGTAAAATACAAAATAATATATTGTTTTCATACATTACACATTGTTAAATGTGTTATAGTTTATCATCTAGTCATTAGATGTTAATGCTGTCCTATAAACATCTTATCGTTTGTTTCAGTATCTTGTGATGTCTGTATAGGTAGATGCAAATGTAACATTTTAATGTTATGTTCGGTGTGTAATTGACGTGTCCTACATTCATCTACAGTATTTATCGGACTAATAAATATTATTATTATTATCATTATTATTATTATTATTATTAATGGTTAAACAATCTTTTGATGCTTAAAGTCTTTATTTTTCTTTCATTCCTATTCAAAACACGTAATATAAATCGTTTATGGATTTAGAACTCGTTAATTAACATTATAAGCACTTTTAGAATTTAAAAAAAGTTTAATTCTAAAACCAATTATAGTAGATAATATATATATATATATATATATATATATATATATATATATATATATATATATATATATATATATATATATATATATATATATATATATATATATATATATATCATCAATACAGAGATTTAAGAATGTTCGTTAATAACTTCATATATAGCTGCCTTGGTGGTGGAAACCATTAGTAGTTGATGCTCATAGGGATGCCTGACATTTCTGTTTGTTTCTAGACCTCGGCCCATAAATACAAAACAAAAATAACTTGATATAATCATGTTAGTAGAAAATGAAATATGTATCATGGCAACGAGTTTGGTCTTTTGACTTATGATAAATGTCTATAAACGTAAGTGAGTTTTTATTATTATTAAATCGCAATTTTAATTCCTATTTTGCGATCAGAGAAACAGACTTTTACTCTCCCGAGTGCAAAATAGTATATTATACATCAAGGCAGAGAAATGCAATTTTTACCCCGAGGGCGAGAGCGAAAACTGGCACTTCTTTCCAGAGGTGTACATACTATCTTTGCACTCGTGCAGATATTTACCTAATTTTTAACATATTTAAGGGTATTCGTCAATAATTTAAAATAATCGATAGTAAAGAATGATAAATGTACCATGACGAGTTTGATTTTTGATTTATAATAAATATTTACAAACGTATGTGAGCGTTTGAAATAATCATTTCCCTACCAAATAAAATGCAGTTTTAGTCCACATTTCGTGATCATAAACTTTGACTCTCGTAAGTGCTAAAATCATTTTCTACAATACTTTAATTACCTTATCCATAATGTTTTTGAGCGCTCCATGTATTCCACCCTTAACTTACATGATCGTATCCCACAGAATTTGCTAAAACATGGCAAATGTAAGAATATTTCAAATAGGTAACTCCAAACTACATACACGTGCTGTGCATCGAAACGCACCATGCGCGGACATTTAAATACACCCAAAAATTTCAAAAATAAAATTGCGTCAATGTTACCACATCTAATGGCTCAGGAATGTTATAAAAATTTCATATACACATATGCGCCAATATTAATCGAAGCGCAAGGAAGATTTTAAAACTGAATTTTGACGATTCCATACAAGTTGAGCCAATTCTTTTTTTGTTAATTACGTTAGTATACGTGTGTGGATATGCTTGTAAGGATTAAACCATCCTGAGCCATGTATACACATACACATATTAATATATATATATATATATATATATATATATATATATATATATATATATATATATATATATATATATATATATATATATATATATATATATATATATATATATTATGTGTGTATGTGTGTGTAATGTTGAAACAAATATCAAAACAAACAGCACTGTAAAATATATAACAAAAAAATCAAGTTATTAGTGACCTAAATGTTCAAATAGTCGCCCATCATTTTCAACTCAAGCGTTTACTCTTTGAAGAGTAGAATGAACAGAAATCTCAGTTTTTGCTCTCGAAATACACTGAATGGCATTTCGTATTGTATCGATCATGTTGTCTCGAGTAGTGGGCCTAGTTGCAAAAACAAAGTATTTAATTCGTCTCTAGAGATGGAAGCTTAAGACAGTCAAGTATGGTGACCTGGCTGGTCAAAAAAATAGGCTTCCACGTCCTATCGATCCATCAGGGTATGCATCATGTAAAAATTCTCTAACGTCTCTGAAGAAATGCGCCGGACACATACCGTTCTGGAACAACAGGGATCCACGAAGGGGTATATCTTGTAGAAGAAGAGGTAATTCATTCCTTAAAAATTTAGGTAGTGTTTCCCAATAATTGAGTTATCGAAAATAAAGGGTTTAGTTATATGACATCTAAGATACCACACCATACATTTACCGACCATCGAGCCTGATGTTGAACCTCTTCCAATCACCGGGGATTATTTTGTGACCAATAGTGAATACTGTTTCGGTTTACCATACCATCACTTTTAAATGTAGCTTCATCTGACCACAAAATACGTGACAGCAATTGAGGTTCGTCACACATCATACCTAGAAACCAGTTGCAATAATCCAACTTTCTATCTTAATTGCGATCATTCAATCTTTGATGCAGTACTACATGACATGGATGTAATCTAAAAGAAATATAACGTTCTAAAAAAACTTTCAGGTATAGTTGGTTTAAGAAACGTATGTAGATGAAAAGGTATCTACTTTTAATTTTACATCTAACGAACCTGTGTTCTGTGAAAATACGGTGAACGGTGATTTTGCTTAATCGCAAGTCTCTAGCTATTGCTGTGATACTTAAATGGGGGTTAAATTGCATATATGCTAAAACACTTATTGTGTTTGCCACTGAGAGACCTGTGGCGCGTCTTTTATAAACAGGAAGGTTTATATTTCCCTTCGTTCTTAAATGGTGTGTGAGCCGACGATAAACTCTACTATCGGGTGACGTCTTTAGGGATATTGTATTGCATACACCCTAGCCGCAACAGTTGCATTTCTCACACATTCAAAATACTTGCTTATCATGTCAAATGCTTCTTGATTGGTAATAATCATTTTAGATTTAACTTTTAAAGTAAATTTTATATCGAATGTAATACGAATAAATAGCAATGAAACGTAAATGAACGAATTACTATGTTTAATAATTTGATACCTGTCTTTTTGTTTTTTCCATGGCCTACTACTTGTTTTGATATATTTCCACTTGAACTTCCTTAACGCCGTTTCCGCGATACAGTAAGAGTAATATTGAAATTTATAGGGCAAGGAAAGTAAATTTTAAGGAGTTCAAAATTGTTAAAATTCGTTCAGTGGAAAATGCTTAAAATTTACACATTTCTTAAGATATCTCGAGATAGGAAAAAGATATCGACATGTGGGTTTCGCCATTCTGTTCCTAACTTGGTCTACTTTTGTAATCCACAATTAAAATTGTGTACTCCTATTCAATATTTTCCAAAGAAAACTAGATGAAAAACAAATAAATAAATACCGTCCTCTAGCGTGCATGTTACTTACTAGAGCTGTTTTCAACAAGACAAAGTTTGCAAAGATCGATTAAGCAGAACCGGAGTTACAGTCGTTTTTTCTCCCCCACCTCTTATTTGAAAAGATGGACTAAAACTTGTGAAGTCAGAATTTATAGAAGAATATAATAATCGTATTTTCAATGTGTCTTAATTAAGCGAAATTTGTTAAATATTTATTTTTTAGTTTTTAATTTTCAGTTATGCGGTGGTCCTACAATTCAATTCAATAGTTTTCAGGTTTTTCGCGAGGCCGCTTTTGTTATAAATTTTTTTCCGAAGCTGATATATGGCCGAGAGCCATTCTTATTGAGACACCCGGTAATTTAAAAACTAAAATGAAATATTTTGGTTTTCGAGTGGACAACAGCAAAGGTACATGAAAATAGCCTTATGTGCAACTTATAAAATATAATAAGAGCATGTTTAATATTAACAAAGTGGTTAACGACGATACGTGAGAGTAACAATGTTTTATTTTTTATAACATACACGAATAAATTTAATTAGCATTTAATTTAGAAGTAGTAATTTTATTAAAAACGTTAATGTATTGTGATTAAACATGTTATTCTAAATTAAGCTGGCCTTCTTATACAGCTCTATTGTATAATGTATACTAAAACGAGTGTTAATTAAGCTCATAAATCATATTACAGAATTATACATATTTCATCTTAGATTTGTAATATAATTTGAGTATTGATTTATGCATGCTGCATTAGCTAAGATTATAAATGCAAAACATTTCTATTTAAAAACAAACATTTAATTACACACCACATAGTATTAGTAAGTACTATCATGAAATTTATTTTTTACCTAAAAAAAAGTACAAAGCATATAAGAAAATAATCTTGGATTCTGCTCTGATCATAGGTATGTTAAATAACTTTAATGGTTCATAGCAAGCGAACCGAATCGAAGATTATTGATTAGCTACTTAATAATGCAACGGGATTAATAATTATCCCTAAAATTTGATTTATAACTCAACGTAATTGTGTATGCGTAACAAAATCCATTATCGTAATGAAGTGTATAGTAATAAACTAATTCATGTGGTTAGTCGATACAGTAATGCCGCTTAAAATTATTGCATGTCAATAATAGTTAATGCTTTCAGTGCAAGTTGTTAAAGTAATCTTAAATCTCCTTAAATGAAGACGCTTTCATGTTATCTTATAAGTTAGTACTGTTGGGAAAGCTTTGTAAGGGATTACAATCGCATTCTGCATACATAATGCTGATCTAGCTAATCTAAACTTGGCTTCCTGTAATGGGATAGCAATACTGCGTTTAAAAACAGCAGTAAAAAAGAAACTAATGATAGTTTAGTGATCGTTCCAACTTTATGATCTTTGGTTTTGGATTAATGTTGATGGGTGTGCAAATTTACATCTAAATCAATTTAAAATTTTCATTGATATAGAAATCAAATGAAGGGAAATAAAACATTGAAATTATATTAGATATATGTTGTAAATCAGTGTCAGTTATTTTAAGACTTTTTTTTCTCTTTATTATACCGGAATAATTTAAAATTTATGCGTTTTTTATTATAACCACAGCAGTAATATTGCTTCTTTAATTCGTTCATAAATCACTATCAAGCCTTAAATCTTAAAATAATGGAAAAATTAACACAGACTTTACTACCCACAGATCATTACCCATTTTACGTGTGTCGAGAAAAAAATAGGTTATAGTGTAATTATTTATAAATTCTATGCAAGGTTCTTCTGTCCGTAATAACATAAAGTAATAACAGTAATAAAAGTTATGTTTTTTTATATAAAAACAACGTAAAATTCTGTAAGTACATAAAAAAATTATATATCCCTGACATTTTATTTAACAAGTATATTAATTTTTAAGGCTCTGTAATATTGATTTGCGGATGCCTGGTTCCATATTTTGAGATTTTACTATTCATTTATTTATATATAAGTGGGCAACTTAATAGAATTTCGAACTAAATCCTAATCAATTACAATGGATGAGTATTTTTGAAGGATAATTAGTGGGATTGAAGAAATTATATAGCTGTAAGTCACTAACGTATCGGGTGTCTATTAAGAGAGGTAGCTGGTTGTATCACAGAAAATAATTATTTCCCAGGTTTAGAAAGAAAATATTTGTAATAAAAGTGGCTAAGAGATACCGTTGCAAAATATTATCAAGCCTGTGAGATATGATAAATATGATTTTCTCAAAAAACTACGAGGAAACGTAAATCCAAAAATATTATTATTGTATTGTTCAGAGTTTTCTCAACAAAAAAACTTAAGGTGTCATCTTTATCAATTGTCAAATGAAGTGGTAGAGGAAGGTTACAAGTAGAACACGGGCACTATGCGCCATCTTGGATTTTGACGTCACTTCCGGTTTTACACGCACACGTGGGGGACTGCATTTTCCACCCTTATTTTTACTCGCTTACGTGTAGGACGTATTTTTTCACCCCTATTTTTTACACATCCACGTGTGAAACCGTGTTTTCAACCCTTTTATCCTAATTTTCACACACCCACGTGTGAGACTGTATATTCAACCCATTCTTTTCGAAGGTCCTTTTCAACCCTAATTATTTTTTACTTGCGCACGTGTAGGACGTATTTTTTTCACCCCTATTTTTACATATACCTGCGTGTGAGGCCGTGTTTTCAACCCTTTTATCCTAATTATTTTTTACATACACTGCGCGTGAGACCGCATTTTCTACCCTTTTCTTTTCGGAGGCCCTTTCAACCCTAATTATTTATACCCGCTTACATATAGGACCGTATTACCCTTATTTTTATGGTTTCTTTTGGGGGTTATTTTTCAAACCTTATGGTTGTATTAAGGACCTTTTGACAGATAGGACTTTTTTTGTGGTTGCTAACGTGAGGACTGTATTTAGGGGTGGGGGCTGGTCTTGGCTTGGCTTAGGGCTGTATTTAGGGCTGGGGGCTGGTCTAGGGATAAGTCTTAGGGCTGGGGGCTGGGGGCTGGTCTAGGGATAAGTCTCAGGGTTGGACCTGGGGGTGGACTTGGACTTGGGGTTAGTCTTAGGGTTATTTTGATGGTATTAAGGTCCTTCTGGCTGTAACCCCTGGAGGTTGCACACGCATACAATGTTGGAAATTGCATAAAGATTATTATCGATCCTATTGCTTTAAAACGGTCAAATGCTATTGGAGAAAACGTATTTTCTAATAATGATGTAAAATAGCAGCTGTGTTAAGGATTGAAAAATAATTAGGGTTGAAAAAGGACCTTCGAAAAGAAAGGGTTGAATATACGGTCTCACACGTGGGTGTGTGAAAATTAGGATAAAAGGGTTGAAAACACGGTCTCAAACGTGGATGTGTAAAAAATGGGGGTGAAAAAATACGTCCTACACGTAAGCGAGTAAAAATAAGGGTGGAAAATGCAGTCCCCCACGTGGACGTGTAAAACCGGAAGTGACGTCAAAATCCAAGATGGCGCATGGTGCCGGTGTTCTACTGTTACATCTTCATTTTGAAAAGTACACATAACTTCGGTTTAGCTTAACCTAATTGAGTGAGCTTGATCTAGCTTAGAAGAGTTTTCCAGGCGTCATAATATACCTTATAATGTATGAATCTATACATTTTATTAATGCAGCTAAAAGGCGCTATTTTAAAAACTGATAAACCGTGGATATATACGCATTTAACAGCCCAAAAAGGTTGATATTTGGTAAAATCGTTGGAGCACCTAACGTTAGAGTGCACGATTTTTACCTATTTTAATTAATTTTACCATGTTAAAAGAATACATCATTAATGTTTGTGTTTATCCAGTGAGCGGTTTTCTTTAAATATCAATTAAGCTTTCGAAACAAAATATGTAAAATGTTCAAACTGTCCATTATTTTGAATACAAAATTCTAGTTCACCCTGCTTGTCAAGACAGTCATTTCCATTTTCGCTATACTAGCGTACGTTATCTGTTGAATCATATTTTCTCTTATAGGTCTCGTGGAATAATTTGCTGCATAGGTAGAAATCCGTATTGGTTAAATCATGTAGGTAAAAATTTAATTTTATTAACATTAAAAATAGTAATATTTTACTGTTATTTATGGACATAAAAAGTCTTGAAAGACAAGGAAGTCGGCTTCCTCCTCCAATCCACCTATCAGGGAATGTCTTATCAAATAATCGACGAACATTTGCAGCGAAATCCGACGGACAACCATCATGTTGAAAAAACATTATTCTTCTGGTTTGGAATTTTGTAAAAGATCTGGAAAGTGATCGTCCAAAAAATGTAAATATGTTTTTCCTCTAAGGTTTCTGTGCCTAGAATACCACACCAAATATTCATGCTCCACCCTCTCTGATGCTACACCTTCTGCATTCAGTGGGGATTACATACGGACCAATAATGCATATTGTATCTATTGATTCCTCCATCACTGGAAAGTTGCTTCGTCCGTCAACAGAATTCGGGCGACCAAAGCTGGGTGGAGATCAATATGATACCGATGTAACCTAAGGTGCCGTTTACTTAATACGTGGGTGTGTTTCAAATAATTAACTTTAAATGAAATACCTTACATTTTCTCTAACCGGTATCTTTTCTACGATACATTCTTAATTAAATTCTCTTTTGAGATCATTTTTAATCTGATCAGACAGCGTGTCCCTGTTAATCCTGCTCACATGAAGCCAAACATTGTTGACTGCAGCATTAAATTCCATCGGTGTTCCATTATGCTCTTTACTGGTTCATAGGATAAAATGCATTTGTTTATTATTGTTGTGGCTTGTTGAACCCTCTTTTTGATGGTTATTGGAAGTACGGATATCCTTGTCATAGGCTTTATATGTGTTAATATCAGCATTTGAACCCGCATTACAACTTTCAATACTCAAAGTCTTTATTGTTCAATTTTTGTTTACATATTTGTTTATAATAGGCGTAACCTCATTTTTATTACGTTTTAACTCATTCATAATTCAGCATGATAATTTATTGTCCTTTCTTTCTCAGCTATCAATAGAATTGTCGAATTTAATTCTAATTTAGCTATTTCTAACTTATGTATTACGGTGATCACCTCTTGGATAGAAGTCCTCAAATTATCTTTACAGTTATGCAAAAAGATCACAAGGGTTTCAGTCAACACTGTACCATCAGGCAACTTTTTACAGAATAACATTTGTATAATGAACTTTTTTTAATTCATTACAAAATTCACTACATTCACGTGTTGGCCCGATTTTCGTCATCATTTAAAAGAAAAATAAGTAGAACATATATCCCCAAAGTTATGAAGTTGCATCATTACCATCCCTAAAAATGAATAGTAAAAGAACTCATTGAAGAGGAATATTATCGTTGTAAGTAACGGATGCTGTGGTTCCGAAATAATCAATTTCTATTTTGGACCTGTTTCTTTGATAAAGCTACTCTTGCAAACAACAGCTTTATCAGTTGCCGTAACATGAGGTATTTGAGTCTAAAAAATCTTCACTGAACGTCATACACGATATTACTAAAAGGTAAACGATTGGACTGAAATATTGTATAATCGTATTATCGATCTATTCTTCATTGTAAATAAATATCCGAAAAGTAATAAAATTTATTGAACGATAATATCATACCTACAATACAAACTACCTCTAAGGCTGCATTTGTTAGCGTTTCAGGTAGATGTCATGAACGTTTTGGTTTAAATGTACATCATACTGAACAACGTTTTAGGTGAAAACTGGATTAGTAGGAGAACTACCACCGAAGTCACCTCCTCTGGATTTTGTTTACTGAGGATACCTAAAAACCAAAATCTTTGAAACGAAACCCAACGATATTAAGGAATTGAAGGAATGTGTATTATGTCAAATGAAATAACTCCGGATATTACACATTTTTTCTAGTGAAGTGTATTTTCAAATTGCATTTTTTCGAAGAACAGAAGGGCTATCTATTTGCTCCCCTACCGTTCCAGAGGTAGGTGTCAATTACTACAATTCGATACATTTTTTATTTTTAACTCAACCTTTATTTTTCACGTTACTGAACCGTTCCCGAAATTTTGTATATAACTATGTAATTATACATGGCGGCAAAACACATATGTATAATTTTATGTGCATAATCATGGACAAATTACAATTAATCCAAAAAAAAATTTCATATGATGCTTACCAACTGCTCTACGTTATGTTTTACATTCAATTTAATTTTTATATACAAACAAAGCTTTGTATTAATTTCAATCTATAAGTTTAAAAGTATGATTCAGAAAACTATTCATAATTATTAGTATATTATTTATTTGCTATGGTACACGTGTAATGCCAATTTGTCTTCATAATTGAATAAAAAATACTACAGCTAGTGACACAACTAGAAAAAGTTTCGTTGAAATTTTATTAAAAAGCTGAAATGATATATAGACTTAACCATCGTTATATTCTGAGCATTAATTTTCATTATTTTTTTACTACTACTGTCAGTGGAAAATGTTGAAAGGCAAAACACAGATTTTGCAACTTTCTGTGCTTTGAGGATAAATTTACATACAACAGTTGTCATGAAACCTTTGGCTTGTTGAAACAATTTTAGCATAATTTTTATTACCATCCTTAGAATTTCAAACAAAGTTTTTAAAAGTGGTTAAAAAGAATATTATGTAACCTTAAAGACATTAACATGCATTTTGTGCATGAATTTTTCATAGTATGCAATTATTCCAATTTTAACAATCATTACCGTTAACGAAAAACTTGATTAGTTAGGCTTTATTAAAATCCAATGTATACTGACTGCCATTAATAAATGAACACACAGTAAACAAACGCTGATGTATTATAATGAAATTTTCAGAAAATGTGTATTTTATTGCTATTAATAAACGATGATAATTTTAGCAAGATACAAATATTGTTAACTCTAATAATGCGTCGACCCTCCTCTGTTTCTCACACATTCAGCTAGACGATTAGGCATAGTTGAAATGAGTGAATCTATGCTAACCTGAGGTTCACTATCCCTCGCTTCTAAAATTTGTTTATGAAGGGCATCTACATTGTTTGGGCGTGGCTGTAGATCATTTATTCTCCGTCCTACCATATCCCACAAATGTTCGATTGGTGACAAGTTTGACGAACGAGAAGGTCATGGAAGCAGATCAGCATTAGCAGCATTTAGAAACTACATAGCAACCCTTGCGGTATTCCAACGAAAAATCATGATTCTTGAGGCATTTACTCCTCGAGTAAAAGTAGAATTTCCTGCGTTTGGTAAACTTTTCGTGACGGATAGCATAGTTAATGCTACAAAATGAATTGATTCTCTAAACGAATAACTTTCGTCCACACTAGAAAAATGTACAGCTACAGTATCAGAGTGCATACCACAATATGGTGGAGCTACACGCAGTACAAATAAATAAGCTAAAATTTGGATGCTTCAAAACACAGTGGAACAAATGAACAAATAGTGCGAAAAGCATTTTAAGGAATACTTTCATTTTCACTTCCTAACTCTGTAAAGACCGTGTTACTACCATGCAACAAAGAATTGGTGAGCGATTATTAAAAGAAAAAGGCTTTTTTCTAAATTTGATTTATTTTCTAATTTTGGATTATTGACGCACACGCATACGCCAATCCACACCCACATGAAAACGGTGAGAACAAACGGTTCCACGATTACGACCGCAACCACACATACACGTGTGCGTGTGAATTTTCGTGTGCGCATGTGGGAGCACGCGCGTGTTTGACTGTGGCCACCGCAACTCTGAAAACATCGACAACAACATTTCATGAAGCCTTAAATGTTAAAGTTATTATTGAAATGTTTCTATTCTTTTAAATATTGGTTAAAATCGGTTTAAATATAAAAATATTTCATTTACTATTTTTTTCGCTATCGACCTGTTTGCCAAATATGTTTACCGATCTGTAACTAGTTATGAAAATCGATAGAATAAAATAAAGAATAAGTAGTTTTCTCCAGAATGTCTCCAAAATTTTAAATGGCACCATATGTCGAAAAGATTGTTAAAAAAGAAGAAAGTTTTATAGAAAGATTTATTTTATTACTCTCACCCCTTTTACGTAATATTGGATTAAAATTGTTAAACTTGAAATTCATTTTTAACGAACAAAATTGAAAAGTCGGATTTTAACGAGTTAAATATTACTAGTGTACAAAATGTCATTCCATTTACTGCTAAACACTTTTGAGCTCTTCTAGTGAGACTATTACTGGCTCTAAGTACTTCTTCAATGCTTAATGAAGGGCAAGCATTGCGTATTCTCAGCTTAATATCACCTCTCATTGTTGGTTTTTCTTATAAACAATATCCTTGATCCGATCCCAAAGGAAAAAATCTAGGGGCGTACGATCTGGTGATTTGGGGGCCACGCCACTATGCTTTCTATGATAATCCATCTGTTGGGAAATAGTTTTGATTTACTGTGTTGCTGGCGATCAACAAGTAAATGAGGTGGGCAGCCATCTTGCTGAAGGCACATTTTTGCTCGCATTAAAAGAGGGACATTCTCCAGTAAGTTGATCAAGTCGATACTAAAAACTCGGCGTATCGCATCCCATTCAGAGTTTCTTCGAAAAATAAGGCCGTATGATATTTCCTTCAAGTATACCACATCACGTATTAACACTCCAAAGACCTTGATTGTTAATAGTTTGTAGCCAGTGAGGATTTGGTTGCGACCAGTAATGTGCATTGTGAATATTGTTCTTTTAAATGTAGCTTCATCAGTCAATAAAATCTTTCAAAATTGTGCATACAGAGTATTGGCTAATTCAGAATCCTTTTGCAAATCCTCTCATTGAAATATGCGGCTCGACAATTACTGCAGCGAGGACATCAGGCTCTATGTCATTACGTACATGTATAATTCGATTTTCGCGATTGAATGTTGTTTGCACGTGCCCTTTGGTACAAATACGTGCTGCCAATCTCTGAACAACATTGACGCATTGACGGGCATGTTGAGGATGTCTCCGCATACATTCTTTCAGCCGCTCTGTAATTTTGTCTACTTTCTCCCAAAACCATTAACATATCCAAAGGCTCTAAAATTAAAAAAGGCATAATTTCACTAATTTAGGTTAACTCACTTTTTAACGAAATAAGATTTTAACTTTATCTCTACAAATATATATCAATAACAAACAATAAATTATCAATTTAAACAATGGATGATTCTACGATAGATTAATACAACACATGCAATTATTGACATTAAAACATGTGTGTGACATTGTTTAATTCGGTATAATCTGTCCAGAAATGAAGCGAAGGAATAAATCAACATGTTTGGCAGATTCCAGTGGAGTTGAGTTGTTATATGATAGTAAAAATAAAACTGAAGTAATATTGTCATAATGAAATTAATTAATATTAATTCAAAGTTGGGAAGGAACGAGGATATTATTTAGGACAAATACAATTTTTCTGTTTTCAGATTATAATAAAACATTGGGGAATGGGATAACTAGCAGCGGCCAACTCGCCGCGGTCAACTCGCCGCAGCCACCTCGCCGCCAGCCCAGCTCGCCGCGGGCCATCTCGCCGCGGGCCATCTCGCCATCAACCAGTTTTCTTTTGTTTTAACACAATCAACGGTATTGTACAAATAAAACACAAGTTTTGTAAAATAAAAACTTATTTTAATGTAAATATAACAATTTTAACTTAATTAAAATAAAAAGTAGATTAATTTAAATTATGAGCAATTCAACGATTACAACCTTAAAATGTCGTAGTTTAAAAAATCAATAAATCCTTTCGAATCTAATAATACTACAATAATATAACTAAGCATAATATTAGTGTACTACAATATAATATTATGTTTGCTAGTAATAGTAAAATCTATAATAGTAAAAAAACTATATATCCTACATCCTAAAACTAGTTTAAGAAATCTATTAAGTACTTAATACAAAATCGTATACCGCTTATATGTAAAACAAATGAACTATTTTAATTTATTCCTTTGCTTCGTTTCTGGACAGACTTTAACTAGATTTTAAAATCCGATTTTCCAATTTTGTTTGTAATGAATTTTAAATTTAAAATTTTTGTCGAATATTACTTAAAAGGGGTGGGAGTAATAAAATATTTTTTTCTATAAAACTTTCTTCTTTTTTAACGATCTTTTCAACAATACCTTTTTCGACATATGGTCCATTTAAAATTTTGGAGACATTCTGGAGAAAACTACTCAGGATTCGTACTTTTCCGAGAAATAGTATCACCATTCGATTCTTTATTATGGGGTTTATAATAATTTTTTTAAACCAACTCTACGACTTACCGTTGTTTAAAAAAATACTGATACGGGTGTTGTCATTCGCCCGGTACATTCACCGTTTTCTTCTAAATCCCAAAGCATAAATTTGAGAAACACAAAACTTTAAGTAACAAAGTTTGCTTAGTTATTACTTTTTTTTGACATTCCGGTTCCTAAACCTGTTGGTGTAATAACCAATACATTTTGCATGTATATTTTTCTTTCATAAAAACTTTTATAACTGAAAAGTCTGTTAAACTATGGGTAATTTCTAATCACATTAAATTTGATTAAAAACTTTTAAAATGAAAAATTCAATAAAGCAAGATATTACCTATGTTAGATTTATAATCTTTAGTTTAAATTGTAATTAGATTACTAAACAGCAGTTTGTAACTAATTATTATAGAAAGGAACTATTTCAATGCATGAGGGCAAAAAATTAATAAAAAATTATGAAGCGCGTTCGGTACGACTTAAAGAAAAAATTAATATAACTTTGGGCTTTGTGCGTTGTACGAATTTTATTATACTTCTTAGCTCTGTTTCTAAAACGCGCTCTAGATTGTTCGCGCAAATATAAGATTAAAAAATCACAAAGAACGCCGAGAAGCAAGCAATGCACGTGACA
>JARFJB010001393.1:0-5000 GCA_036346205.1 Vesta saturnalis | reverse complement strand
ATTGATTACACTAATTTTTTTGACGTGGACGATGATTATAGTTTATAAAGATATATCTTTCTGGGTGTATGTCGGTTTCATGGCCAACAGTTAAGTACCTCAATTAGGAAGGGTTTTATACCCACGGGGTTTTTATAAACGGGAAAAGTTTCATTTAAAATCTTATAATACGGTATTTATATCGTGAGAACAGTCAGTGAAAAATTAATGCTATTACTTAAGTCAGGAATAGAAAGCTTTTTATGCTTTCGTTAAACAATTCAATTACAAATCTAATTTATGCTAATCATGTTTATTTATAATTCAGGGTTTACATAATCAAACTTATTGTACCTGGATTAAAAGATTCAATTTTATAGTAGCTGTTTTATGATAATTCAAAAATGTAACTCTTTTAATTGAAAAACACAACTGTCGTGGTTTTCAATGTAATTAACTTGATGCAGGAGTTTGAAAGTTCTGAACCTTTAAAGATTAGTTACTGTCCCAGATTTTTAAAGCATAAACGATCAACCTTAGATATTTGGAGTGTAAACAGGGATGTTTTCGGTAATTGACACGAAGCGGTGGTTAAACCGCTCGTCCTTCAAATATTAAGTACTGTTGCAGATTTCTAAGAGATAATGATCAACCTTAGAAACGTGGAGTACTGAATTAGATGTGTGGATATGTTGTAATTGAAAATAAACTCTAATGTGAATCTTTTCCCAGGCGCAAAACGATCCCATCGCGTCTATGCAATCCCCTCCCCCCCAATCCCAACAGCGAAAAGCGTGAATACCTTCATGTACATTAAAAACCAAGTTTGATGAGACCACTCCTGAAGCACGATTGCAAGTCATAAAAAACAAGAGTTTTTTTAAAGAATGAGTCCTTCAAGGGCTTATGAAACACGTTTTTTATTCTATTTTTTGTAATTTGCAGTTTTGAAACAAAATTTTTTACTTTATTTGATTTAGGTATTTCTATTGCTTGGTTTATCTAAATTCTGTTACAAAACACCAAATAGAAGATAAGATAATCTTGCATGTATGCCCTCTGAAATACGGAAATTACCAAAAAATACGGTCGCGAATTTGCTCACATCAAAGTTTTCCACTCAATGCATCCTGTTTATGACACATTTTGTAAGAGTGACATAATTCCGGATGAAGCTTTGGTAACCTAAAAATTTTCGTTTTTTCGTGAATTTGCATAATTAATGGCTATAATGACGTCACGTTTCTTAATATGTCTCTTAAAGAATCAAAATGGAAGTAAATTACAAAACAATAGTTTATAGGATCATTAATTAAGTTATTAGAAAAAGCAATGTGTCTGATAATATTTTCTCTATTAACCCTAGAACCACAAGGTGGGGTCACCGGTGACCCTACCACACTAATCTTTGGGCGTGCGTGCGACCGTTTTCAAACTGTAGGGTCGTCCTTCCGCCTACCTTCAGTATTCATTGGTATTCAATAGTGTACGAGTGCATTTTTATATTATTCCAGTCTTAGTAGTGTTTACAAGCGCATGTCTGGATTTTGTACCCCTCCTTGTGACTAACGTAATAAGTTTTATATAGATAAGTTTTCCTAAACATTAATCTTATAGTGCCTTATTAAGTGTTTTGTTAATTAAAATAGTAATACGGATCTAAACAAACGTCCTCTTAGTAATGAAGAACTTTGGAAAGCGAATTGGAAAGTGATTGTAGTGATAGAGAAGAAAATTGTATAGGTGAAAGTGAAGATGAAGACTGTTTACTACCGGACGATCATCTTGAAAACGAGTTCGATCCGAGAGAAGTACAAGAAGAGGTTGACGCAGATAGTAATGTAGATAATGATCAAAATTCCATGGAGCAGGATGTATAAAACACGACCATCCCACACTATTTGGCCTGAATAATTATGTTTAGTTCATTCAACCTTTGATTAGTAAGAGGAAAAGAACTTCAAAAAAGAATATCGTTCTTCATCTAATTGCACCAAAGGGAGAACCCAGAAACAAAAATAGCATCAAAGAACAGTGGCACTTTACTGACGAATTAATCGAAATAATTTTAATCAACACAAATAAAGAGATCGAGGGTCGTGCGGAAAAGTTCACCATCGAACAATATTACATTGAATAAACTAATAGAAGTGAGCTACTAGCCTTCTTTGGATTACTCTACTTTGCTGGCGTTTTAAAAAACTCCCATTGTTCACTAACAGATATGTGGACTGAAAAATTCTGGGTTCCCATATTCAGATGTACCATGACAAAAAACCGTTTAGAATTTCTGATAACGTGTTTGCGTTTCGATGATAAAGACACACGTCCAGAAAGTAAAGCCTTGGATAAATTTGAAGAGGAATATGGGATATGTCTATTCAGGGTTGTCAAAATAATTGTACTCCTTCATAGTATCTGTTTAATCTTGCAGATTAAACAGGGTATTTTAATAATGTTAATAATTTTAGTAATTTTATATTTAGTAATAAGTTGAGTAATAATAGAATTAACAAATGTAAAACGAATCGCAAGCAAAACTGAATATAAAGCAGGTTAATTATTGCGACAAATTGTGCTGATACAAAAGTGTGTGGTTGAAATTACACAATATATATGCATTATAACTAGTAAGCACAAAAGGCGCTTAAAAGAATAAAACATGACCTACTAACTAGGTCAAAACAATAAAACGTCATGTAAAAGTTGTATATAAAGTGTAAATAGTATCAAATAAATCAGTTCTTTGAATGAATCTCATCTTTATTCAATTACTCAACAGGGTTGTGAGGCTAGTCTACAATTGGTACGAGTGACGGCGTACCCTCACATTAAACCCCAACTAATCAATCTCTCTAATCAGAGAATTGAACATGGTCCTTCGAGCCACCAACATCGGCAACCAGTAAAATTAGTTATGGTCCTTCGAAATGTTGGGTGACTGCATTGATCATGGTCCTTCGAGCCAACAACATCGGCAACCAGTAAAATTGGTCATGGTCCTTCGAGCCACCAACATCGGCAACCAGTAAAATTAATTACTATTGAAGACATCATCCACCACCAACAGCAGCAGCTATTGAACATCAGCCTATTGAAGACATCAACTCCACCAGCTACATTCAATTCACCACCACCGCCAAAAGAAGTTACAGCAGCAAGTCTACCTCTGTCAACTATAAGGATTTACGCCCCTTATAGGAAAGAAGAAACGACAGTGGGTAAGAAAATCAAGCTTTATAAATAAGAAACAACACAAGACTCAAAGCGAAAAATGGAGAAGATAAACAAATTGGCCAACACCCAAAATGAAATTGGCAAGGCTATGGAGAAGATGTTTACAAATATGAAGAAAGATGCGGCGGCACGGAAGAACAAGGTGTACATTAATGAACGTAGCAAGTCATTGGAAACATGGTGGGAAGAAGCGAACAGCACACATAATGAAATATCAAACTGCAGATAGATGATCATGACTACCACATCAGAATACTTTGAAAAATTGGGTAAACTATATAATCACATTAAGAACTATCTGACAGAACTGGAAAAGAAGCTAACAACCACCTCGCAAGAAGACGATGGGGTCGATAAAGAACAAGAACAGCGATTGAAAAGACAAGAGATCAAGATACAACAACTAGGTGCTCTATTACAACAAGTAGAAGAAAGATTGAAGAAAGAAGAAAACACGGTCCAACTTAAGTTATGGCAAGACAAGATTCAGCGCCAATGGACTGCAATTGAAGAACTGCACACATCAAGGTACATGAAACAAAACATCAGGACAACTATTTTTCAAACAGCGAGTTCGAGAAAGCCGAACAATGGTGTGACCAAATAAGCATCGAACTCGGAAACAAAATACAAATGGTTGGAGATAAGACATGCAGCATCAAGATGCCAGAAATAAAGCTACCTATGTTCAGCGGTGGCTATGAAAATTGGATGACATTCCAAGACCTGTTTGAAAAAATAATACACTCCAACAAAACGGTGACAACAATAGAAAAATGCAGTACCTTAAAAGCAACGTCACAGGAGAAGCATCAAAACTAATCCAACACCTTCAAATAGCAGAATGCAATTACAAAACAGCATGGGAAATTCTCGAGAGCAGATACAACAACAAACGGTTAATGGTAAAAGTTTTAATAGACAAAATTCTAGACTTTCCCACCATCCAAGAGCAAGATGCAGGTGCAATAAGGCGTCTGCATGACACCACTTATGAGTGTCTGGAAGCAATAAAGAACCTAGGAGTAGAAACAACCTCCTGGGGTCCTCTTATTGTCCACATATAGCAAGAAAATGGGACGCAGAGACAAACAAACTATTCGAACAATCGCTGAAAGCACCAAATGAAATACCACTAATGGAGGAAGTAATGGAATTCCTCAAACTAAGATTCCAGTCAATGGAAGCGATGTCCCAGGCAAGAAAATCACACCATACTACCACACGAGGACAGCCCCAATGGAACCCCCAGTGGCAGAATAAACGGCAAGCATGCGTCTACTGCAACCAATATCACAAGTTGGGTGACTGCATCAAGTTCAAAGGGTTGTCAACACAAGCCAGGATCACATTCGTGAGAGAAAAACGTCTATGTTTCAATTGCATGGACCACAGTTCCAACATCAGATGCCACGCAATACGGCGGTGCACAACTGTCAGTACCCGCACCACATTACTGCACCAGGAATACAAAAACCTGCAACACACCAGCAAACAAAATCGGCATCAACCAAAGAAGAAGGAACAGCAGCCCGAAAATAGAAAAAAAAAGTTTTATTAGCACAGCAATTATCAGAATAAAGGACATCTTCGGTGAATTTCAATGTTACAGTATTAATCGACCCAGGGTCACAGGCATCATTCATTACGAAGAGCACAACTATTAAAACTACCAAGGAAAAAGTACACGCCGAGATCAGCGGTTTAGGAGGTTCTACACCAACCAAGGCAACCTCAAAATAAAATCCAACTAAAACCTTTACATCCAAGTACCTTCCACTAAC
>JARFJB010001392.1:0-28287 GCA_036346205.1 Vesta saturnalis | reverse complement strand
TGGTGCGTGCGTGGCGTGGGTGCTGTGTGTGAATAATTGAACATACAAATAAATCAGGGATAATTTTTCGAATGTATAGGTACTGACCGCTTAGCTAGAGAATTTGCCTGTATAAAAAAAGCGCTATTGCATCAGGGTAGAAATGATTATTTTACCTAATATATAATTTAGACCTTAATGTATTTTTGCAGCAGCAAAATTTTAAAATATTTGTAAACACATTAGTTAACACGATGTCGACGGCTGATTGCTACTTTCCAATTGCATTGTATAACAGCTTAATAAAATGAATTCTATCGGTAAAATCATTATTATTATGAAAACACGTCATCTTAACATGTCGTATCCATTAATTCTCCCTCATTATTAGAATACAACCCCCAATGTATAAATAAATTAGGTCATAATCTATAGAAGGAAGTAAAAGAAATTTAATAATATTTATCCAATTTCCTTTGACAAAAACAACCCTAATCAACACATCATTTTATTCTCAGATGAAAAAAATAGGATCCCCACGTTGGCATATAAAAAATAGCAGCCATGGTGCCCCAGGTCACAAAAACCCAAGATGGTGGCAAGTGCTTCCCTTCTTCTTGTGGTTTTAACTGAAGGGCAATCACTTCAGCTACCTTA
The DNA here is from genome assembly GCA_036346205.1 of Vesta saturnalis. Taxonomy (NCBI): domain Eukaryota; kingdom Metazoa; phylum Arthropoda; class Insecta; order Coleoptera; family Lampyridae; genus Vesta; species Vesta saturnalis. The sequence goes on along the minus strand of JARFJB010001392.1, from coordinate 27,651 downwards.
CATGGCGCCTTATCGGAAATTTTTACAGTTTTTTAAAATATTGAACTTGTTTAGCTTGCATATCCAACAACCGTTTAAAGTAATCTTTAGCAAGATTGGCGTGCATTGTAGTGAAATGACGTTTCAACTTAGCAGGAACCATTGCGCTATTGGTCAATTTTTCTCCGCAGGTAATACATTGTGGGATATGATAGTTTTCTTCACAGCTATATGTAAATTTAAATACTCATCCCAATACTGCCGATTGATTTTTCTTATTTTACTTCGTAAAATTGTACGTTTTGAATCATGTTCAAACAAAATTAGAAAAAGTGTACAATTTTAATGAGAAAAGTATAGCATTGATAAAATATTATTTATCAAATCGGTATCAATGTGTAAGAATAAACAATGAATATTCAAGTAAACTGCCATTAACTAAAGGTGTACCTCAAGGTAGCATCTTCGGCCCACCTTTGTTTCTGATATACATTAATGATATGCCTAGTTTCGTAACACAAGGAAATAATTGTCTATTGTACGCAGACGATGCTACATTATTGGTTGGTGCAAAGAGCATTGATGAAGCTATGAAAGAATCTGAACAGTTGTTTAGAAGAGCTAATAACTGGTGTCATATTAATCAACTGAACATTAATTTGAATAAAACAGAAAAAATGATTTTATCACTCAGATATCATAACTCACCAAACATTCCTTTTGTAAAGTTTTTAGGTGTTTGCATAGACACAAAATTCAATTTTTCGGATCATGCTGACTATATAAGCGCCAAGATTTGTAGTAATGTATACATTCCAAGACGATTATCAAATAGTGTACCACCTACTGTTTTAAGATAAGCTTATTTTGCTCCGATTCATTGTCATGTATCTTACTAAATAATTGTATGGGGACATTCTGCTGCTTGGAAAACAATATTTAGGTATCAAAGAAAGGCGTAAGAATTGTAGTGTGGTTATAGGGCCGATTGTAAAGAGACGTACTCTCATTTTCAAATTCTAATGGTACCTTCTATATTTATACTTACCTGTCTCTGTCAGGCTAAGCGTAATATCTGCAATTATACTTTACAGTCGAATATTCATTTATACAATACTCGTTTTAAAACTAACATCTGTGTTCCATACTGCCGTTTATCTAAAACACAGGAAGGTTCTGAGTTTTGGATAAAAAAGTTTTATAATGCTGTCCCGCACACATTAAGATCTCTTACTTATAATGCTTTCAGAGAAAAAGTCAAAAGATTTCTTATTAATAAGGTATTTTATTCTTATGAAGAAGTTATAAACTTTGATTTAGATTTAATGCAAACGTAAATGTAAGAACAATAAGTTTTATATACTTTGATTAAATGTTTGACGAGCGAATGTACCGGGTGTCCCAAATTCGTTGTAATTGCGGGGTATCTCGGTTATTATAAAAGATAGAAACTTGCGGTTGTCGCGAACCTTTGCTACTTTTTTATAAAACTTAAGATGGCGTAATCAGATTTTTTGTAACTGTTTTAGTTTGGGAGATACAGGGCGATTTTGAAAAGTGTGTCGTTTTGGACCCCCTCGATATCTCGGTTATCTTTAAAGATATCAAAAAGATTTAAACGTTATCTTATACATTTTTTTACGCCAAGTTCAGTGGCACGCTCAATTTTTTTTCGGGGGTACCGTTTTTAAGATATGGGCCAAACTTATAATTTTTTAAATGGGACACCTTGTATTTTTTAAGCTCAATAAATCCCATTTTTTTTTCTCATTTCAGTGATATATATCACTTGCCACTTTTCATTTTTTTAAACATTTTAAAATATAACGACATATGATTCTTAAATGGAACACCCTATATATATTTTAAGTTTAATAAATTGTATTGCAATTCTATAAAAGTCATATATTGATCCAGCACTTGCTATATTTAGTAATTATTAATGTATTGACTTTTATTTCTGTTTAATTATTAGGTATTACTAGTGAAAAAAACGTAACAACAATAATTATACAGGTTATTATTATATGTATTTGTATTTTGTATATTAGATTTAAATAAATAAAATAATAAAATCATGTGTATCCTACTTGCCCTTTACTTATATACCTAAGCTAGGTTTTGCCGGTTGTTTATAATTTGGAGGTGTTGATCAATTCCTAAGAAAAAATAGGTGGTATGCCAATCGAAATAAAAGATAGTTAAATCTAGTATACCTATCATAGTGTATATGTCATTATTAAATAATTACATATTTATTATCTCTAATGTTTTATTAATTTATTTTGATATGGCAGATAATCAACCCTTTGAATATTATGAAAAGTATGATATGCTTAAATGTTATATAGCATGTAATGAAAATTCAGAAGAGGCTTCCGAATTATATTTTAATCGGTAAGATTGTTATAAAGTAAATATTATAACACCAATATTAAAGAATCATACTTTTAGACTTCCTGAGAGAAGGCAGCCAAACAAGGCAATTTTTTTACGAATTACATATAATTTATTAACTTTTGGTTCATTTATAAAACCCAGACAACATAAGTATAGTTTAAAAGAAAATCAAGAAAATGAGGAAATTAACGTTTTGGCACATGTATCCGTAAATCTTCGAACTTCCTACAGGAAAGTCGAAGATAGTGTTGGGGTTTCAAAAACTAATGCATAGCGTATATTAAGAAAACATAGTTTTGTTCCTTATAAAGATCATGTAGTTCAACAACTGCTTCCAGGCGATATTGAACGCCGCATGAATTTCTGTAACTGGTTCCTGCAAATGTGTCGCGAAAATGTTAATTTTGCAAGACAAGTAATTTGGTCTGATGAGGCGCACATAACAAGTGCAGGAATTTTTAATCGACACAACTCAAGATATTGGTCAAAAGAAAACAATTACTTAATTTTTCAACAGAAACCACAAGGTCGTTTTGGGTTTTCTGTTGCGTGCTTCGTTTTTGGAACAAAAATAAGGTATCAGTTTTTTGACGGAGGTTTGACATCTATTCGCTATCAGCAAATTTTAGAAAATATGTTGCCCGAATTATTTGAAGACGTTCCACTAGCCCACATAAATCAAGTTTATTTTCAGCAGGATGGGGCCCCCGCACATAATGCACATATTATTAGACCATTTCTAGATGAGCATTTTCCCAATCGGTGGATAGGTACACGTGGGCCTGTAAATTGACCTCCAAGGTCACCGGACTTGTCCATTTTAGACTTTTTTTTTATGGGGGTATTTTCAAAACGAAATTTATTCAAAGAGGTATGATACCCTCCTTCAATTACAAAATGCTACACACGAGACCCTTAGGAATTTACAAAATAAACCCTTATATATATCAAGTGCTTTAAATAGAATATTTAAGGTTTGCCAAAAATGTGTAGAAGAAAATGGGAACCATTTTAAACAATTTAGAATATAGTGTTGTTTTTAATATTTAGGTTTAATAATTAAGTTTAAGTTGTTTAGTTTAATTTCGTTGTAAGATAATAAAGTTCCAAGAGTTGTAAGATAAATGTGTTGTATAAGTAAGTAGCTGTATTGATAAAATTAATTAAAAAATATATAGAATGTTTCAGTTAAGAACCATATGTCGTTATATTTTAAAATGTTTACGATCAATATGGTTAATAAAAAAAAAGTGGCAAGTGATATATATCACTGAAATGAGAAAACAAAATGGGATTTATTGAGCTTAAAAAATACAGGGTGTCCCATTAAAAAAATTATATGTTTGGCCCATATCTTAAAACGGTACCCCCGAAAAAAAATTGAGCACGCCACTGAACTTGGCGTAAAAAAATGTATAAGATAGCGTTTAAATCTTTTTGATATCTTTAAAGATAACCGAGATATCGAGGGGGTCCAAAACGACACACTTTTCAAAATCGCCCTGTATCTCCCAAACTAAAACATACAAAAGTTACCATCTTAGGTTTATAAAGACAAAGGTTCGCGACATCCCAAGTTTTATCTTTATAAACAACAATTCGAAAATTGGACTGTTACAAAGCATAAATAAATTTATTATTATTAATTATTAGAAGAATCGTTTTATGCATTTTTCTAAATTCATAAGTAAATATAATGATTATAATTTACTAGAACTTACTGGAATTGAATTGAATATCTCGAGCGTAAACTTAACAAATAAAGAACTAATATTTATTGAAGGAAACTAGCAAATGAATGACAAAGAAAATAACTTAGATGGCATAGTTCACAATATTTTGAGTCGACCAGTAAAACAATTGCAATAAAAATAAGAAGTCATACACTTACCATAAATTGATTAGAAAGCACTAAAAGTTAATATATTAAGTTAGGTTGCCTAACTTCACATTAATTAGACTTCTTGAATAGCGTATACCCACTCTTTGAGCGGTTCCAATACCGAATTACCGACTCGTTGTTTACGGACTGAAGCGGGGTTGACTTCGACTGCGCAGATCCGCAGTATCGTTTTTTCCACAACACCCCACTTTCGCCCATAAGTGAGTTAACTTCTCTGAGCACACGTCTGATGTCGCAGAAAATCGAGGAAATTGTTTGAAAACAGTGAATAATATAAGCCGGTGGAACCAATGCTCTGTCTGGGTAATAAGATGTGGTTGAATTCAACACTATAATTCTGGATTTAAAAATTTCGCGGAGCACTTATTAGCTCGCGTAGCACCGGTTCAGAACCACTGAACTAAACAATGGATTGAAATGCTGAAATAATTTATTCTCCAAGAAGTATTTATAATTAAACATTTCATCTATCTATGATTAATTTACTTAATAAATATACCGGAAGAGTTTAAACATCAAATATCACTGCAATGATAACCCTAATTTAATATCTCTAATTAATACTATAGATATGCGACCGTATAAGAACTATTTAATAGGAGAGTTCATATTTGGTGTTGTATGTACATACAAATACCTACAAATCTTAAAACGGTATTGTCAAATTAAACATGAATTTCTAAATAACATACACCACAAATATATTCTCTGACTCAATCTACAGATTACTCAAATGCAGTTAATCTAATATAATCTCCTTTTATGTAAAAATTAAACACTTTAAAGTATAGTTACAACTGTAGATGCTAATAAATAACTTGCATTTAGAGTAAATGTAGATATTAACTAATTCAACAAATGTATTGAGCCACATTCATCGCTTTTTCCAAAGTTAGAGAATCCAAAAATATTAGAAAATGGCAATATTACAAAATTAAAATTTAAATATTAATTTAATAGCAAAAACGCTTTATAGTTAAAATGGTCGAACTTTAACAAACGGTAATGAATGCGGTTCATTAAATCCAGGCACTGATGTATGGAAAGTACTTTATAATCAGTTCAGTGTTTATACAATTGCGTGATAACAAGTTTGAACATCAATATTTAAACACGAAACAAAACTAGTAAATATTATTTAAATGGTTAATGTGTGTTAGCTTGAGCAATTTTAAAATTACATAAAAATAAGCTAAACACCCAGGAATAGAACTCAAGACAGAGCCAGTTCTTTGCTTTTGTATAATATTAGTCTAGTAAGGAAGACACATTTTTACTGTGCATTAATATTGTGAATATAGCAAGTTCCTACAAATCTCCAAGGTTTAGCTAAATTTTGCTAGGTTTACGTTTTTGTTTGTTTCAAACTATGTAGTTCTCGTGTGGTTTCTATACGGAGACATTTTTCTTTGCTATTTGGAATATATTAATTGTTATAAATTAACATGAAAAAGCAGCTACGGTAAATTATTTTGAATTTTCTCTAGATATGACTAAACTCCATTATTATTATTGAATTAACTGACACAGAATAAAGGAATGATACGTTTAGAAAATTTAAAAATATTAACGCACCATTTAAAATAATATTTGCGTAGTTTATGTAAGCAACACTTAGTACAAATATGATCTCTTTTCAATTTTATAATATCATGTATGTATGTACAACCTTATGATTTATAGTAATTTATTCATACTTAATGTATTATAGACATATGACCATGATATTACATTTTGTCTTAGAAAAATCTTGCAATTAATAATATTTTTGCATACCATACTGTTATACAAAAAATAAATTATTAGGATCTATTGAAATAAATAAAAAATAATTTTTCTGTACAATAAAAATTATGTCTATCACATGACACTTCTCTTTATTCAAATAACAGTAAATACTTGTGCTGGTTACGTGATTTTCATCACTTTTGTATAGTTTACCAATCATAATTTTTTTTAATATTTAGAATATGATTCTTCTTTTGAAGTAATGCTTTTCGATTACATTACTATAAACAATTTCTATTAGAACGAACTACAATTTACAAATATAAAACAACTTTAATATGTTTAATACATCAGTCATGTAAAAATCACGCAATATAACAACCTGTATTGATACAATTCGATTTAAATAATTAACAAAATAACCTATTATTTATTAAATCGTACTAATCATCCCAAGTGGGAAAAGAGTCCTCACTAACAAAAAGATTTGTGGAACCCGTTGATCTAGTAGTATTTTTAGTAGGCTTACTTATTACTGACCGAGTATTGTTACTTTGAATGTTATATTGTTGTTCCATTTGATACTGCTGGCTATTAGCTTGACTTTTCGGAGTTTGAGGAACTGGATGTGACCATGCATCGGATTGATTCCAAGTATTGTTGGGATCCCAATCATAATCTGGTTGATTTTGACTAGACGAAATACATATTATGGTTACTTTTTTATAGTTAAGGGAACAGAAGGTGTTAATCCTATAAAATTGACGTACCTGTAATCGCTTACTGCTGCTGGGGAAGGTGTGAACGCTGGCTGAGGACTGTACTTGTCCATCTTTTCATGATCCGTTACTGTGAGTTCAATATTTTGATCCACATCTCCCTCTAATGTGCTGTGCTTGATACCATAATAGAAATACATAATAAAACCTGTAATTATAAACATTGTATAAAGATATTTTCTATTTACATACCTCTTCTCCCACTCGTAACAAACATCAAAAAGTAGTTTTTAATTATGTATCTAAATATAAAACAGTACAGGACCCGTACCTTATCTTTAATGCTTTTTGTGTCACAAAGGAAAAAAAACTTAAAAAGCCTTTCAAAAGCTAATGAGTTTAACATAACTTCCACTCGATTTGTAACAGGTTATGCACTCAGGTTAAAAAACGTTAGGTTCTGGTTCGTTTGTTTAAGAAAGCCAAACAGACAGGCCTTTCGTTCCCGGTGAAAAACAAAAAAAAATTACTAGTCGATAGCCGAAGTAAGGATCGTAATACAGTTCAAGTACCATTGTTAAAATTAAACGTGGAGAATTGGGTGGTGTGGAAATTCCAAGTATTAGTATCCCTAAGAGGTGAAGGTTTATTCGAAATAGTGGAAGGTGAAAAGGTCAAACCGGAAGATGAACCAAGGGCCGTGGATTGAATAAGGAAGGATGGGAAAGCCCAATGGATATTAGTTACTAGAATGGAACAAGGATTTTTAAGTTACATCTTGTCCTGTAACACATCGAAAGAAATGTGGTTGAAATTAAAGTCAATCTACGATAAAGAATCACTTACTAAAACAAAAATTATTTCTTTAGAATTAACGGATGATTTCATATCCTTACATATGTCACAAACCGAAGAGCTCAAAAATAAGTTAAAGCAGACTGGTGAAGAAGTTTCAGATAGAATGGTAGGTAATGACTAAAATGGTTTTACCAGAATGGTGCAAGCATTTTCGATCTGTTCAGGAATCGGTACCGACATAAAAGCAGTTCTTAGATGAATTAATCTCAAAGCGCTTGAGAGAAGTAGAGCGAATGAAATCTTCTGCTGTAACGACTGCATAAGTAGCAGCAGTAGTTAACTCAAACGAGATGTATATAAAAGATGGGAGGAAGAAATGCGATATTTGAGCAAAAGTAGGCCACATTGCAAAAATTGCTTTAAGCGAAAAGCAGTTTCGAGAGCGAGAGTAGAAATAAAAACATGTAATTACTGTAAGGCAGGACATTTACTTACAGATAGTTGGTGCAGAAAGGATAAAGAAAAGGGAAAGAAACATGGTAGGGGCAAATCTAGCACTCTTAATGCATTTGTTGGGTTCTCTGTAGGACTCCTTTCAAATGATGGGTGCTTAGATGTGTTGGAACATACGAGTTTTTCAAACGTTAACTGAAACGACTGGTAACACAAAAGTAAAAATCGAGAATGGAAGTGTGCTTGATGTTGGAACCGTAGTGTTAAATGCCCATAAATTTATAGAAACACATTTCAACTCAAATTTAATCTATTTTCGCTAGGGTGCGAAATAGACCAGGCATATTCAATGGCATCAAACAGAAAAGTATGAGTTACTTTATCAATTTGAAAATGTGAGAGCAATCGCTACACCTCAAAACAAACTTTATAAAATTAACTTTACCTCAAGGAAAGATTCTTATGTGGTTAATAACACTAAAACTGAAAAGGTGGTGGAAGAAAACGTGAGTGAGAGCAAATTCAAAGTGTGAAGCAGTTGATAGATTGAGTGTTTGACATGAACAATTAGCCGATCAAAATCTAAAGCTAGTTAAAAGGCATTGGACAATAATGGTGTTAAGTATGTTCACAATATACAGAACTTTATATGTGAAAAGTGCCTAGCAGGAAAGCAGCACACTACATGTGTATCAAGAGCTAATGATCTACTAGAATTGGTCCATGCTGATGTCTTCAGACTAATAGAAAGCCTATCTCTAGGTGTAGCAAGACATTTTATGGTTCTAAAGGGCAATTTTCCATTATACCGCCACTTTATGAAAGCGAAATCAGAAGTTAAATATTGAAAATTTCATTTTAAAGGCTGAAAGAAAAAACGAAGACGTTCAGATCAGACAATGGGTTAGAGGTGCAAACTAGGAAATAAATTACCCGTTGAAACGCCATAGTATTCATCACCAGAGATCCGCACATTAGTGGAAGCCGCACGTACATTGATATTGAAATGGAAGGAAGCCATACATTCTCAAAAATCAAAGCATTAGGAGATGATCACTCTTGGGAATAAGTTAACAATGCATGTGAAGTGCAAGCCAGAGAGTGCAAGTGGGTATTTAAACAAAAGAAGGATTCAATGGGAAGTTTGGCTACCTATAAAGCTCGACTGTGTTACGGGAGCTTTAAAAAAATCAAAAGTTCGCGCTAAAATACACGAGATTAGATATTTATATATTATTTTCTGGACAAAGAAATGGTTATTGTTTATTTGTATTTGAATGTAATTGATATTAAGACGAAAATTTTGAGTTTATTTCAATAAGTTACCTATATATTCAATTTGAAAATATTTAAAATGCGCCGCATTTGTAAGTGCATTGGTGTGTGGGAAGTGAATGACGCTGTCATAATAATGATGTGCAGTCTTTAAAGTAGTCGCGTTAAGAAAGCGATCAAAAGGAGTCGCATAAAATAAGCGATCCGAGTTGATAGTTCTCGGTCGATTGACGCCGCAGCATAAGTGACATTGTATAGTCACGCGGCCCTATAAAGTGTGAAAATTACAAATAAAAATTAATTAACGGTATAATAGGGAAGAAGTAGAAAATTATCTTCCTTATTAAAATAATAAAAAGTGCAAATATTGGCAAGTTGGCGATAATAAAAAGATTACGTAATAATTTACAATAGCGTTTTAACAGCATGTTGAAAGTGTTCCAAGTTGATGTTTTGATAGCGAGTGATAAATGTACAATAAGAAGATCGACCTAATTAATAGATCGGTATATAGAGTATAATAACTAAACAACATTGATAATGAAAGCGTGGTATTCCGTAGCTCGCTTGCAGTTTGTTGCGCACGCCGTTTGTGATTAAAACTAAACAATTAAATAAAACTTGTATAGTGTAAATATATCGAACAATTATTGACTAGAATCATTAACTGATAAAAGAAAATTAGATGCGTATCCAGCTAGAACAAAAGTATAAAAAAAGATATGGACAATAAAGGAGAACGGTTCCAGAGTGACGGCAAAGTGACATCATCGGAAGAGCAGTCTCTAACCTATTTGAGGCCCCTTTACCGGTCAAAGGAATGCCAGCATTACATCATCAGTTTTTCAAGGAAAATAAGTAAAAACCCTTTTTGTTTGTGTTGATAAATAAAACGTTTTTGTGTTTGATTTCTCGAAACTTTACATTTGACTACCACAATTAAACGAAAACATGCGTTTAATTCTGATAAAGATTTTATTTGTTATAATATGTTAGTTTTAAGAAGGTTATTGTAAATATAGGTTTGATTTTACATATGTTTGTAAACAACGTATTGATGCATTTTCGTTCAGATTTGGAATTTCATTAAATGAGTATAACGTTTGATTTAATTTTATTGCTAAAGATTATTAATATTAAAGGCTTATACAAATATTGAATATATAAATGTAAGAAGTCAACTCAATAGGAACCCAGATAAATAAATAAATCGAAATGAGCATAATTTTGGTAAATGATAACAGTAATCGCGTCTTTATTTTAATTTTGAGCTAGCCGTCGCAACAAATTAAGAAAGGAATTCGTAAACGTATATCCTAAAATTCATTTACGCAAACCGAAATTAATTAGCAAGGGAAGTAAAATTTAACTAGTTAAATCATACCTTTATAAATTGAACCCATTCAGTTTTAATAAAACGTAATAAAATATAATCATTTCAGTTTCACAATAACAGTAATAAATTTTATTAAAAAATGTTGCAATTATAAAAACGTTTAAAAAAACTCAAATCTTATTCTTTGGAGCGGGTTAAACAAACAAAAGTAATATCTAAAGGTATTACGCCCGTTGCAACTGGTAGCAAGAGGTTTTTAGCAACGGATACTCAATTCCTAGATATCTATAGTAGGGTGTGTCATTTTTACAACTTTTAAAATGTCGGATTTAATAGTTTTCAAAAGTTGCACTGTCGAATGTATATAAATTCTGTATTTACCATTTTCAACAAAAGTGGTTCGCTCAGTGGCCTTGAAATACGGAAAAATCAGGGTTTTATCAAAATCATATATTTCTTGCATTTATCCCTTGTATTTTTGTTAACCGTTAGAATAATAACAAGTTTTGTTATCTTTGAATACTTACTTTCGTTCGGACAATTCGGATCTGTTGTCGCTTCCGCGGTACCCGACCCCCACTTCATAAAATGTTAAATTCAGACCGTCAGTACTAAACAAAACGCGATTGAGAACTGAGCATTTTTTTTTGTGTTTAGTTACCTACATGTTTTAACTGTCAAAAAGTTTCCACAAATATTTATTTAAGTGTCACATCATTGAAAAATCGAATAAAGATGACGTCGAATTCAGTAAGTTCAAATCAAACCAAAGGTCGTACAAAATTACAGATTATCGAGAAATATCCTGAAAATTTTAATAGTATTGCGTTACCAACGTATGAAGATGTTTTAAGACATTACGAGTGGGTGCGTCATGAAATAAAACTATTAAGTAATTTAGAACCACAAGCAAAAGTCATTACTTCCGAAGTGACTAATCTGTTCTTGAAGTTAAGGAAGAAAGCAAACAGTCCGGTCGTTATCGACGCAAGGGTGAGCCAGCTTATATTAACTTATTGTAATCAGTATAGGCTACTGCTAAAAAATATTAACAGAGTACCGAAAAGCCCATCGTATTTAGATAAAATACAAAAGTTTATTGCTAAATCTAAAATTCTTTTTGATATTGATGCGTGCAAATGCAAAGATTATTCAACTTCTAAATGTGGAAAAAATAAAACTGTTCTGTTAAAGAACGCCCATTTTCAGAAGACCAGAGAACGTCTAGACGCATGGGAATTGGAAACATTGTCAAGAAAGCAACCAAAAAGCTTCAAAAAAAAAGTGAAGGATTTTTAAAACAGCGAAAGGTCGCCTTACCAAAATCTTGTACCTCCAGTTATAATTCTGATAGTTCTTCAGATAGCAAGACTGAAAAAATTCCTGATGATGATATATATCAACATCAAAAGCCTCAACCCCTAGACTCTCTTAGGAAGAGAAAATTTGATACAAACAAGTACGAAAAATTGGCTGAAGTATGCGATCGTTATGGTGTATCGTATAGAGCTGGTGCTGCTGTTGCTTCGGCTGCACTTAGTAATATCAGGGAGTCATCAACGACTTCACCCCGTATTGTCATAGGCCATAGTAAATTAAGACGTCTTAGAATTAAAAGAAGAAACATTCCAATGAAAGAGCGAGTTTTAAACGACATGGAAGCTTTGTTTTTAGACGGACGGAAAGATCAAACAATGTACCCTGTCCGAGATAGAAATAAATGTAAAGATGTCGAACAAGCTATATTTTCTTCTCTCACTGATAAAAATATAAAACTAGATTCTTTGGTTGCTTTCGGATGCGATGGAACGAATACAAACACCGGAAGGAACAATGAAATAATCGTACTGCTAGAAAAACGTCTCCAAAGACCACTACAGTGGCTGATCTGTCAATTGCATATGAACGAATTGCCGTTGCGATATTTACTTCAACACGTGGACGGAAAAACGTCTGGACCAAATGCATTTTCAGGTCATATAGAAAAATTATGAAAACATTGTGAAACCAGGGAATTTACACAGTTTGAACCTGTTACAGTTTCGTTGTCGGAAATTTCAGCAAAAGAATTAAGTACAGATCAAAAATATTTGTATGATATTTATCTGGCCGTGTCAGCCGGGGTGGTGAGTTATAATTTCTCGAAGAGATCCCCAGGTAAACTGTCGCACGCTAGATGGCTCACCGCTACCAACAGAATACTGCGACTGTATGTGTCGACCACACGACCAACAATTGAATTAATTTTGTTGGCAAATTATGTTTGTTGAACTTATGCTCCAACCTGGTTTCAAATAAAAATGAATAGTTCTTGTAAAGATGGTGCCAGAAAGGAGGGGGCACGTTTTAAATGTAAAATACCTTTCGGCCAGAATTTAACCAAATTTTGATATGTTCTAGAACTTGACCAATTGATCAAATGTCTTCATTGCCCGAAAGCTCAAAGCTCAACAGTTTGTGATATACAGGGTCTGCAATATCACTATTTGATACTTTCAATATATCATAAAATGGACATTTTGCCAATATTAACGCAAAACTTAGTGAAATGTTATTTTTTGTGCTACTGATTACAACCTTTTCTTTACTTTCATTATTTTGTACATACACCTGATATACAGGGTGAGACCAAATATATGTATCTGAAAAGAATTATACGGTGGTATTGTTTTGATATTTTGGTGAATGGAAGTTAACACTATATATGTCCATTTAAATTATTATTGCAAGTTAAGTCCCTAGACGTCCGTTATTCAGAGTGTTTCATTTCTTTAATAGATTTAATTGAGTATTATTATACTTCCTAGTTAATTTTCTGATAACTTAATTGAAATGTCTGTATTAAAATAAACTATTTGATAACTGTATATACCTACATAATAGTCACGATGTGTTTATACTGATACTGGGTGTCCAAGTACAAAGGATCAAAGCGATATCTTAAACTTCATATAGGTACGGAAAAAACCGTTTACATAAAAAATCCCTTGCAATTGGATGTCGTTGCGAAATACAAAGCTTTTGGAGATTGACAGATAGAAAGGTTAGATGTGCTTCGTTTATTATGCTCACTATTTTCTAATAAAGTTATATTTAGTATTTACTTATTCGTTTAAACCAAAACCGTAATGTGGTATTGCGCTTTTTCTTCTGCTTTTATTCGTACAACTGGATTTTTTTTCTGATTTTGCACTTTTCTTTCCGTTTTTCATACTACAATTATTATTTTTTTCTATTCCCAAACTTATAAAATAACAACAATATAGTAGGTGGCTATGAAACGTCAATAATTAATCCACTAATTAAGTGATATTGTTGATGTTTAGTTGCAAATCTCCTTTTTGAATTAAAATCGTTGAAGAGTTTTTGTGAAAAATGAATCGAATTCCATGTTTTGCTTGTGGAAATGCTTTAGTTCCTAGGGTTATGGTGAAAATAAGTGGTGAGGTAGATGCAAGAAAGCAGGAAATTGCGATTGCACGTCGCCGCGAAGCATGTTTACCAGAGCGGGTCATAATAGAAGAAACTCGAATCTGTAATGTCTGCAACATTTCTATTGTAAGGGAGATTCAAGCAATACACAATAACCCAAATTGTTTGCGATTAAATGTGCTACAACTCACTTATGCTGCATTTGTAACGATGGGAATGGTATACATAAAATATGCATGAAAGGTAGAATTAATATTTTTGTTGAGAGAGATTATATACGTGTCAGAAAATACGTACTGCTGTAATATTCATTTGGATGAGAATGGTAATCTGTTTTGAGTTTCTGCTCCCTGGGTTACGATATATAAATCGGCCATTATTAGCAGGTAATGAGATTTATATTTTTTTACAAGTATTACGTAAGGAAATTAAGAAAAAAAGCTACCACACGGCTTACGAAGACGAAAATAACTTCACAGATTCTCAATTTAAAGCAGTTTCTCCTATAACCAAAGATCAATTTAATAATCTTTTCAACTTTTGTGACCCCTTAGAATAGGAAATTCTTTGAGATATGTAAGTAAAAGATCTCTTAGCATTCCTGTGTAAGTTACGACAAGGTCTTAGTGATAGTTTTTAGCGGTTATTTTAATTATTCCACAAGACAACAAGCCAGTTTAGCTATATCTCTAGTTAGACAATCTCTTTCTGCAAGATTTGTACCACAAAATATTGGATTTACTGCTACAACAAGAGACAGCTACATCGAAAATCATGTAACCCTTTTGCAAATCGTCTATATAATCAAAACCTGGATCGGCCTCAAGTTATAGTGTATAATGACTAATTATCTAGAAATAGAAAAAGTTCTTGTTTTAAAGTGTTGCGACAGTCCTACTGTACTTATAAGGGTAAACATCTTATCAAGCCATCTCTGCCTGTTGCCCCAAGCGGATTTATTCTAGACATTCAAGGGCCATATTTCTCAAATTCTGAAAACAACGATACTAACATACTTATAAGTGAATTTAATAGAGATGTGAATGGAATGCGTGAATGGTTTAATGAAGGAGATGTTTTCATTCTCGACCGCGGGTACTTGGATGCTATTCCAGCTTTAAATAGATTAGGTATTAGTTTTAAAATGCCAGCCTTTTTGCCCAGAGGTCAGCTACAGCTATCCACAGAAGAGGCTAATGATAGTCGTCTCGTTACGAAAACCAGGTGGATCGTAGAAGCACGCAATGGGCACTCAAAATCAATTTTTAAATTTTTTAGCTTTAAGATAAAAACACCCCACATTTGTATTGTTGCTGATTTTCTTAAAATTGCTGGAGCAATTATAAAATAAATATTTTCCACCAATTTTAGTGCAAGATGCTACTATTGAGCTAGCTGAAAATATTCTTCAAAAAGTTCAAGAGCCAAATGTTGTTCAAGCCAGGGTTGAGGAGGAAAACTTACGCGCTAGAAGGGGCAGATGGGTTGATTTAAATGAAATTATCGTTCCCTCATTCCCATGTTTGTCACATTACTATCTTAAAGAGTTAACTGTAGGTATTTTTCAATTAAAGCTTGCTCCTTCTTATATACAGGACAATGAAATAGAGGACCGCCAGGTTCAATATCAATTTGATGAAAACTACGAACCCGGTTTTATACGGGTAAGGATATATTCCCACCTCAGAAATGCTACTCGTTACCAGTTGTGGATTGCATTTGTTCCGAATAATGAGGAAGATGAACCTAACCCAATATTAGGTACTTACTGCACCTGCAAGACTGGTGCCAGAACTTTAGGTACTTGTTCTCATGTGGCAGCTGTACTATGGTTTTTAGGATACGCTAGGTATTAAGAGCTAATCAAATATCCTTCTACAAATGTTTTAAATCATATACTAAATGCAAATAATGTGGAGGTGATACTGTGATAGACATTTAACATTTGATTATGCAACTTTTTGATTTCTATGACAATGGTTATATCAAGACCAAAAATAATTGACTGTTTTCTGCCTCATCAGTTCAGTTAACTGATAGCTTATTAAGCTTAGATATTTTTAATATATTAAAATACGTTCATTAACGTTTCTACATAAACATTTCGTATTTCCAATGACTGTACAAAGCGGTAATGATGATGGAGGTAGACCTGCGAAACCGGTCTGTCGATGGTGTGAACAGTGAAGACACTAGTATCCTAAAGAGTTTTCTTTTCTTAGTTTTTCAAAATAAAGATGAACTTCGACAAGCGCCTTCCTTATCAAACGAATCTACTGAAAACTTTATTAGAAAATAGTGAACATAATAAATGAAGCACATCTAACCTTTCTATCTGTCAATCTTCAAAAGCTTTGTATTTCGCAACGACATTTAATTGCAAGGGATTTTTTATGTTAACGGTTTTTTCCGTACCTATATGACAAACGGTTTTATTGCAGCCAGGCAGAATTCTAGGCAGCGTATGCCAAGATTTAATTCTAAAAAAGACTTGAAGTAAATGTTGTTTTACAAATACAATTTAAAGCATATTTGGAATAACTTATATTATTGTTATTTTCTTAGGAAATATACTTGAAATTTTTAGCAAATTTTTGTTTTGGTGCTTTATTTAGGTACCTATACACTACATACGGACAAATACAAGAACATTAATAAAAATTAATTAAACAAAAACAATAATTTTACTACTTCGGAAAATTATGCAAAAATCAACATTTTCAAAATATTTGACCCGTTTGAGCGAGCCAATAGTATATTGAGTATCAAGAATAGTAAGGGACGTTTACCGGTTGACAATTTGGCGAGAGACCGGTACAACCGTTAATGTTCGTGATGCTCATACTGTTTTTTGCACGATTGTATTAAACTTACCGCAATTGAAATTATTTGATTTCTACTAAATAAGCGAAAAATTAAAATGACGTTTTAAATAGAAATGTCCAAATTTTTGTTCTTATTGTTGTGAAATATAGGTAGTATATATAATTTTACATTGGTAAGTAAAAGACGTCGGTAAATAAAATATTTACCGACGAGTTGGGCCTCGTAACCAGTAAACATATTCTACTGTCTTGGAAACAAATATGGCAAATAAACGAAAAAGCTCAATCGTGCAAAAAAGCATATTGATTTTGTAACTTTTTTTACATTTCCTTGTAACTGTGATTGCAAAGCAATGTTTGAGACCTATTACGTTAAAAATAAAATACTTTTTTTAGCCATTATAGAGAGTGACACACCCTAATCTATCGGAATGGGACGTTTTGACGCGATTGATTCGGCGCGATCGATTCGGCGCGGTCAATCCATCGCGAGGACGGTTCTTTATGAGGACGATTCGGCACAATCCGATACGGCGAGGAGACGATTCGGCGTAAGCCCATTCGGCGCAAGGACGTTTCGGCGCCATGCTATTTATACTCAAAGATATATTTTACAGTAGTTTTCAGTGCTACATACATAAGTATAGGCGGTGCATTAGTGCCAGAGGTGGCGCAAAAAATTATTTCCCACATCGTTGTTTTCATAAGTTGTCTAAAGGCGGTAAAAATATATCATCGTTTAAAACTTATTACTGTTTTTAACCGTTCCATAACCTTGTATAGTAATTCTCCATATTCGTTGTTAATTTTAATGATAACTGAGGTTATGTGTGGTTAAGTGTGTTGACCATGTAATTAAAGAGGAACAGCGTATGTCGGAACTTGATGTAATAATGGAAGAAACTATAGAACCCGTTATAATATCCGTAGGATAAGATGACAGCTGTTCCTAATCGCATGAGAATGATAAAGATTGATTGTTAGTTACATATCGCATTTGTTTCCAAAACCTACCTTAATGGCAATATTGAATCTAAAAAAATTAATGTAAACTACGTTTATTATTATTTTATATTAATCAAAATATCAGCATTTTGAAATAGTCACATCTAAAATAAATGTTTAATACTTTCACGCCTTTCAATTGTTTGATAATTAATCCACAATTTGTAATACACTGAAATCCCAACCGCATGTCTCTGAGTTGTCTGATCTTCAAGCTTACGTCGAACTTTAAAGGGTTGCCTTTTGTTTCCCGTTTACCTAAACCGTATCTATTTACCACACTATCTTGCAAGCGGCACATTTAAATCATTTTCGTTTAAACTATCCCGGTTTGCCACTGATTTCAGTTTGCCACTTCCATGCAAAAACATGATTTATTACTCTCGATATTCTCGGACGTATTTTAGCTGCGAATAGTGTTAGATAGGATTCAAGGATTTAGAATTTCAAAACGAACATGTTTGTGTAAAAATTTTCGTAGACAATCAGTCGGCTATAAAAGTGTGTAAAATTGAGTTTCACATAAAATTGCAACATATTGATATTAAGCTTCACTTTATAAAAGATAATGTTATATCTATAGAACGTTTAAGCACAGGACAACAAATTGCAGATTTGTTTAATAAATTTTTAAGTAAAACGGCATTTCAAAAGTTTGTTTGATTTAGGACTTGGAGTTTAATTAAAGTAGTATACAGATTATATGAAAAAGGGGGCGTGTGAAATGTAAAATGGAACAATATTTTAGTTTAAATGAAACGTAGTTAGTTTAGTTTATAGTAGTTCAAAATATATTAAAAAACTATATGCTAACTTTATTGTTTCTTTGTTTTAAGTCCTTAATAATAAAAATTAAATTACAAAAGCTAATGATTTTAACATACCTTCTACTCAATTTGTAACAAAATGTAATAATATACAGAGTCTATATGATATAAGAAGTTGGTCGGTGCAACTCAGAGTACTATTACATGATCAAAGGCGTCGTGCAGATTTACCAAGGTAAGCGGGTTGCCAAGCTAACTGCAGTGGAGATGAGCGGGTTCGATATAAGGCGTAAAATGGTTGAAATTTGGTTTCAAATACCCACTCAATTTGGAAAAATAATAATTCGGTCTATTACTTTAACCATAAAACGTAGATAAATCATATATTTTCTCAAATACTATTTGAATTTTTATCATTAAACTATATTTAAACATTCACAAGTATGAATGAATCGTTGTAATTCAAATCTCAAATTTTTACTTAATAAATAAATCGTGATCAATGTTATGTATGCAACGGCTTGTAATGAAAATAAGGTAATTAAATTGATTATATATATATATATATATATATATATATATATATATATATATATATATAGATTCCGTAAAGCAACACATGCAAAGAACAATTCTTATAGTATAGTCCCTAAATCTTATAATCTAAACATATAATAACAGGTAATGGAGATTGATTTAATGCTTGAAATAAAATTTACAATATAAACAATGACATCTCTAAAAGAATCAAATTTCCACTATTCAAAAAAATATGAAATTATTCTTACATACATAAATTCCGCAATCCCTTATCGAGTGTAATGTCTTATCCACTGGGGTTGATTCGATTTTATTAACCTTAATATGTATAAACACTCGTTACTGATAACCGGCCCAAATACTTACCTACATTGACCACCACAGTGGATGCTAACCTAAATATCCATGTTCGTTCATGCCTTTAAAAGAGTATAAAAATTGGACAATTTGATTTCCTAATGCCCTCAAAAAACAGTTTATCACCAACTATTTTAATTGAACACTAAATTCTTAATTGTCCCTAACGTTCGTTTCAGTGCAATCGCACATTTAATCAGTAACAGCAATATCCAACACTGTTTAATTTAATTCATAACGCTTAATACACATTTATTTAGTTACATAAAGAATCACTTCAAGTTCTTTTTTTAGTATTTATGCATAATACTTTTCAATTATTGCTGTTTATTACAAATCTGTTTTAAGACTTCATAAACTTTGGAAAGGCTAATAAAACTAATATCTTAATAATTCTTCACAACGACCCAGTTTCATATTTAAATTTATTCCACATACTGTCCAGATCAAGATTCAACGAAAGTCCTATAATGCCCGAACTTTCCTTTCACAAAATTAGTAAATTCTAACAATTTGTTTTTGAACATGCATCAAATTTTTCTGTTATACAATGTAATGACATTTATACAAGCAAAAATATACAAACATATTCTTCTTTCACGCTTTAATATATCATGTCATTAATTCACACGCAATCCATTTGCAGCAATTTTATTCTCACGTTCCTTAAAATGCAGTGGCCAAATACAGTAGCATTCAAACATAATCGTCTCAATAGGGGCGTTACTAAAACATAACTTCTCATCCAAATTTAATACTTTTAACTTATAAATCCTTATATAACATTTAAATACTCTTTTACGTGATACTCAACGTTTTACTAAAAGTCCAGTGGTGTAGCATTTACACCAATTTACATTCTTCACACACAAACAGAATGTCTCGTGCAAACGTACGTTCATATACCATCCAGAATACGTTCTACGGATAATACAAGACGCACCCAGTGCGGCAAAATAATGTCATCTTAAAATTGTACATACATGTTTTTAACTACTTCATAGAATCCCCTGCTTACGTAACGTTTATTTATTTTGTATTTATTAACTATAAATACATATTATCGATTGAATAATGCTTATCTCCAATTAATTATCATTACATAAAAGTGCAACAAGTCATATTGCACGCTAATCGTTGTCTATAATGTATGTAACTACTTTACTAAATACATAACAATTTATATCAAGACTCGCCGGCAACGTGTGGAAATTTGCATATTATCGATGAATTTGAGCCTTACAATACATTAATGTTTTGGATTTTGGATTTCCTAGTGAAAGCCGTAGTATGACGTACATGAGTTGTAGGGCTGTAATACGTAAGAAACAGTTCTCGATATTGCCAATATCATCTTCATTCATGTAGCAGAGATTAAATGTAATGATATGTGAGTGTACCATAGAATAAAGACAACAATAAAAATTAAAAAGGAATAATTTCCTTAACATGGCCTAACTAGAATAAACTTGGAAGGTAAATTATAATATGTCTAGAAGGGCTTGCCATTTTAACGCTTATTCTAATTTCATATAACTTACCCAAGGTCATCCAAATTGTAAATCGCACAAGTGTTAATATCGATAGTTTAAAAATAAGATAAATATTAACAGTAACAGCTATGGCAGGTATAAATGGTAATCCTGGTGTCATAAACATCAATGTATTTCTGAAAACAGTAAAGTTACTATACCTACGGTTATCTTATGTCTAACACAAACCTATTCTGTGGTTTTCTAGATATTGCCAGTAAAACGCCTATAATAGCAAATAAGAACAGAAATAGAAAAAATGTTGTAGCACCAGTCATATTGTGCATGCCACAAACAATAATGAGATCAAATATAATAATGAGCAAATATAAAATTCCAACCATTTTCATTACAAACATTCCAGATTCTTCTGTTGGTGGGCCAGTGTCAACCCATGGAAAGATTGCAGGGCAAAGATAAGTTGCTGCCTGAAATAAATACTCGAAACAAAATTAAAAACTGATAGTCACTTACTTGTAATCTACGTCCTATGTAACCTAAACTAGGTCCTACAGTAGCACCTACCACACCACCTGTACTAGCTGCGCTACTAGCACCGTGCAGTGTACCTAAAATTAAGATTAGTAGCCATAAGAAAAATATAAGGTAAAATTTACCATAAAATTTATTCTCTGTTCGATCGGATACTAAAAATTGGTCGTCTCGCATCGAAAAATCTTCTTCCGGTTCGTCACCCGGAAGAGTGTCGTCACTATCAGGTGAGCTTAACAAATACATAAGTATTTTTCGTTTCATTTAAAATTATTTTATATACCTGCGAGTAACTCGCCTCACCATCACTCGTTGCATAGGCTGATTAGGAATTGGAGAAGGAGCTGGAGTAATTTGTATATCTAAATTTGAATCAAGAGCGTGCTTTAATGCATCTGGATGCAACTGATTACTATACAATGTTTGGCCATTGGGAACTTGAGCAAGGTTTTCTTTTGTAGGCGAGCCTCTTATAGGAGTTCTCAAACTTTGAGGTAATAATTCAACTAAATTTGTAGAATGTGGCTGATAACGTAAAATTAACACGCAAGTCGAAACTAAAGTATACGCTAGAAGAGTACCTATAATATTGATTAAATAAAGAGTAATAATTTTATTTACTTATCACCTATAGACATCATTTGTACTAAAACTTCTAACTGAATCAACAACGCCGCTAATGAAGCTGCTAATCCACTAGTAAATGTGGCTAAAGTTGGCGTTCCCGTACTTGGCCACACTTGTGATAATGTTCTGAAAATAAACAATGAAATAATGTTATCTAAGTCGGGAAGAATTACTTAAAAATAAGACCATCCTGTGCCATAGCGTAGACAATCCTTGGCATGGGAAACATTGATCCAAACATGCTCACTGTAAGTCCTGCAAGCGCACCAACAGCTACAATGTACTTGCAGTTATAAGCACCTACTTCTCCAAACATCTTTACAAGTGCCGAATCTTGGTCAACTTTATTATAAGGTACTGAAACACAGTATTTATGGATTTAATTGATTAATACCTTTTTTAATTACCTATTAACGTTAATACCATAGAACTAGTTACGTAAGCAGTTAGAATAATAATTAAACTAGCCATAATAGCCAAAGGAATAGATTTTTTGGGATTATTTGCTTCTTCGCCCGTAGTTGCTATGATATCAAATCCTATAAAGGCGTAGAAGCAAGTAGCAGCTCCAGTAAATACCTAAAAATTTATGATAAATAATAATTATAAGGTGTTATGTAACAAAATATTCGTACCCCGGACCAGCCGTAAGGAAGAAAACCAGAGTGCTCTGACCAATTGTTTGTATCTACATAAAACATTCCAGCTCCCATTATGAATACCCACACCGCTAAATTTATAGCGTTTAGCACATTATTGAAAATAAGAGATTTCTTCACTCCTGCAGCTAATAAAAGCATCATCAATAATGTTATAAGAAACGCTAGGAAATCAGGTGGCCTTCCTGAAAAAAAACCCTTACAGTTTTTTTTTATAAGTAAAACTACACATTTGTAACTTTCATACTTGTTTATCGTCCACTGTCTTTTTTTTTAGGTAACAAAACTTAAGCATTTTTCCTAATTGCATAAGTGTATGACCATTAGGCTCACACTTTATTTTAAATAGTACTTCTTGTTTAGGAAATAGGCCTATTTTTAAAGTGTAACTACTACTTTTTTACTCAAAGATTCCGGTTTCCGAAAAAATATTGTATCGATCTCAGTAATAAAGTTATTTTGAGAACTGTGTGGTTTATTTGCCTCGGCTCAAAGGGTCTCTATAATTAAATATGTCTTACAAAATCCACTTTACTGACTTGGTACATAAACTACTATTTTTTCTAATCACAAAATAATCCAGTGAAATCTAATCGAGAGTAAAAATAAATTATAAAATATTTCTTAAGATGATTTTTCAAACGTGGTGTCATTTGGCAGTAGCCTTTTAAGGCTTACGGGCTCTCGTGTATATCGTCTGGCAACAAGTTTTTGTTAACATAGAAACCCAATTATATTGATGCAATTGTAGTGACATGTACAAAATAAACCAATGTCACGTTATATGTATTGATAATATCCCTAGGGTGGTTATTAGATTTGCTTAACAAATGTTTGACAAATCTCAATTTAAAAAAAAAATCCTTCGAACACACAAAAATACTGATATCTCCATTCCAAAGTTCGAATTAAACGAGTGAGTCAAAACATAATATGTCTAGTAAAATATATCTCAAGAGTGAGCATTAATCAAAGCATAATTCATCAGACTCAAACGTGTTGCCTTTTGGCAATAGCCACTCACACGGGCTATCTATTTAATTTTCGGAAACCTGTCCCTTGCAATATTCTTAGCATTATTATATTAACACTGAGAATATTAGAACAAGTTACTGAAACATTTCTTATTCCTAAATATTAATATACTGTAGGATATTTTTTACGGCTATTTAATTTAACTGACAATATTCGCAAAATGCTAAATGCTAATAAAATTGTTAGACTATAACATAAAATTATATCTTTATGGACCGCTACACAATGTTATACTGCTTGCCTGAAAATTTATTGTTATTTTAGGCTAACCCTGCTATTTAAGTCGGGCACATTTTATTACCTTCAAAACTGCAATATCTTCCGTATACCGTTAGTTTTCCAGTATTGGAAATTTATGTTTATAAGATTGATATTAACTTTAGTTAATAAGATTGTAGCGAAAAATTATAGATTTTTACTACTAGCGATATATGCACGTGTGGAACTTGAGAAAAATATAGGTAGAGACAAGAGTTTTCAGATCATTTCCAAACCGGGACAGAAAATCTTAAACGTCCTCGTTTTTTTAAAATCTTATAAGGTGTAGTTCAGATTCACCGCCTTCCTACTGGAGATACACCTTAAATTTTTTCAAATAGATTTAGGTATCAAGTCATTCCTTACTTAAAAGGTCTGGTAAATCTCTATTCAATCATATGGTTTTGCCTTTGATACCAGCCTTTCATTGTTATTTAACGTTGTTTAAAATTGAATCTCAAACTTTTCAGATGCCCCGTATTATATTATGACATAAAGACGTCTAGAAACAGGTTAATTTTAAATTTGGGTAGGCACTTTCTGACACCGATGTCATAAACTCAGATTCACCTTCTCCCTTCCGAAAACATCTCTAGGGTTTTTTTCACATGACTTGGAGTAGCATGTGATACCTATTTTAATACCTACATCCAACAACTGATAATGACAATTAAAAAGTCATAGTGACAGTTACAAAAACAGTATTCAGTTTTGGTGCCTACAGCTCTACCAAGCAAACAAAAACCCCGGAAAATATATGAACTAAATTAAAAAATTTATAGCGGTAAAACGTTCGTCCCATTACCATTAAGAAGTCTCCGACCGTACATTCCCAAACGCAAACAAATGATATTTGTCATACGCATTTTGCATTGAAGGTTATTTTCGTGTTTCTTGAGTATTTATTGTCGATTAGTCTTTATAAAAGTCTTTTTCAAGGCTCTTTTTACTGATTTGTGAGAGAAACGGTATGTATTGTGCACATGTATCTTTTAGTATAAAGCTTTAAATAATAAAACGATTATAGAGTTCATAACCTTAAAACAGTAAGCATGCTTTTTTAAATATCGATTTACATCGATTTTTCAATATTTAGAGTAGTGTACGATTTTGAAATACGTGGATCGTCAGATGAAAGCAGTGAGGAAGAAGTTGATGAATTTGATAGCCCATAGAAAACCATTTTTAATTTTGTAGTTACAAGTTATAAATCAATAATAATAAACGATATGTGCTTATTTTTCCATAAAATCTTGGACATTATTTTAAATTTTAATTATGCATATGTGTTTTGTTTCTATTGTGAATAACATTACACTCTATTTATGTGAATGTTTTAAATGCTATTATATTATTTACACTTATGATGAAACTGCAGAAAAGTTGTCATTTCAAGTAAATACAAGTTAATGAGATAAAGAGGAAGAAAGTTCTGTAGAAGAATCATTGTAATTTATTAGTCACTTTATATTCAAATGTGACCAGAATGATGTTTTTCAAGTATTTTACAAATTTTACAAAACCAAAAATTGTGTAAATTATTTGTAGAAAATGTTATAACTTCAAAACCATCTTATTTGTACTTAAACAATAAATACCTTAAAAGTTTTGGTAACTAATTCAATAACATTTGATGTACCTAACATAAAATAAATAAATTTGTTCACAGAATTTTGAATAAGCAATCCATACATTTGATTTAAATTTGCCACCTTAATACTTTTGTATGGAATGTACCTGTTGAAAAACAGCTCACTCAGGTACGCCCTCTCAGGGCTTTTGTTTGCGTGGTTGAACTGTATTAGATATCATTGACAGCTATGAAAATGGTTTATATATTAGCTGAAAGGACCGAAATTATTTTTCTTTACGGCAAATGCGACGAAAGTGCTAGACGAACAACAATTGTATTTGATGAAAGACACCCAGACAAACATTTCGATCATAAGTAGGTGTCAATACTGGTGAAAAAATTTTGAAAACAGGTTCTGTCTTGAATAAAATGCGTGAGAAAAATAGCTTTAGACGAAAATACACGCACAAGCATACGCCCACGCCTGCACACAGCACACGCACACGCACACGCACACGCAAACGCGCACGCACACGCACACGCACACGCACACGCACACACACACACACACGCACACGCACACTCCCACGCACACGCACATGCACACACATGCACATGCACACGCACATGCACACACACACACACACACACACACACACACACACACACACACACACACACACACACACACACGATTACACACACACGCACACGCTCATGCACACGCACAAACACACGCATACGCTACGCATGCATACGCATACGCATACGCAGATGCATACGCATACGCATACGCATACGCATACGCATACGCATACGCATACGCATACGCATACGCATACGCATACGCATACGCATACGCATACGCATACGCATACGCATACGCATACGCATACGCATACGCATACGCATACGCATACGCATACGCTACGCATACGCATACGCATACGCATACGCATACGCATACGCATACGCATACGAATACGCATACGCATGCAAACGCAACGCATACGCAACGCATACGCATACGCATACGCATACGCATACGCATACGCATACGCATACGCATACGCATACGCATGCACGCATACGCATACGCATACGCATACGCATACGCATACGCATACGCATACGCATACGCATCCGCATACGCATACGCATACGCATACGCATACGCATACGCATACGCATACGCATACGCATACGCATACGCATACGCATACGCATACGCATACGCATACGCATACGCACATGCACACGCACATGCAACGCACATGCACACACACACACACATGCACAGACGATCACACACGCACGCCGCACACACACACACGCATACGACCATGCATACGCATACGCTACGCAAAGCATACGCATACGCAACGCTACGCATGCGCATACGCATACGCATGCGCACGCATACGCATACGCACGCATACGCATACGCATACGCACGCATACGCATACGCATACGCATACGCATACGCATCACACGCATACCGCATTCACAGCGCCACACGCACACCACACACACACACACACACACACACACACATGTACACGCACGTACAAGCACCGCTCACGCACACGCGCGCATCGCACGTTCACGCCATGCACTGCGGACGCGCACCGCACGACACACACATACACACACACCCACACCACACCCACACCCACACCCACACACCACACACCCACACCACACCCACACCCACACCCACACACACACACACACCCACACACTCCACACGCACTCACACACCACACACCCACACCCACACACACACACACACTCACACACCCACATAGTCTCACACACACACTCACACACTCACAACTCACACCCACACACAAACACTCACACACTCACACACCACACACCACACACCCACACACTCACACAACACACATACACCCACACACCCACACCCACACCCACACACTCCACACACCACTCA
>JARFJB010001391.1:0-26206 GCA_036346205.1 Vesta saturnalis | reverse complement strand
ATCTTTAACACAAAATAACAGGTTTAGCTTTTACCATATAAATTTAAGAAAGAGCTATAGTTTTAGTCATAGTGTCTATTTCGTATATTCTATTACTTTCCTCATATCTGAAAGGCATATTTCGTGTCATGGAGTCTACTAAAGGCAAATTAAGAAATCTGTCCCAAAATACTAATTTAGGCCTTCATATTCATTCAACGTTGTATTGAAACAACAGCTAAACTTTTTATGTTTCTCTAGCTAATAAGCTTTCAGTTTTTCCACAAAATTCTGAAACTTTAACGTTATTTAACCTTTAATTTCCTTTAAACTTTCCATTATACTATAAATCTAATCTTCATGAACGAAATTTTATTTAGCAAATTATTCTGTGTGTGTATATCAACGAATTAGTCATTTCCAATTGTACGGGCTACCATTTCACATTTTAATTTCAGAAATACTCAAGTATAAGTAATTTTTATCTGTCACAACTTAACATTTAAGCCAATTTTTTTTTATGATTCTGGACCTGAACAGGCTAAATTTTGCCTATCGTGCTAAAGCACTCAGGAACACTTACGAGGATGGATAGAGGGATAATGAATTGCCAATGGATGCCTATGAACAGCTACCTTAAATTTTCTTATATCATAAGTGAGAGGAAAGCAGGAACAAGGGGGATCATTCCAGAGTTTAGGAGCCGTGTAGAAAAATGTGGATTGCGCCCGTTTGGTACGATAAGTGGAGATTTGTACTGCATACTGATGATGTGAATGAGCGAACTGAGTATTTCTCGCAAAGATAGCCCGAGATGGTATCAAAGAATATAATTCAGCAGCACAATAGCCGTTGTATTAACGATAATACAAAGAAAGAACTGAAACCATCCTTCTATGCTCAAGGGACTGTATGTGAGAAGTTAAGGACCGGTCATTTATAAGCCTAATCGCTTTCTTTCGAATACGATCAACGATATCGAGAGCGTATTGGGGAGCACTAACCTAGAGGTGAGAATTGTATTCCAGATGAGGCCAAATTTGGGCCTTATACAGCAGAAGTTGTCTAGAGGTAAAGTACTGCTTAGATCTGTACAAAAAGCCTATTTTACGAGCAGCTGTTTTGGTAGCTGACAGAAGATGTTCAACCCATGAGAGATTTGAAGATACTGCTATACCCAACTAGTAATAGAGTCTGAAAACTTAAGAACTGAGCCATTCATACTTACAACAAGAAATGATCGACCCTTTTTGGCGGACACAAGGCAACACTGAGTTTTGTTAGCATTAAATTTAACTAGATTATTGCTTCCCCATTCGAGAATACGTTGAATGTCTTTGTTGATTGAATTTGCCATTTCAGCTTTAATTTTTTGATTTGACATTACCACTATGAATAGACTGAGGTGAACTACAGTGAAGAGTGCTATCGTCAGCAAAGCAATGGATGGGGTTAGTTGTTGAAGAAATAAGGTCATTTATGCACAGCAGAAAAAGTGTAGGCGCTATAACGGATCCCTGTGGTACGCCCGCGTTAATGCTAACTTCTTTTGAAAAAAAGCCATCAACTACGAGGCTTATTAGTCTTTTATCAAGGAAACTAGAAACCCAGTTGATGAGCGTATCATTTAACCCAAACGAGGTGAGTTTGGCAAGTAAACACTTATGCCAAACTTGGTCAAATGCCTTTGAGATATCTAAAGCGACTACAACTGTTTCACCGGACTGCTCTACTGTATTGTTCCAAACTTGGGCCACTTATGAAAGAAGATCACCTGTTGAACGACTTGGTCTAAACCCATATTAGTGGTCACTAAGGAGTATGTTAGTTTCAAGGAACGTGAGCAGTTGATGATTGATGGCTTTTTCCATGATTTTAGACAAAATGGAAGTGATGGCAATTGGTCGGTAGTTTGAGGGATCGGTCTTATCGCCTTTTTTGGGAATAGGTTGATTATTTGGTAACTTCCATGATGAAGGGAATTAACCAGAAGACATAGACATCGTATAGAGCTTAGATAGGACTGGTACTAGTTCGGGGGAACATTTCTTTAAGACAATAGCTGGGATATCGTCTGGGCCAGTCGTCTTATTGAGATCAAGCCTACTGACGATCGATTCCAAGAGCTTGTACCGAAAATGAATTGGTTTCATAGCGTATGAAGAAGAGTTGACTAGGGGCACATCTTTTCCAGGATCATTGGGACACGAGTTTGATGCAAACAAATCCACAAAACATTGGCGTTGTCTACAGAATCAGCAGCTACCGATCCGTCAATAGATGTCAGGGGGGGAAATGAAGATGTTTCAAAGTTTTTACTAATGGCTTTAGCTAAAGACCAAAATTTACGACTGCCTAAAGGGGATGTAGCTAGTTTTAGTGATGACACTTTTGCAGATATTTCTAGCACCAACGTATTCTACATGACTGTCGAACGATTTATTAGATTTCCATTTAATGTAATATTTATTTTTTAAAGATATTGCATCAGCACAAGCCTTATTGAACCAGGGTTGGGAACATGAATAACCTATATATACTTTAAATAATCAAATATTTTCATTCTAGTTTTAAATACAATCGTTTATGTTATATGATTCGTTAAAAATTGTCAGTGGTGTAACATAAGTTATGTTTCGTAAACTATATTTAAAAGAATTGGTTCAAAAATACTCATCTACGAGTTTATAATGCTACATTACATGTGCGATATTGATTTTCACAAACTCCCACGATTATAATTTTAAAAAATCGCATGGCACTTTATGTACCTTCAAATGGAGTTGGAACAGTTCTGAGATTCAGTGGTATGTAAAGCGGCATATGTTAGTTACCAACACATAAAATCTAGCATTGGTGTTAATATTACTATAGGAAGAGAGTGCTTAGCTGAGATAATGCATAAAACATCTTACATGAAAAATGGAACAGTAATCTAAATACTAAGAGTTTTTAAAAACTTGACAAAAATATTGGGATGAAAATGTTCTAAAACCCTTTTTCTCAATAAATTCAGCTCGACCCTCGTATTAGTGCTTAATTTTGATTAGAGTAGATACTATAAGTTCAGTAACAAAGATTGATAAATAAGTCAGCTGTATAAAAAGGTTTTAAAATTTGCTTAAAGCAATCTCAGTGCGTAAAATAAAGGTTTTTTTGTAAATTTGAATCCATCCAAAGAACAATCTACACCCAATTACTGTTACATTACAAGGAGATTTATACCCTTTACCACAAAAGTGTGCCCACTTGTTTTATCCATCAAAATCGGATTCGGATTGTAGAAAAAGCCTTATTTATTTGTCAACCAAACAACCTGAGCAGTTCTTTCACAACACGCATATTCTAGCCCTCTTGCGATGACTTAGTCTTACCCTAAGACGTCCCTGATTCCAGTTGGTTTTACGGTGTGCAGAGTTTGTGGTTAGAAGACGGCGCTCAGTTGACTCAATTGGTGATCTTTATCCAAAATGTTAATTTGATCCGCTAAATGGGATTTAACTAAATCCTAAATAGTGACATCTTTGAGTTTGAGACTCTGTCTTTGTTTTGGCTAAATTGATTAAACGAATTGCATTGTTATTAATTATATTAAATACACAAATAAAAAGTTTACCTTGAGTAGGATTTGAACCTACAACATGTACTTTGTATTCAAACGATCGTTAGCATACTATATGTACAGAACAATACGACTAGTCTCTTTATTAATATCAAAGTGACAAATATTTACACAATTTTTCCTAAATAAAGCGTTATTTAACAAGTCAAATGGTGAAAGTATCAATTCTTATGATGATGTCAAATGATAAAATATGCTTATGCTCAGCGACTCTGTTTTGAGGGCTTGACTGTACATGCGGAACACGACAGAGATAATTTAACTGGATAGAAAATCTTCTGTTCATGCCAATAGTTTAGTGGTAGACCATAGTCTGGTAGCTTGTTAAGAAGCGCAATGTGCCAAACCTTATCAGGTTTATGGCTAGGGCAACAATGCCAGATTCCCCGTAATACTTCATTGACTTGTTATAGATGTAGGTGACATAGGTAAGGATGTACGGATCTATGCAAAAGCCATATTGTCTACTATTCGATATCTAGGTATGAGATAAGACTTAACGCACCTCTAAAAACTGAAAACAAATATATAGATCTTTGGTTCTTTTTCTGTATCAGTTGCACCCTAGCAGCTTTACAATGGGATAGTAGAATATTGGACGAAGTTAAACAGGTAAGAATGAGGGCTAGTTTTGAAGTGTACATTTTGAGGACGATGGTCGGACTTTTTCTGACACACACACACACACACACACACACACACACACACACACACACACCACACACACACACACACACACACACACATATATATATATATATATATATATATATATATATATATATATATATATATATATATACCGGGTCATTGTTAGTCGACGTTTATTGAAAACGAGACAGGACTTTTCTGAAAATTTGGCAACATAGGTAATTTGCTCTGCTCTGTCGATTTAAAATTTTTCAACGATGCGATATTGTCGCTTCTACTCAAAAGTAGTAACAATTTTCTTATTTTTAATGGAACACCTTGTATATCATTTTATTTATAGAATCGCAGTTTCTTTATGAACAGTTTTTCTAAATAGTTTCATATACCTATCTACACCGGTTTTCGAGATAATAATAATTTTTTTTTTTCCAAAATATACCATTAAAATTTTAATTTAGCTGCTATTTGAATCCATAGAAGGCTGATATTTTAGACACAGTTTGTACAAGCTTTGTATTATTATAGTTACCTAAATAAGTCATGTTATACAGGGTGGTTTAAAATTATGATTTTGACGTGACACACATAAAGGCTCAAAACTTAATTTTTTTAAATAGAACACCCTGTATATTATTTCAAATTCCGAAAGGTAATTAAATTTCCTTTAAGTCGATGTACCATAGTGGCATACCTAACACGTAAAGTTTTCGAAATAATCGCAATAATTCTTAAAAATCACATTAAATTCCCATAATTTGTGTTCGTTGGCTGTGGTACGCCAGGTTTTTTAACGATTGCTTAGTTATTTAATGTGTTTGACAGACGCCAAAGTTCTAAAGTTGTATTTGTGATTTTCCAGTTAATATTTATTTAAAAACAAGTTGAAATGGGGCGAAATATGCAATTTATTTATTATTCGTGGACAATGTGACAAAATTATAGCATGAACCTGCAGGAAATTTATTGAAATCTATCCTGATTTGCAACCAATGAACGAAAGAAAGTTTGTGCGAATAGAAGATAATTTTATCAATTATGGTTCAAAACTTAAGGCAACTCCAAATGTGCCAAGGCCTGTAACGTCGAATGAAGAAAATATTGTGAACGCTTTGGTTTCTTTCCATGCATGTCCACAAGCTTCTATCCAAAGTGCAACATATGATTTAGGCCTAACTTATTATGCGGTGCAAAAGGTCCTGGTCAATCACAATATGCATAATTTAAAATGTATAACAGTTCAAGAACTGAAACCAGATGATTACTAACGTCGAATTCAACATTGTCAGACGCTCCTGATGCGGATTCAAGAGGATCCAAGTTAAAAAATATGGACAGACGAAGCCAAGTTTTCAAGAGGAGGCATTTTCAATAGAAAAAAATCAACATTTTTGGGCCGATCAAAATCCGTGCGCGGTCAAGCAGATGAGCTTTCAAAACAAATTCAGTTTTAATGTTTTTTGTCTCTTAAAAGGTAACCAAATAAGATTTTTTATTTACGATGAGCCATTAAATAACAATCAATACTTCCACACTTCACATTCAATTCAATTGGATGGAGCACCCGCTGATTGCACAGGACAGGTAACACGTGAGATGTTTTCAGATATTTGATGACCGCTGGTTTAGGCGTTTGTGATCATGGGATTGGCATGCAAGGTCCCCCGATCTTGCCCCCCTCGATTTTTACCTTTGGGGTAAAAGGTACACACCAGACGTCGGTGAACACTGAAGAGGAGCTACGTCAACGTGTGACCAATTGCATCAACCAACTAGATGCCAATGAAATACATAGAGCCACAACTGATGATGTACATCGCCGGATTTTGAAGTGTTTACAAGTGAATGGGGGATATTCTGAGAATTTATTGTAAAACGTTTAGAATTTTTTTGTTTACATATTCTATGGATTAATTTATTTTCATTGCATTTGTTGTATTTGTCACATTGTCCATGAATAATAAATAGATTCATCAAAATTTCATATGAGTAATTATTTCGCTCCATTTCAACTTGTTAAATAAATATTAATTGGAAAATCACAAATACAACTTTAAAACTTCGGCGTCTGTCAAACACATTAAATAATTAAGCAATTGTTAAATAACATGGCGTGACATGGCCAACTAACACAAATTATGTGAAGATAATGTGATTTCTAAGAATTATTGCGATTATTTCGAAAACTTGACGAGTTAGGTATGCCACTATGGTACATCAAGGAAATTTAATTACCTTTCAGAATTTGAGATAATATACAGGGTGTTCTATTTGAAAAAATAAACTTTTGACCCTTTATGTTTCACGTCAAAATCATTAATTTTAAACTACCCTGTATAACATGAAATAAGTTTATTTAGGCAGCTATCATAATACAAGGCTTGTGCAAACTGTGTCTAAAATTTCAGCCTCCCATGGATTCAAATAGCAGCTAAATTAATATTTTAGTGGTATCATATTTCAGAGAAAAAAATAATAATAATTATTATCTCGAAAACCGGTGTAGATAGGTATTGGAAACTATTTAAAAAAAATGTTCATAAAGAAACTGCGATTCTGTAAATAAAATGATATACACGGTGTTCCATTAAAAATAAGAAAGTTGTTACTACTTTTGAGTAGAAGCGGCAACATCGCATCGTTGAAAATATTTTAAATCGATAGAGCAGAGCAAATTACCCATGTTGCCAAATTTTCAGAAAAGTCCTGTCGTTTCATAAACGTCTAACCTACCATCGACCATCAATACTATATATATATATATATATATATATATATATATATATATATATATATAGTAAATATACAAATGTAACCATTAATAATTAAATGTCATTTTCCGGTTATCCCAAATACTTAATTCCAGTAAATAGTGTATGCCAGGGTCTAAAGTGCGCCCTTTAATAGCTTACGGTCGGACAATAAATACTCAAGGGATCAAAAGGTCTTTCACTCTTCTGGTATATGTATATACAATTGGTTGGATTAGTGCTAAATAAGTCATTCGTAACATTTTTGCGACATTTTGATAGGTGGTGGAATTGATTTTTTTTGCTATAACACTGCCTTGTTGCTGCCATAACAATTTGGAGTCTAAAACCAACCCAAGGAATTTAGACTTTGTACACATATCCAACTCACTAGCATTACTAATTGAGAACTTATAGTTTTTACTCTGCTTAGGCATAGTCGTTCGAAGTAAATTTAGCCTTATATTGTGTTTCGATGAATTAATACATTTATTTTAAACAGAATAAGAAGTATGATCAGCGATTAGAAATATGTCATATTATAGATTACAGTTTATGTAAATTAAGAAGAGTAAGGGACCTAACGCAGACTCTTGGGGTACCCCACGCTTTATATGACATTTACAATTACAAATAGATAAGATGATAACAATTTGATGCTATTAGGACTAAAACGGTAACATTTAGCTTCTTTAGCAGGATGGCATGGGAAACACAATCAAAAGCTTTATTAAGTCCACGAACGTTGAAATATTATGCTTTCTATTTCTGAAAATAAAATGTATTGCATGAATAAAAAAGAACAAGGACTGCATCGATTTAGATCATGCCGTATTGCGTATTTGAGAATGAATTGTACAAATCAAATCGTAAATTTTAGCCAGCATAGGGATGATTGGAATTGGACGATAGTTGCTTTTCTCTGTAGTAGCAACTTTTTTAATGAAGGGAAGTCAGGGGAGCCGTGGGAAAAGTGCTTTGTCAAATGCATGAGTTAATGATTTTGGTAAAGGGTATTACAGTGTAATTTTTAGTACTTTTAATTATTTCGGTAGTTAAACCGTAACAATCCCTGCTTTCATTATTTTTCAGTTTCTCGATCGGCATACGATACCTCAGTGAAGTTAAACGGTTCATTATCCGGTACGGGTAGGTATTGCATCAATCTTAAAGGATTTTATTTTGTTGCATTAAATGCAGTATTTACGATGTTGTAAGCAATGTTGCTGAAAAACAGCTCCCACATGGTTTTTGATTTATTATCTGGTTCTGAAACGATTTTGTCATGTGCTGGTATTTTAGCAACTTTCAATATAGCCTTGTACAAAGATTTGATGTTACGACCTAAATTAATCGTGGGATTTAGTCTGTGCGCTTCCGTAAGGTCGTCCATAAAACCAGAATTGACTTTTAGTTTGATGTAAATTCAGTAAATGATAATGCTTTTAAAATACATTCAAATAAATACATGAAATCTGAAAGCATAAGTGTAAGTCTCCAACAATAGTTAGGAAACGTATATGAACAGGCCAACGATGGAATATAATTTTCTTTTAAGAAAAATTAGCTAGATTTGTAATAGATATTAGAATAGAATATATAATGAAATATATATGAATATATATAAAATGAAAAATCAGAACATGTTCAAACGGACGAAGGCTAACAATGAAAAATTTCACAATTAAAGAACAAATTTAACTAAGTTTCCACAGTTTTTGCTTTTATAGCGCGACGTTTCGGAAGCGGACTCTGTTTCCGTCATCAGACTTAGTCCTAAGAAGGGCTGTTTTCGCACTTGAGTCGAATTCATGTATTATGATTTTTTTCCAAGCACTTAATTACTCTCAGATTCGAACTTGCTACCTTTCACATACAAGTCTGACACCTTTACCGCTGAACCACTGAGTAATCCAATATATATTTTTTAGAACTTATGCGGGGTCCTGCAATAGTGCGTCAGGGATCCAAGGCTCCTATACCAATTAAGTTAGGAATTTCGTTCGAACGCAGACCTTTACTGTACATATAAGTGTATTTCGGGAAAATATTTTCGCATATACAGGATGGTCCAAAAAGGTTTGACGACATAAAATTGACTTTTTTAATTGTATACCCTGTATTTTTACATGTTTTAGTTCTTTCCCAAAATTTTATTTAGTTTGCTTTAGTAGTTTACTAGCAATAAATTAAAAACAATAAAAAATCGTTTTGCACGCCTGCAGAAAATTATTAAAAAAACGTTCTTAGATCTGTTGTGTCCGAGCTACATAGTGTGAACTTTAATACAAGAAATCTAACGATACTTCTTATTTTAGGGGTCCAAAATTTGGTTCCAAAAATGTCAACTTTCAAACCAGTTCTTCTTAGGATTTTTAAATGAACTACCCTGTGTATTATTTCACTATGTAATGCAGAATATACATACAAATATTTTTTGTATTACAAGTGTATTAAAGTTCTGGACCGCTACCAAGATATTTACAAAAAAACACAAATATGCCCATTTTATTAGTAAAGTATTAAAAAATGTACTCGGCCATGAAAAACAACAATACTTATTTAACAAATAGTTTGGACAGTGGCTCATTTAAAAATGTCTTCCATTTTGTTCAAGGCATCTGTCTATTCTTGCTTGAAAGGACCTTTCTACATCTCGGAGCACTGTGGGTATAATTATTGCAAACGCGTTGATTATTCTTTGTCGCATTTTGTGCTCAGTTGTTGGGCGTTCTCAGAACCAATGTCTTTTACATACTCCCATAGGAAAAATCGAGTTGGGTTAAATCGGGCGACCTTGCAGGCCATCCAACCCTCTTACAATCCAACGATTTTTGTGTTATCTAACAAAGCACTGATCTGTCACGAAAAATGGGCTAGAGCTCTATCTAGTTGTAAACACATATTTTGTGCCTGCATAGTTGGTGGTAAATTTAAAAGCGACACAGGTAAAACGTTTGTTAAAAATTCGAAATTCACTTGACCGATAATAGGCTACCATTAAAAAAGTAAGAGTCTGTCACATGTTCTCCAACAATTCCTCCCCAAACTTTTATTGTCCAACGATGTTGGTAGTGGATTAGTGGATTTATTTATGATTCTTGGATTTTCCGTAATAGTGAAAATTATGATTGTTGACGCATCCATTGTTGTGAAATGTAGCCTCATCAGAAAATGAGATGTTTATAAAAAATAATGGATTTTATTGAAGGCGAAATCAAGTCAACTCAACACTGAAAGTCATTTTCACTCAGAGCAGTCGAATGTGGTATGCACGAAAATAATGTATTGGGATGATTCAAATTACATTCGAGTAGCTATATAAGTCGCATAGTGAATTATTTCTTTAGTTGGTACAAAATGGTACATATAATTAAATAATTCTAGATAAGAATGGTTAATAAACATTGAGATGTTTGTAAATTTAAATATTTCTCAATATAATGTTAATATGAGTATAGTCGACAGCACATTACATTGAAGTATAGGGTATGTTTGTTATCGTTATGATTTAATTCAAGTTTTTATTTAGTTAATAAGTTTATTTAGACATAATGTTCCCTGACTACATGAGATACATGCTGTAGATGCCAAAAATAATGTTAAAAACTAGATGTAGGCTGGTATCAATGTCACAATTCAAATGTACGCAGCCAAGAATCATAAAAACATTCGTGTTAGTGTGATAAACGTATATCAGTGCTAAAATTACGAAAATACAGAACAAGTACATTAGTGAGTAACTATAAAACATAAATAAGCAGCAGCTCTGGAATTATTGT
The DNA here is from genome assembly GCA_036346205.1 of Vesta saturnalis. Classification (NCBI taxonomy): domain Eukaryota; kingdom Metazoa; phylum Arthropoda; class Insecta; order Coleoptera; family Lampyridae; genus Vesta; species Vesta saturnalis. The sequence continues at coordinate 15,425 of JARFJB010001391.1, read as the reverse complement.
GTTTAATCAATATTTAATGACCTTAAACTAGTGGTTTACAACAATTCGACACTAGTCGTAGAAGAACTTATGAACCTACGAAAGTGGTAAAATAAATTAATTTGAGACATGAACATTAAGTTTAAACACTTTCACAAACAGTTATTGTGGTTAAAAGTGTGAAATTATACATTGAAAATTGTGTTAACACTATGAGGTTATGTTATTTCCTCACATAAAATTTATATAAAAACTATTTTATATTGAGACAATTTGTGTAAAATAAATTAGTAGAGGCAAAAATAGTAAGGTACCCTCAATTTCAAGTTACAATTCACTATATTTGTGTTCATTTTGTTAAATTTAGTTTTTAAGAGTGTTAAAATAATTTTCCTTTCAAATTGGCCGTAGGCATGTAAAAGGTGAATATTTAGGGGTAGTAGCATCCCATATTCATGTAGAAATCATTTCTAAGCCTGTAAAATACATAAAATTAGCGTAAAATCAATAAATAAGTGTAAAAATTAACTTAGTTATTAAGTGTAGGAATTAGTTCGTGTTTGGTTTCAAATTATAGAGAAATTTATGTAGATTACGAAAATGTTATTAGTTTTAAGAAATGTTTAAGGGGGCGAAAGTTATGGGGTTTTGAAATTATATCGTAATGTAAAAATTGCTGTAGCCAATCAGAATTTAGGAAATATTTTTGTTAACTATAGAGAACAATCGAAGATTTGGTCGTCAACCAAAATCATGTAAATAGAAGTGCTTTAGGTTTACAATCTCTCTTAATTTTCCTCTGTTTCAACAGCTTGCTAAAGTAAGAGGTTGCCAAATTTTTTTGTGAAATTATTTTTAAACAAAATAACGTCACTTCGTTAAAAACAAAGTGCGATTTTAGTATCGGAAGTGTTAAAGAAACAAGTGATAGTCTTTTGTCGGGAAATAATTAAATTAAGGTTAGTTTACCTTTTTTTATATCAAAATCGGAGGTTATCGATAGTTAATGAAAATATTTCCGCAGTTTCGACATTGTTTGTGTTTATGTTTATTTTGTTTACGTCGTTATGGATATTTAATTGTGTTCTCTTCGTGTTATTATCATTATACACATGATATACTGGAAGTGTGTTTAATTTCAACGATCCATGCTTTTCAAAACTTATTTTGAAATAAATATAAGAAGTGATGATCCTAAAAATAAAGATGCATCAATATTATAATAACATTAGCGAAACTTACCTAAACGTATAAGCTGTTAATATTGAAGAAAATTTGGATGTTCGAGGAGCAGAGTTGGAGTTCGAAGGAGCTGTTTTCTACAATCAACTTCAGCAGCAGTAAAAAAAAAAGGTGGACGTTTTATGTGAGTACTTTATTGTTGACATTGATATTTTTATTGTTGTGTTCATAATTTCCTTCCTGTATAACAATCATGATGTGCGACAACGTGTATGCATGTCCAAAGGGAATATTATTTGTTCTAAAAATTTAAATGGTTAATAATAATATTGTTTAAATTCAAACGTATTTATACTTACATGTATGTCGAATTTCACTTTTTATTGTAATCAAAAGTCACATGTTTGCGTATTCACAGCGCATGCCCAAGTATGCATTTTTGAAGAATTTTTGTTATGTACAGGGTGTGACACATATTAATGCGAATTAAAATTTATAACTCAATTTCCTTGAACAAGTTAGAGACGATCAAAATAATTGGACATTAACTCAATGTGCTTTAATCAAATTAACTATGATTATTATATTCAAAATCTTAATATAATTCAAATTAATAATCATTTGTTTTATCATTTTAAAAATAAAGTTTCTTCTAAATTTTGATCCCTATCCCCTTTGATGAGTCTTTACATGCGGCTGTTTTTAAAAGTTAGTTTGGGCAATATTAACAATAATAAATAGAATAATAATATAAATTATAAATATAATTATAAACTAGAATATATATTATTGGGGGAGTTATCATCGTAGTATTTTTAAAATTCTCTGAATTGACCTTTCACTTATTCCAACTTCTTCTCCCACATATGCCTGACTAACGTTTGGATTTTCTGTAACTGTCAACAAAACTGCGAATTGATTTTTCTCATTTGTAACCGTTATAATCTTGTCTTCCTTTTTGTAGTCTACTCTCCCTGTTAAAAAAACGGTCGAGCAGTCTGCTGAAGCTTACTGGTTCTGGATGACGTCTTTCGGGAAACTGAGCCGCATACATTCTACTTTCTTGATAGAAAACAATTTTTATCGCTATTCCCCAATACAAAAATCATATCAACGAGCCCTTCCTTTCAAAAATCAATTTTTTAAAATAAAATATTATCCCCTAAAGTACTTATGTATTTCGTAAGCGTAATGTCAAAATTATTTGTTAAATAAACATTGTTGTTTTTCCATGCCGGACTTATGTTTTTAATACTTTACTAATTAAATTGGCATAAGTAGAAGACGGACACTATCACTTTTTTACGTCAAAGCCGTCCTTTCACTTTTTATATGCCACGTGGGGGACCGGATTTTCCACCCTTATTTTTACTCGCTTACGTGTAGGACGTATTTTTCCACCCCTATTTTTGCACATCCACGTGTGAGACCGCATTTTCAACCCTTTTTTATCCTTAATTATTTTTTATATACGCTCGTGTGAGACCGTATTTACAATCTTTTCTTTTCGAAGGCCCTTTTCAACCCTAATTATTTTTACTCGCTTACGTATAGGACGTGTATTTTCACCCCTATTTTTACACACCCACGTGTGAGACCGCATTTTCTACCCTTTTCTTTTTCAACCCTAATTATTTTTACTCGCTTACATGAAGGACCGTATTACCCTTATTTTTATGATTCCTTTTGGGGGTTATTACCTTATGGCTATATTAAGGACCTTTTGACAGCTAGGACTTTTTTGTGGTTGCTAACGTGAGGACTGGGGTGGGGCTGGTCTTGGCTTAGAACTGTATTTAGGGCTGGAGCTTAGGGCTGGTCTAGGGATAAGTCTTAGAGTTTGGTCTTGGTGCTGGGGCTGGAGCTAGGGATAAGTCTTAGGGTTTAGTCTTGGGGCGGGACCTGTAGCTAGGTCTTAGGGTTATTTCTGATGGTATTAAGGTCCTTTTGGTTTGTAACCCTGGAGGCTGAGCAGACAGCATACAATAATTGCATAATTAATAAGATATTATTATCGGTCCTATTGTTTAAAACGGTCATATGCTACTGGAGAAAACGTTTCTAATGAGGAGATGAGATAGCAGTTGTATTAGGATTAATCATACGTGGAAATTTGAATGACAGTAAAATTTAATTATAGAACACTTATTTTATTGTCATAATTAAAAAATCCTCAGTGAGCTATAAAAAAATTACTGACATTCCTAATGAAAAAAATTTTTATTAAGTTAATTAATTACATTAACAGTTTGTGTTTTCTAAAACGATATTAAAACATAGTTTACCAGCATTGAAATAATATCCATCCGTCCGTTAAGAATGTTGTACGCCTTAATATTTTTTAAAGAAACTTAATGCTTGTGTTTTATAACTGTAATTAAAAATCTGTAAATAAATAAAGGGTTAAGACCACACTTACCAGCTCTGTACTTAAAGAACGTTTTGAGGCACTACTACTTCACGAGTGATAGTCACCGCTTTGTGTTGCTTATGTAATTAAACTTTCTAGGTTGTGTAAAAACCACCTATAATTAGAGTGTAAAATATACAACCTCATTGTCTTTACCGCACTTACTGCAAATCGTATTTACTTTTCTCTTAAAATAAAAATCGGTTTGAAAAATATTCATATTATACGCACAAATTGTTTTATAAAAAACCATATTAAGTGTTTGGAATGTTTAAAATTCCATAACAATATGTAGTAAGAAATCACTGTTCACGTTTACTTTTAACTAATTACCGTGTAATTATATAACACTGTTAAATTTAATAGTCTAAAAACCAATATAAATGGTTAATATAATTTCTTTTTAAAAACACTAAATAATAAATTGTATATAAGACGATTTTAAAAAAACACACATGCCGAATTAAAAGAAAAAACAGTAGGTATTACGCAATTCTTAATTAAAAAGTAAGGTACTAAAAAATATCTTTATTTATCAGAATAGAATGGTTGGATAACAGACGTTAAACAATATTTTAATTATCTCATCATTTAGAATTAAACATGTACTAAAATAGTTTTTTACAAAATCAAACATAGGTAAATTATGTAATCTAAAATATAGAAACACTAAGACATAAAATCCACACACATCCGAATGGTAGTCCTGCAGAATTTTTTTATTGTATACGAAGCATATGGAATTCTTTTCTAGGAAACGTAAATGATATCCTTGCGATGCTCGCCCAAAGGAATCAAAATACTCCATTACCATTCTCGTCAATGTAGATAGCGGTCCAATGCTGACCTGGTTTGTTTGCAGGATCCGTATTTACGATAATTGCACACGGTCGAGCTGCGTGTCTCGGTAGTTGATTAGAAGCACATACAAGCCGAAACACATTCTTCTTGTGGCCGGGGATCGATTTCAAGCATCTCAACACTTGTACCGCATACATCTTTGGAATTGGTTGCGTCCAGTCTTGCAGTAGTAATGTGTTTTCCAGTGCACACATAGGCTCAGTGATGTTATGGTTTAACAGCTATATGCTTTTGCTTCCTTTTTCAACTGTTTAATCGACGGGCAACCAGTCTCCTCCAGGTTTACTATTGGTTTGTTAAGAAACCTTAAAACTGTTGTTTTCACCGCCCTTAACGTGAATTTTGTTAAATGGGCGCAACACTCTCATCAACTCCTCACGGAAATTGTTGTAATGTACATGACCCACCACCATTTCAATCCATGATAATTATCTTCCATAAATTTTATCTGTCGTGACATGGATCCTGATATAAAGTAGCCTCGCGGTGGTTTTATTAGCATCAGCGATAAACCACCGTGATCTGTAACCACGGCAATTTCTTTAGGTATGAATTCGTTGTTAACACCACTAAACCCTTGTACGTCCAAGTATGCGTCCATCTTCTATCGGCTGCTGCTGTACACTGAAGCTTGCAGGTTAGAGCTACCACTTTTAACAGCTAAAATCCACAACGACGTTCCGATGTTTATCGATCTCGATCACGTTATCGAATTCTGCACACACCAAGCAGTTAATGGTCACGGTGAGCGCTTCTTCAAACCCGACTTCCAGCCGAAGGGAGCCGTTTCTAACTAAATTCCAGTACGTGCTAGAGTTTGCAGACAGGTCAGGTGTTAGGTCAAAGGCCATTAAACAGTAGCCGTTGGGATAATCACTTCTTGATATATCGTTACCTTCATTCAAAAAATGAATACCTGTACCAGAGAATAAGGTGTGGTACGCTCTTACGTATAAACCATTAGCTGTAAAATCTGGTTGTAAGGCCTTCGAAGGAATCTGTTGTCCGTCAATATATAATGGCATGTAGTTAATATTGCAGTGATGAAAATTGAACGGATTTGAGGGGTAGTCACCGTTGAAGGCTTTATTTGCTACAAAGCCTACGATGCATCGTTTAGGTAACTGACCCAGGAAAACATTATCCAATGATTTTCGCTGTATGCCCGCAGGTATAGTTAACACTTTTACGTCGGTCATAAAAATAAGGGTAATACGGTCCTTCATGTAAGCGAGTAAAAATAATTAGGGTTGAAAAAGAAAAGGGTAGAAAATGCGGTCTCATACGTGGGTGTGTAAAAATAGGGGTGAAAATACACGTCCTACACGTAAGCTAGTAAAAATAAGGGTGAAAATCCGGTCCACTGCATATAAAAAAGTGAAACGCTTTGACGTAAAAAAAGGAGTGGGGATAGTGTCCGTCTTCTACTGGCATATTTGTGGTTTTCAGTAAATATTTTGATGACGGTCCAGATGTTTGATACATTCGTAATACAAAAAATATTTGTATTTAAAATATGCATTAGATAGTGAAACAGTATCTAGAGCGATTCATTTTAAAATCTTAAGAAAAATTGGTTTGAAAGTTTGTAATCAAATTTTGGACACTGTATAAAATAAGACAAAACTATTTAATGTCGAAGTATTGTCAGACTTCTTGTATTGAAGTTCATACTATGTAGCTCGGACAAAACCGATCTAAGACCGTTTTTCCACTTCTGCAACTGACCTTTATTATTACAAAATAAGAGTGGCTTGTCTAACTGCACCGAATGGTATCTATAATCACCACACAATTTCCGGGTAGTTTGGATAGCGCAGGAATTTATTTTTAATCAACCAATTTTGAAACCGGCCTCTATTCGTAGTTTTGTGATAATCCCGATCCTCGTTCCCAGAATCGTGTAAATAGTCGCTGTTTTCCGAAAACCCTAAATTATACCCTGCGTGTAAAATGGTATACCATTTACCTTCACTTTTAATTTTCGATGGATCTTGTTTGATGTCAGAGTTGTGCATCCAACGATGGATATTAGAACCATTTTGATAAATGCACGTTTCGTCTAGATACACAAATCTTAACCTGAACTTTGCAATTGCAGAAATGTTCTTAAAAAGTTAATTTTGGCTACAACGTGTTTCATTTCACATAACATTATCTGTTCATTATCTGTCCTTATAGCACCTTAAAATTTGCAACTTTGTATCTCTTTGTGATGACTTTTGGCATTTTTTCAGCAAACTATTATTAATTCAATATGAGATCTGATCATCATATGCGTTATTTAAGTAGATAACAAACCACGATTACTTTTGACAGTACGGCGTCAAGTTGACTTCTGATATTTTGACAAATGGGAATACAACTACAGAAAAAAATATCATGGCCGGCTCTGTTGCAAAAAAGATGGAACAGAGTATATTGTAGTAGGCTTATATTAATGTTTTCAGACTTCATATATTTATTTGACGTCTTACTTAATTTTGTGAAACTATTATCATTTACTGAAAAAGATAACTGTAATTGTTATCCAAACGATTAAATTTGTAAAAAAAAAATAATAAAAAATATACGATTTCATTCCCAAAAGTTAAGTATGTTATTTACTTCCAAACTAACTCTGTACAATACCGGTACTCTTTTACTACATTGTAAAGTTGATAAAGTGCAAGAAATAATTTAAATCACACATTAATTTTCATATTTAAGGTGAGAAGGTTTTTCGATGCTGACTCAAATTTTTGTGTAAATATAATCGTCGCTGCTTCGAATCGATACATTTATTATTTGACGTTTCCTTGGTACCCCATTTCATCCTTTTTGAGGTTGCGTTTTAAAAATCTTTTTTTGTAATCGTTACTTTTAATACATAAAGAGAAAAGTGGTATATAACTAAATATATAAACTTTTTTATTTATGTATTTAATTGACATTTGTCAACAAATATTTCAAAATTTAATTTTTTCTAATTTTATGTGAACGATTAAAAAATGTATTCAAACGTGCGTGTCACCTTTTGGTGCTGGCCATATTTTTATCCTCGGCTACGCCTCGGGTAAAAAAGAACAGCCTCGCACCAAGAAATGTGTAAACAGCGCACTAGTTGCGAAATCTACTATTTTGATTCACTGATGATTTTTTGCAAGCCGCCTAATTTCACGATTCCATGATTAAGGGTTTCAGTTGGGCGTCGATGGATGAGTCTACTATATAGAACTTAAATTGTACTTTCTAATTGGAAGGAAAAGGTGTTTGCCTATTGCCAATATTACCAGAAAACAGTGTTCAAAGAAGTGGAATGCGTTACCACAATCAAAAGTGCGGTCTACTAATCGTAGTAACTTTCTTAGTAATTTAATCTTATCTTAATTATATCGGATACATTTTATGAGTTACATTGTTTAAATTATTTAAAATCAATTATTACTTTATCAAAACCACAAACGCATTTTCTGTTCTCTTTAACGTGTACCGAAAAAATACTTTGCAGCCTTATACAAACCAATTAATAGTTTTTATAATAATAATAATAACAATAATAATAATCGTACTATTAGAGTGTCTATTATAGGAAAACCTAAAAAAGAACTAAATGTTGGAAAAACCTTACTTTGAAATGTTCGAAACTAACGTAAAAAAAGTTCACATTCTAATAGAGTTTCTAAAGAAAATTGATGTATATAAATAATTATAATAAAATAATATTAATAATAATAAAAATAACAACCACAACAATAATAATGTGATAGCTGATTGTCAAAAAGGGTTTATATGGTAAGACTGAGCGCACAGTAACGTATCTTAGAATATATTGGATTTTATCTGCAGAGAATTTTGTACCCTTAATCAATTACGTCTTATGTCGGTGGTTTTCACGACCTCGCATAACTAATCGGCCTTTAAAAAACAAAAGGTTTTCTGATACGTTTACGATATTATTAATTACACATTGCGGAGTCATTTCGATTATTTTGCGTTTTATATTGAAACGCTACAACAATGTTATAATTATTAGAATCAAAGAATGATAGTGTCCTCCGGAAAATGATTTTGCCAATTTTTAAGTCACTGAAACGCTTAATGATTTTTTCAAAATTTAAAGCATTGAAAAAATTAAAACAGTAGTTATATAAATAATGTAGGTGTATAAATGATAAGAAAAAGTTCAATGATTTCTGAATGAGAAAGGGAGACGGTTTTAGTTTTTGCGTATTTGCTAAGATAGCTTAGCTAACTAGAAAGAGTAGTCCATTAAATGGTAAGTACTGATATGATAGAGCAGGAATTTCTGTTCATGGTTTAGTAGTAGTCTTTTTTATTGTATATTTTATTATCCATTCTCTCTCTTTTTTTATTCTCTATTTCTCTCTCTTGTTTATTTTATTTATATATATATATATATATATATATATATATATATATATATGATTGTAAATAAATTACTATATTAAATAAGATGAAGTTAATAAAAAGTTACATTTGAGAGATATTTATATTTGTAGAACTAATATCTCTTTAATTTTTGAGATATTTGAAAAATTTAATTTCTGGTTCGTTTTTATTTTTTGACTTATTTAAAGATATCAAAGAGCACGTTTCATGATTTTCTATCTCTATTAATGCTGTTATTCAATTTTGATACAACGTTTCGTTTGTTAGCAACCATCATCAACTTTATTTTTAAATACACAAAAATTATTTTTACCATATTAAATTCTCTCTTGATTTTGAATTGAACGATATATCACATTATATTTTTGATACGTTTCATGAGAAAATTCATATTCAATGTAAAACATCAAAAGTACAGTTAAAACTACTAGAATTATTATTTATTAGCTACTCTAGCAAGTATCGTATTCGAATTACTGAGGTAAACTTTTATTTATGTATTTAATAAAATTAATAATAATTTTAATTATATTTATGAACTTATTGTTCAAAAAAAACATAATAATACTGAAACATTAGAAAACCGTAAAATGATAAAATTATGTTTTGTAATTTTAAATGATAGACAAATAAAAACAAATTTATTTTTAAATTAATAAACTCACAAAGATGTTAAAAGGTTCCGTTATTCTCTAAACATAAATAGCATCTTCTAACTGTAGATTTAAAACATTCTTCAGCATTTGAGGAGTAATACTAGCAAACGCTTCAGAACTAATCTTGTAAAATTTCTGTTTCAATATCGTTTCCATAAATGTAATTTTAATGTATCCCAAAGAAAAATCCAAAGGTGTTATATCTAACGAGCTGCCCACAGTACATTTGATGAGTGCACATCTTTCTAAATCAACTGATAGGTATTATCGACAACTCTAATTATGCTGGTGCACCGTCCTGCATAAACGAACAATTCAATTCTAAAGGCAAATCATTTTGGAGTAAAATTTGGTAACATTCAGAATTTATGACTATGGTAAATGAAAACCTATAATTCAGACCGAATATAGAACATATTAAATCAAATGTTGGTGTTGGTTTGTCAGACTGATCTATTGAATAATGAGATTTCTAGATTAAAAATTCATTATTATTAACATATTATCGGACCATATTATTTTACGAAATATTCATTGTCTTGAGATTGACGTATATCATCAAAATATTCTAGTCTTTCGTACCTGGTGAAGTCCTGGCAAATTCTAAATTTATATGGATGTACTTTCTTTAGAACATAAATGAGCTGTGGAATGATTCAATTTTACTATAGAAATCTCTGAATTTTAAGTAATAAAACAGTATTGGCTTTTCTTATTGCAAGTTTTGCAGATTTTACAGTATCAGTACGACGGAAGATGTTTTAACTGTTTAATTAAAGTATTTTAAAATACATATTGTGAATAATTTTATTTGAAACAGGCATTAGAAATAAGCATTATTTTATAATATTTTACAGTTTCTAATGTTTCTAGTATTATTAACTGTACGTTTTCGATGTTTTACATTGAATATGAATTTTCTCATGAAACGTATGAAAAATATAAAGTGTGATATATCGTTGAATTCAGAATCAAGGTGAGAATTTATGCAAAAATAATTTTTCGTATTTAAAAAAATAAAGTTGATGATGGTTCTAACAAACGAAACGTTGTATCAAAAATTGAATAACAGCATTAAGTAGAGCTAGAAAGTGGCAATGAAAATGTTCTCTTTTTGATAGCTCTTAAGGTCAGAAAAAATAAAACGAAAATCAGAAAATTCAATTTTTCAAATATTTCAAAACTAAAAGAGATATTCGAGTTCTACAAAAGCCATAAATACATTCTCAAATGTAACTTTTATTATTATCATCTCTTATGTTTAGATCATAGTGGCATCCTTATCTTGGACATGTGTTTATATATATATATATATATATATATATATATATATATATATATATATATATATAAATTACTGTATTATTTCTGTAGATTATTAATTGTCAATTCTTTTTCTTAACATATACAATTTAAATAATTTAAAATAATTTCTACTATGTAGGGTGTTCACAACAAAGGATACATATGAAAGTTACATTTTTTTTTATCGAACACCCTGTATACTATATATTTGTTGGAATGTACAAATAAAATAAAGGCAAGTTGCAATAGAATTACCTATCCTAAAACCAACCGTTTCAAAGATATTTAATGATTTTTGAAATTACAGGCATGAATTCAAAATTTATTTATGCTACGTTTATTATTATTGAAACAGCGTAGCCTCTGTCAGTACTTTCCAAAAATTTTGTAAGACAGCATAAAATTTTTGTTAAGAAAATATACAGGCACTCAAAGTCAAATGTTAACGAGGTACCAATATTGCAAATAACCTTTTAGTTTAAATAGCACACCCTGTATTTAATAAAAAATTTTTTATATTTTAAACTTTCAAATTATACTAGGTTTAACCTAACTCTAACAGTTTTTGAGTTATTTTGTATTTTTAATTGTTATAAAACCGATACTCTTAGATTTTTAAAATGCAAGATGGCATTTAATTATTATTTGACATTTGTTTAATAATTGACGTCATAATATTTTTTCTACGGTGCCTTTGTAATAATAACGAATTTGTCCTCGAAAATTGTTAAAATGAAAAATTCTGTACACAAAATAATTGATATGATTTCAACGATTGGAGAAGGAGCAGAAAGAGTTTATACTCAAATTCCACTCGCAATCATCCAAACAAAAAATATTGAAATTTTGGAAGTGTTCCGTAAACGGGAATATAGCAACAGAAAATTAACAGACAAAAACCTTTCACTGGAAAAGGAGACAATGAGTTTGAGGTAATTGTCGCCTTGTTGAAATTCCACACAAGTCGGGTAATAAAGTAGGTAACTTTCAGAAAAAAGCGTTGGTAAAATAATTAAAGACACAATTTTATCCATACCGTATTCAGTTACATCAGGATCTGCTTGATAATGATTTCATTCGAAGACTTGATTTTTGCCTTGGGCTTTCGACAAAGTGGGAAATGATAATTTTGGGACTCTACTTTTCAGACTTACGTTCCATAATAACATTGGTCAACAGACACAATTTATTACAAGTGATGAAAATCCTATTTAGTTCGGACCCTTGATCAGTAGTACCGATGGTCTGTTAACGTGGGCGGAATTTTGGTATCCACATAATAGTCTCGCTTTTAAATGGAAATTTAAACGGTCAAAGTTTAGAAGATTTTTGCAATATAATTTACCTGATCTTTTAGAAGATATTCCATAGATATCAGAAACAGATTGGGTTTCATTTAGATGGTGCTCCGGCACATTTTGAAGTCCGAGAATATTTCAATAGAACTTTCAATAATAAATGGATAGGAGGGACCACAAAATTGGCCGGCAAGATCCCAGATATGACTATTTTTTTTATAATAAAAGGTATTTTATAACGTACCTACTTTGTCCCTGATGATAAAGGCAGAATACGCAATGCCTTTGAACACCTCAAATGCTATTAAATGTAAAGAGGTCTTTTCAAGACAGAATACGCCTTTGTATTGATCAAATGCACTTTGGACATTATAAAGAGAAGCATGTGTTTTATTGTAATTATTTTTTAAATTCTATACGATTAAATTATTTCCATGTTTTATTAATATCCTGTATTTTTTCAATTAGTACTAAGTTTTATTTACCCTGCAAAATAAAAAAAAGAAGTCATCTTGTATTTCAAGGCCATTTAATGTTGAAAAATTAGATGTAATATTTAAAATGAAAAGAAATCAAAATAACTCAAAAACTGTTAGTAGTAGTAATTTGAAGGTTATAAAATTTTACAACAAATTTTTTATTAAATACAGGTGTGTTTTAAAATAAGGCAGTTATTTGCAATATTAGGGTTTAATTTGTTTTGTGCCCTGTATATTTTCTTAAAAAATTTATTGTCTTACACAAAACCCTTTTGCAAAGTTACATAGGCTACGTTGTTTCAATAATAATGTAAAAAAATAAATTTTGAATTCTGAAAAAATATTAAAATTTTTGAAACGGTAGATTTTAAAAATTCTAAAAACATATAATAATATACAGGTCCTAAACACCCTGTATATATATATATATATATATATATATATATATATATATATATATATATATTGAGATATTAGAAGGAAAAAAGGAGAGAGTTTATTGGTTTAAAAATATAGAAAATTTTAATATACAGTTCTTTTAATAAATATAAGATCAAAATTATGGTTTAAAAAACTTTTTTTAATTTGTTATTTTCATAAAAGCTTGAGCAGTAGGAAAAGGTCAACATGATTAATATTAATGGGAGATTAGTTTCGTTAAATATGGTAATTTCCTTTATTCAATGAATTTTAATATTTTGAACAATCAGATATTGATCCATGAATATGATAATTATAATATTTAGAATGTATAAAAAATGAAAATATTTAAACAAAAGAAAATATGATACCAAAACATTTTTTCAATTCAAAGACAAAATATAAAACAGCAAAAGTGATAGTGACTTAAAACAAATTAATATGAAAACAATTGTGCAGTGTGATATTTAATATAAAATTGCAAATTCTATCAAATTGACAAAATAGTTAAACAATTGAAAATGTCAATTGACAAAATTGAACAGGAATACAAGGAACAAATTTGTTAGAGACAGATATAAGAACACATTTATGAACATTTCAAGTGTTATCAGTTATTACACAAATTAAAAGTTAGGTTGTTAAAATTGTAAGAATTTCACAAAATTATAGTTTAAAATAAATTATAAAAACATTTAATAGGGTTTTCATTTCAATAAGGAATTTAATTATAAATATTAATATAAACATAAAGAAAAGGGGTTAACACCTAAAGTTAGATGAAGGAAAATTTTGCAAAATTTAAATAAAATGGGTTGAAATAAGTATATTCTGATACAGTTTTTTATGTGGAATTTGAATATCTAATTAGTTTAGTTGTGGGATGTAAGATTTTTTTGATGTTAGTAAATTTAGATTATAAATTGTCGGAATAAAAATTATCGAAGCAGAATAGGCTTGTGAGATGTCTTTTTATGCGGAATTTTGCCCTGATTCTAAATCTGTAATTAAAAATCAAATCCTAATTGTATTAAGGAAGATATAGCATAATTTATGTTTTAGTTAAGTTTACAATTTTGTTTAGACCAATCAGAAGCTAGAATCTTTTGTGTGTAATGTAGGAAAAAAATTGAAAATTTGGTATCTAGGAGAAATGTATAAAAGGAATTGGTCCTCATCTCTTGCTCTGTTGCTTTTTGAAATTTTATTGACTAACAAGTCATAGTGTTAATGTTATTTGTGTTAAAATGTAAGTAACAATTCTCGTAAACATTATCGGAATTGAAACGCGATCGACGTAGAATTGAGAGATCAGAAACAATTGTTTTAACCTATAACTAAAGTTAAAATAAGGTTAGATCACAACGTTCGATAAAATTGATTGTTTCATTTTTTAAGATCGGTGTAAACATCGTGATTCAATTTTTTTGTTAATAAATTCTTCAATTATATTGATTCAATGTTTATTTTGTTGATAGTGATTAAGATCAAAAAATTTTCACTTTATAACGGAATCAAAATGAGGTGCAAGGAATACAAAATCTATATGAACTTAAAACAAAATCAAATTCGAAATTAGTAAATAAAATACATTTTAAAACACAAATAAAATAAAGTTCTTCCCTATAAGTATTTGAGCATTGTAAGTACATCGTATTTACATCAAGAACAAAACAGTTTTTGATTTGGATGAAATAGAATGTTAAGCATATTTGGACAGCAACAGTATCACGATTTATGGAAGTAGTCTACGTCCAACTTTAATGTGCCAACCGACATGAACATTATTTGAATTTTCAGCAACACTGTATTTTCTATCATAACCCTATTGCATTGTTATTTTTTTTGTTCTGTATTTAATTTTTTAAATAATGTATAAATGTGTACAATTCACGTGTCATATCTGAAAAGTAATGATTCAGTGTTGTTATAAAATTAATAAGTTTACCTCAAACAAAATTAAATTTGTGCTCAATAATTTAGATAAATGCAGAAATTTTACATACATTTATTTTAGTATTAATGGCAACGCATGCGTATTTTTGCAGATCTCAACAAAGTTGGTTTCACATTTAACTGTTATTATAAAATACAATTTGATCATTTACAGAATATCAAGATTAGTTTATATTGCCAGCCTATTTAATTATATATATATATATATATATATATATATATATATATATATATATATATATATATATATATATATATATATATATATATAGAGAGTTTCGTAGGAAGACCGTTAATTAGAAGTTTATGGGTTGTCCAAAAAAAACTTTAGAATCAGATATAATTGATTTCGGTCTCTTCAACTAAAAATTTTCAGACTCCTAGCGCTTCCTGTTACACCGGACGTTTCCATCTACTTTGTTAACAGATTTTACCGGAGAATATCCTCTGGTTTTACTAAGAATCTTGTCGCGTTTTCCATTATTAA
>JARFJB010001390.1:1577500-1588787 GCA_036346205.1 Vesta saturnalis | reverse complement strand
GCCTTTTCTTAAAATCCGGAAATTCGAAATAAATAGAATTATAGCACCCAACTAAATCCAGCAGATAACTCTACTAACTAATTATGATCGATTAGTGTAAAATCCCAAAATGGAATTAGAAAATTATTCACTAAACATCAACTGGCATATTGTATATCTCTAACGTTTTGGTCAATTTTTGGTTTTGATTAGCGAATCTAATAATATTTAAATTGTGAATTTAAATGCCATCTAGGTATTAGAACTATGCAATTGTAAAATGTAAATCTAGATTCCTGGAATTATATTCAAATTATGAATAAATGATTAACTCGTGATTAATAGATGCAATAAAATTTATGCACGTAATAAAATTTATCTGACTTTTCGCCTTCAATTTATGTGCAGAACATACACTTGAAGCAGGGGTACGTTTTTTTGGTTCATTTTAAATATGTAAGTGCCTTCATAATGGAGTTATTGTGGATACTAACATACATCCAAAGCGACACACATCCAGACTGATGGCCGATCATAACGAAACTTGGCCAAAATGAGCTAATAAGTCGAATGCATAACCTATACCTACATATTAGAATTATTATTAGATTAGATTGACTGAATTGAACGTATTAATAAATTAGTAGTAAGTACGATGTACTAATCAATAATGATCAGTACTAAGATTAAATATATACATAATATATATATATATATATATATATATATATATATATATATATATATATATATATATATATATATTATTTATTATCCGTTTTTGACTGGTTTATGTGACATATATTTTTAAATTGTTGGTTTAAACTCAATAAATAAAACACCAGTAGTGGAAATCATTATTTCGACATCGGTTGATGTCATCGCCTAAAATGTATTTTAGAATATTACAAAGAAATTTTGAAAAATAACATGTGGGGGAATTTAACAATGATATTATTGGACCAAACGGACAAACCGGGGTATTTCGGCCGTACCCTACTGGCCGCGCCCGCATTTTAAAACCTTATTTCTTGCGTTTATTCCCGTCTCATCCAGATAATAAACACGCATTAATTTGAAATTTCGGGAGGATTAGAAATTCAATGTAAAATGCTGTTATTAAATTTAATGACGTCAATACATTTAAGAAAGAGTATATTTTATGACATTATATGTATTACATATTCCTTAATTACACTTTATCACTTCCCTGTTTACGAGGCAATTTCTAGTTGCAAATTATGCAACATATATCTTCTCTTTATGTTATACTTATTTTAATTTGCGTCTAAGTATAATTTATAGCTAATTCTTTTATGTATGTAAATGTATAATGTCGAATTGCTACATGATTAAATGGAGTATTTTCTTAATAGTTCTTACTTTAGTATGGTTTTCTTATTATTACCATTTCTTACATCATTTAATAATCCTGTAATCAGTAATAACACGCATCTTTGCTTTTTATAGTTGTTTTGATAATTGTGTTACAATAGTATCTTAATTGCTTTATTTATGTCGATAAACGCCAGTGAAAAACAAAAGTGTTGTAAAATAGAATGGTTTAATACTTTTCTTTTACTATTGAATTTATTACATGAGTCTCCGTTCATAAATTTTAAATTCCATTATATTTCAGCAATGTTTATAGGCAGTGAAGTTTAAATACGTACAATTTATTACATTTTGTACAAAATTTAATCACCCATACAATAAAATACAACGTGTAATTGGCGTTTCGATATAACATTCAGTGAGCTACTTAATCTAAAATGAGATTAAATAATTTCTTTTGTAAATTAAAGTGTTGAACCTATGAACTTTGCTAAATAATTGATGGTGCGTTTAAACTTTTAAAATAGTGAATCACCTTAAAATTGTTACAAAACTGACAATTTAATTTCACCCGTTAAAAGGACCCACTAAACTTATGAATTTTGGCCCTCGGTTAAATTGTCTGAAATTTCAATATGTTTTAGCTTTTGACTCACTGATCAAAAGTCTCCATGGGCACAAAGCTCTAAACACTATATTTTTATGCTACGAGCAGTTGAAAGTCAGCATTTCAGAGATATTTAAGTTAATTTTATAATTATGTTTATGGACCTTACAAGCGGACAAAAGACGAATTATTCGTTCCTCGGAGCAAGTAAACGGTCTTGATAAACGCCCTCGAGCATCTTTTTGTTCCTAGGATCGAAAAGTCCACTTTTGAATCCTCTGACATGGTACATAAAACAGTATATAGTGCGCTAGCGCCCACGGATATAATGTAATATTATAATAAAATTATAATATTGAAAGGAAATTAAAAAATAAAGAACATTTGCTTGTTATAAATAATATAATATTTTATTGAAGTATTATAAAAGTTTTTTACAATTCGTTTATATTACCTTATTCAAAGAACCACTTATGTAATTGAAAACGAATCGATAAATGAAATCAAAACCAGTTTCTAATGTATAATAGATTTATATTGTATAACTTCAAGTAAGGGAAAAATATTTATTGTTAAGAAAGGTGGTTGGTAGATTATAGATGTAACAAATGACAACGAATTTATATGAATTGTTACTGAATTACAATCTTTTCTCTGGTGTAAGTCTTTTGAATCATCCCGTTTACTTAATTATTAATGATTAATAACCTCCACGTGAATATTGTAGTCTCATCTATGAGCAGTGTCCATTGTTGTGTGCAGAAGACTATCATCTGGATATTTAACATTTTGCTCATGGTGCGCATACCCAAGATACCACAAAATGCTGGCAACATGTGAACATGCTCCAAGGATCCTCGCTCCAGATTGACGTGCAATGATATCCTTCTATGAATATCCTGATTGACGTATGATACAAAAACTTGATGCCTCGTAGCATTGCGGAATCTAGAATAAACTCTCAGTTTGATGAAATTATTCTCATTTAACAGTGTATCAAGTTCAAGTTCGTCGTTTCCATCTCTGTACAATTTATCTTGAATATGTATGCTGGCGAGCTTAATCTGGTAAACTCCTATTGTCAAATAGTACGCTGTTGCATAAGTTATCAACTTCTACTCGTGTTTGTACAACACTGGCATCTCTAGCTCGATGCAACATCTTTCTAGCAAGCTGAACAGTTGCTCCTTCCATATGAATAAGAGGATTTATAATTTCCCAGGCAATTCTGTAGTAATCACCAATATGTTTCGCACCTTGGATGTTAAAAATCTCATCGAAGAATTTACAAATCGTTTTGAAATGTCCTTACCTGGCTTCGACTAGCCACGGTGTTTTGTTATTAAACGTGTATCGTTTGCTGCTTCTGTGGTTAGTTTTTGTTGACCACGTCGTAGTAATGCTGGAATTCTATGCTGAATTCCCAATTGCTGTAAAAGCTGTACAATATCTCTATAGATTCGATCGACCGAAAATATATCACCGTCTTGGAGCCAATCCCTTAAATTCTGGACGTCTCTGTCAAATTAAACTCGAAGAATTGCAGCATAGTTGTTGTGAGCATCGGAGAAATATGGTCCTAATATTGACAAAATATATAGCTACAATTAATGTGGGTTTTAGCAAGTGCATTCCTTTATGCAGTGAATATGAATGTCGTAACATAAGTAGCATCAGATATGACGATAACTATTATTATATGAAAACCATTAACAGTCAACCATAACCAGAACAATTATTAAGTACAAAAGGTACATCGGCTCTTTTGATCGTTGAAGTATACGTAGTCTATGTGTTTGTTGACAGTTGCTATGGTTGTTGCTAGGCAAGGTTTGCTATTGTTTTACATGGTTTTCATA
This sequence comes from Vesta saturnalis, assembly GCA_036346205.1. Lineage (NCBI taxonomy): Eukaryota > Metazoa > Arthropoda > Insecta > Coleoptera > Lampyridae > Vesta > Vesta saturnalis. Next base: position 1,585,007 of record JARFJB010001390.1, on the reverse strand, counting down.
TGTGCGCAAACTTGTTATTATTTTATCATTAAAAATAAACAGTTAAGCTACGAAACTCTCTTCTTTAATATCTTCATTTAACTACGTACACTTCAGTTTATTATTTTATCATCAACACTCATTAAAGGTAAGTCTACCACAATTAGTCGAATCAAGGATTAGAGTAAAGTAAAATCCTTTATATTAGCAATATATTTATAAAATGGTCGAAAAAAGACAAATATGTTGTTATGTTTGCCATCTGTCAGGAAATGCACGTCAGATTCCAACGATCGGTGAAAATCAAGACAAGCAACAAATTGCTATATACAGACGCGGTAATAATAATTTGCCGAACGTTGATATCGAAGAGACAGGCAGGCTGTCTGGCTGTCTGTGTTCTTGTCTGTCTGGATGTCTGTCTGTCTGTGTTCTGTCTGTCTGCTGTCTGTCTGCTGTCTGTCTGCTGTCTGCCTGCTGTCTGCCTGCTTTCCTGCATACCTGCATGCCTGCCTGCCTGCATGCCTGCCTTCCTGCCTGCCTGTCTGTCTGTCTGCCTGTTTGTCTGTATGTCTGCCTGCCGCCTGCCTGCCTGGCTGTCTGTCTGTCTGCCTATCTGTCTGTCTGTCTGTCTGTCTGACTGTCTGTCTGTCTGCCTACTTGCCTGCCTGCCTGAGTGTTGAATGTCTGCCCATCTATCTGCCTAGTTGTCTGGCTGTCTGGCCTGTCTGGCTATCTGTCTGTATGGCTGTCTGCCTGTGTGGCTGAGTCCATGTCTGCTTGTCTGCCTGTCTGCCTGTCTGCCTGTCTGCCTGTCTGCCTGTCTGCCTGTCTGCCTGTCTGCCTGTCTGCCTGTCTGCCTGTCTTCCTCTCTGCCTGTCTGGCCGTCTGGCTATCTGCCTGTATGCATGTCCGCATGTCTACCTGTCTGTCTGACTGTCTTCCTGTCTGCCTATCTGTCTGTCTGTCTGTCTGTCTGTCTGTCTGTCTGCCTGTCTGTCTGTCTGTATGTCTGTTTGTCTGCCTGTCTGTATGCTTGTCTGTCTGTCTGCCTGCCTGCATGTCTGTCTGCGTTCCTGTCTGTCTGGATGTCTTTCTGTTTGTGTTCTTTCTGTCCGGCTGTCTGTCTGTCTGTCTGCTGTCAGTCTGCTTGCCTGCATGCTTGCATGCCTGCCTGCCTGCCCGCCTGCGTTCCTGCCTGCGTGTCTGTCTGTCTGCCTGTTTGTCTGTCTGTTTGTCTGCCTGCCTGCCTGCCTGTCTGGCTGTCTGTCTGTCTGTCTGTACGTCTGCCTACCTGCCTGCCTGTCTGGACGTCTGCCTGCCTGTCTGTCTGTTTGTCTGTCTGTCTGTCTGTTTGCCTGTCTGTGTGTCTGTCTACCTACCTGCCTGTCTGTCTGTCAGTCTGTCTGTCTATCTGTTTGTCCGCATGTCTGTATGTCTGTATGCCTGTCTGTCTGTCTGTCTGTCTGTCTGTCTGTCTGTCTGTCTGTCTGTCTGCCTGTCTGTCTGTCTGTCTGTCTGTCTGTCTGTCTGTCTGTCTGTCTGTGTCTGTCTGTCTGTCTGTCTGTCTGTCTGTCTGTCTGCCTGTCTGTCTGCCTGTCTGTTGGCCTGTCTGTCTGTATGTATGTATGTCTATCTGCCTGCCTGTCTGTATGCCTGTCTGTCTGTCCGTCCGTTTGTCTGTCTGTCTGTCTATCTCTCTGCCTGCCTGTGCGTGTGTGTGGGTCTGTGCGCGCGATTGTGCGTGCGTCCGTGCGTGCGTACATGCGTGCGCGCGGGCGTGCGTGTGTGTGCCAGTGAGTGAGTGCGTTCGTGTGTGTATGGATGTATGTTAGTATCCACGATAGCTCCAAAGCAAAAACGCTTACGTACTGAAAATTTTGTGTGTAGGCTTGTTTTCATATGCCTTAGAACTCAATAGAATTTGAAAGAAATCCAGCTGAGCTTCGGAGGGTTTATTAGGGGCAGTTTTTGGTTTTCATCAAATATTTCTGAAACAGCAACGTATTTCAAAGATATAAAGACACCTTGATGTAGACCTTATACGTATCGATGAATTGTATTGTGTGCAAATGTTTCATATAATGCGTAATTTAGCGGAAAAAAGATTCCTAGGGTAGAATTTAATTTAATCTAATATTTTTATTATCTGAATAATTATTCATTTTATCAGAAGAAGTATAGACAGATTTTTTAAAGAAAATTATGTTTTACAGAGCTTTTCTTTATACAGTTTTTTAACATAACCTAAGTTAAACCAAACAGTTAATTAAATACGAACAAAGATGGTTATACTGCATTATTGATATCTTATGGAAGCGGGTGGCTTTGTGTATATTAATATCTATCTCGACATGGAGATTTAAACGCCATTCTTACAGATTATTTTTTGTTTTTACAACGTTGCCTGTTTTCGTTATGATCGTATAAAGGAAGAGGTTGCATAGTTGCCATGAAAAAAAATTATATGTCAGACATGAAGTTTTGAGTGGCTGTTTGACATAGATTATTGTCCCTATTTTGACAATGTTGCATACTTTTGTAATTAACTTATTGTAAAAGAGGTTGCATAATTATCCTTAAAAAACTGTTCTTAAAATTATTTCATTTCTATTAATTTCCATTTTATTGGAAGGTCATGTAGTGTTTCACGCCAGATATTTTAAAATAAAATATTATCCCCTAAAGTACTTATGTATTTCGATTTAAGAAACACATCGGCTGCCAAACCATCAGCAAGCAAGAATAATAGTAGCACTAAATTATATCCATCGTAACCCGCAATTTTGGTACGGGGTCATTTTCACTGTCACTTTACTGTTACTTTACTAATAAAATGTGCATATTTGTGGTTTTTGGTAAATAGCTTGATAACGGTCTAGAATTTTAATACACTTGTAATACAAAAATGACTATTTAAATTCTGAATTAGATAGTGTTGAAAGTTGTCGTTTTTTGAACCAAATTTTGGACAGCCTGTATAAAATAAGAAAATGGTATTTAATGTCAAAGTATCGTTAGACTACTTGTATTAAAGTTAATACTGTGTAGCTCGAACTAAACAGAGCTAAGGCCATTTTTTAATAATTCTTTCCAGGCGTGCAAAACGATTTTGTTATTATTTTTAATTGAATGCTCGTAAACTACCAACCAAATTAAATAAAATTTTAGGAAATGACAACATAAAAACGAACTAAAGTATGCAAAAAATACAAGGTATGAAATCTAAAAAAATCCATTTTATGCCGTCATACCTTTTAGAGCACACTCATACGTACAGTGTAGGTCTGCGTTCGAACGAATTTCCTAACCTAATTGTTATAGTAGCTATGGATGCCTGACGCACTATTGCAGGACCCTGTATAAAAGTATTGGCATACAAAGCTTAACATCATAAATTATGTTTTATACAGTTTTTTGATAAGACGCGTAATTTGCTGCCAAAAAATGTCTTAATAGCTAGATGTTAAAATTTTTGCAATATCTGGATACTGACTAAAAAAAGCGTGAAGACATATTTTTAATGATAACTTAATTGTACATAATTTTCCTTTGTAGTTTCTTAATTTGAAGCCAAATAAGTCTTAAGAATTAATCGCATATGATTTAATGTGTTTAATCTGTATTATACACATTTCTATAGAAGCGAGAGGCTTTGGAATTTTTTTTAAGTTAGCACGTCTATTAATTTCTTATTGGACATGTAAGTGTATCGTCAATCTTACAAATTGTTTTTTTTTAATGTTGCCCATTTTCATTAAGGACGTACTGTAAAAAAGTGCTCATAAATATCCTAAATAATGCATTGTTCTGTTTATTTTAATTTCCACTTCATAGATTGAAAGGTAGTGTGCTGTTTCACATCAGATATTTCTGATTGATATTGTTGAACTAATTATTCAATTCAGTACATCAATACCTAGTATACATTTAATTCCAGTCCGATATAATTGATTTAGTGTCTTTTTAAGCCGTGCCTAATGAAGTAGTAATACAGTTACCTACCACATTTTTGTTGAAAAATTTTAAAAGTGAGGGTAAGCTAAGATTAGACAAGACAGCCATTAAACTATACCTGGCATAAAACTGCAAAAAGGCGTAATCAGTTTTAAGATAACTTACTTATCTTTTATTTTATTTGTAAGGTTAAATTCATTACGTCATGGCGTCTAGAGCGGTCTAGTTCGTAATGATGGTGTTAGGGTTAACTTAGTTGCTCAAAGAATACTAATATCTATATCCATAAGTTCAATCTAGCGCTAGGTCTACAGAGTGCTAAGGCAAATCACCCCTGAATTATTAAGGGGTAACTAAGAAACCTAACCATAGGTCTCGCGCGTTATAGATGGCAATGGTATTGCTAGCGTTAGCACAGCACAACCTGAAGAGAAATATGGAATATCTTTGTAACGGGAAGTGAACTCTGAAACACTTCGGTGCAGCTTGGTGAACGCCCAAACACAATCCAATATACCATAATGGTAATGCCAGGGGACATATCCATAAAACTGTCTAATGAACCTGGCGTTGAGGTTTGCAAGTTTTAGCTCGTAGTTGTGGTACTAGCGGTAACACAGCATGTTATGAAAAGGAAAATTGATACTCTTACACTGACAACCTTTACCTAAAAATTTCAGTGGTGCTAGTCCAATAGAGCACAGAACGTCCAAATTTCATTTTGAAAAAGAAAATACTGGTACTAGAAAATATCTGTCCTAAAATCTCTGTGGGGTGGTGCAAACTTTCAAAACTATGGCGCTAGTTGACAATAGGTCAACTAGCGCTAGGTTTCTGGAGATGTGCGACACAATGGTGGTGCCAGCGTAAACATAGCTTCCAAAGAAAACGGCTCCATTAAAAATTCTATAATGGTGCTATCTGAAAGTGTCGCTAGCCATACAGAACCCAGTGCAAATAATTTGGAAGCAAAACTCCAAAATCGGTGGTGCTAAGTTAACAGTGTCCAACAAATAGCACATAAGGTGCTTTCAGACTGTATAATTATCTGAAGAAGGATCTTATAATATCGATTTTATTATTACATAAAGCAATAACTAATTTCTAATATTTTTCTTATTTTACACAATAATTTAATGTACATTTTAACACTTTTTTCATTTTACAATTATTAATTAACAAAGAATATAATATTTTGGAGTATTTTGTTTATTATACAGCAAATTTGAAAGCGTTGCTGAAACTGACCAAAACGTTCACTAGACGTCTGAAGTATCTTCGAGCCCATTGCGTTTGTAAAGTGCGATTACCTAAAGAAGTGGTTGATTATCTATTTAGGAAATATTTAGAATCTTACGTTCTTAATAGATTCTTCATCAAAAATGACTGGAATTCCTCGTTTGGCCTGTTAAAACAAAAAGATATATTACAATTTAAAATTTTTTGTTAAATAACTATTTACCATAATTGGTTTGCTTAGATTGATTAGATATTGAAGAACCTTTGCTTGTCCTTTTGAATCCAACGTTCCTAAATAATAGCGAAGTGATGTCTGGAATAAAAATCGTTACAAATATTTTCAAAAAATAGAAATTAGTATAGGTACTTCTGTTTCTGGAGATAGGCGGCTCCTAAAGGCAATAGCTTGTTTCTGAAAAAATATACTAATTAGTTTTTAGCGAATTCTTGAAAATTGCATTGTTAATTCTTAACCTTAATATAATACATAACCTGAAAATTAAAATGTGACTTTAATTAATGGTCACAAAGTAAGATTTAATTTTATATTTAAATGATCATTTAGATGATATAATAAAAATAATTCGCCTTGTCTACAAGATGTTAAAAGTAGATAGAGACCGATAGGTAAGATAAAGTCATCTTACCTAAAACGAAATTCATAAAGTGAAGAACATAATGACCATCACGGAAATGGCTTTAAGTCTTAAAGGTAGTTTAATAGTAAAGTGACTTTATAAATTATTATAGAACGCAGAAATGAGTTAAAAGTTCCTTTAATTTTTAAAGTCACTTTAAAAATGATTATAAAACCGCCCGTAAGTGATTTAAAGTTCAGAAAATCTTAAAGTTAATGACATAGTTTTATTGAAAGACGATAACGTAGTTCCCCTCCCTTTGCTCAGAATAATAGAAACCTTGCCCGCACAGATGGCAAAGTTTGAGCTTACGAGGTTAAAACGGTCGCTGGTGAATTTACCAGGGCGATAACAAAATTGTGCCCTTTACTAAGCCAATTGTAAAATATTTTTTTATTTCCATTTCTGTTGAACCCGAGCTTTCAACGCCGGAGAGAATGTTGTTTCTTGTGTTACATTTTGTAATTCGTTTATTTTTAAAGTACATACAGTATATTCCTATTTATTTGTTTGGGGTAGTTTTATGACAACTAAAATTCTACTTTTAAAATCACGACCGAAAAGGGACGAAGTCGTGTGTCGAAACTAGTATTTTTTCTAAAATTACTTCGGGTACAATATAATTGTCTGAAAGCTCTAAAATCCCTTTGGGTACAAAAACGTTATTTTAAAAATTTACTTGGCGAGTTTCGGGTCAAATTAATTACTGTTAGTGTTTTAAAATCAAAATATCTGAAATGTATGTATCATACATTGCTAGGTTATAAAAATATAACAGAGTTACATACCAAAGAACAAATACCCAACCTTCTTAATAAATACTTTCGTAACTCTTGTAATTGAGAATGGTATACCTCAGGACTCAGTGCTGAGCGTCACACTTTTTTACCGTAGCAGCAAACGAATTGGAGAGGGCGGTGAATCCACGAGTCGGCCAATGTGTCTATGTGGACGACTTAGCTCTTTATGTTGATCGGCCACTTCTGTCGCCTACGTAGACCCCATAGGGATCCACGTATAACACTGCATGGTCGATTGCCGTCCTCAGGTAAAGTTTCTTGGACTGATATTTTACAGCAGACTATCTTGCTTTTCCCACATTAAATATCTCGACTAGATGTCGACAAGTGCTGAACGTTATGAAGTGTTTATTTGGTTTGAAGTAGGGTGCACGTAGAGAAGCTTTACTGATGTATAAGTCGCTCGTATTATCGAAGCTCGACTATAGCTATATAGTCTGCTCAACAGCAAGAAAAGGCTTACTCAACAAATTAAATGTGATTTAGCATGTGGGTATACGTGACGCTACAGGGCCCTTTCGTACGAGACCTCTGTCAATGTGTACGTTGATTCTGGTATTCCTCCGCTATACCTACGTCGTGACCGTTTTAGGTTGTCATACATTCCAGCCATCCGTGCTCAACCCCTTCATCCAATTATTCTCATCTACAAATCTGATAAAATCGACCAATCGTTATACGAGTCAGAGAATTTATGAACTCGGATGAATATGTAATACCACAAGTTTATCCGGTGACACCTCGTGGAAACTTATTCCAATTAGTCCAAAATTCAAAATGATACAGTGGTCTGGTATGAATTCTGCCACGATGAGGGTGAAATTCTACAAGCTATTAGAAGAAACACAGGCGTGGCCGTTTTATATGCCGACGACTCTAAGCTAAATAGTGGAG
>JARFJB010001390.1:1455000-1575000 GCA_036346205.1 Vesta saturnalis | reverse complement strand
GGCTGTCTGTATGCATGCCTGCTTGTCTGCATGTCTGCATACCTGTATGTCTGCATGTCTGCATGCCTGTCTGCCTCTCTTACTGTCTGTCTACCTGTCTATCTGTCTCTCTGCCTATCTGTGTGTCTATCTGTCTGAATGTCTGTCTGCCTGCTTGTCTGTATCCCTGTCTATCTGTCTCTCTGTCTGTATCTCTGTCTATCTGTTTTCCTGCCTGACTGTCAGTCTGTGTGCCTGTCTGATTGTCTGTCTGTCTTTGTCCTGTCTGCCCGCTTGTCTGCCTGTCTGTCTACCTGCCTGCTTGCCTGCATGCCTGCCTGTTTGCCTACCTGCCTTCCTGTCGGCATGCCTGTCTGTCTGTATGGCTGTCTGTCTGCCTACATGCCTGCCTGGCAGTCTGTGTGCCTTCTCTATCTGCCTGTCTGTCCGTTTGTCTGTCGGTCTGTCAGTCTGTGTGTCTGCCTGCCTGTCTACCTGTCTGTCTGTCTGTCTGTCAGTCTGTATGTCTGTATGTCTGTCTGTCCGTCAGTATGTCAGTCTGTCTGACTGTCTGCCTGCTTTCTGCCTGCCTGCCTGCTTACTGCCTGCCTGCCTGTCTGCCTGTCTACATGTCTGTCTGTCTGTCTGCCTGTCTATCCGTCCGCCGCCTACCTGTCTGCTTGTCTATATGTCTGTGTGTCTGCCTGTCTTTCCTGTCTGCCTGTCTGTATGTCTGTCCGTCTGTCTCGCTGTCTGCTTGTATGTACGTCTGTCTGCCTGTCTGTCTGTTTGTCTGTCCCTGTCTGTCTGTTTGTTTGTCTACCTGTCTATATATCTGCCTGTCTATCTGTCCGGATGCCTGCCTGTCTGTCTGTCTGCCTGTTAGTCTGCCTGGCTGTCTGTCTGACTCTCCCGTTGCCTGGCGGTCTGTCTGCCTATCTGCCTGTCTGCCTGTCTGCATATCTGCATGTCTGCCTGTCTGCCTGTCTGCCTGCCTGACTGTGGCTGTCTGCCTGTCTGCCTGTCTGTATGTCTGCCTGCCTGCCTGCTTGGATGTCTGTCTGCCTTCTCTGTCTGCCTGTCTGCCGTTTGTCTGTCTGTCTGTCTGTCTGTCTGTCTGTATGTCCGTGTGTCTGTCAGTCTGCCTACCTGCCTACCTGTCTGGACGTCCGCCTGCCTGTCTGTCTGTTTGCCTGCCTGCCTGTCTGTTTGCCTGTCTGTCTGTCTGTGTGTCTGTCTACCTACCTGCCTGTCTGTCTGTCAGTCTGTCTGTCTATCTGTTTATCCGCATATCTGTATGTCTGTATGCCTGTCTGACTGTTTGTCTGCCTGCCTGTCTGCCTATATGCCTGCCTGCCTATCTGCCTGTCTGCCTGGCTGTCTGTCTGCCATCTCTATCTACCTGTCTGCCTGTCTGACTGTCCGTCTGTCTGTCTCTCTGCCTGTGTGCCTGCCTGACTGCCTGCCTCCCCGTCCGCTTGTCTGTTTGTCTGCCAGTCTATCCGTCTTCCGCCTACCTGTCTGCCTGTCAGTATGTCTGTCTGTCTACCTGTCTGTCTGTATGTCTTTCTGTCTGTCTGTCTGTCCGTCTGTCTCTCTGTCTGCTTGTATGGACGTCAGTCTGCCAGTCTGACCGCCTGTCTGTCTTTCCCTGTCTCTGTCATTAGTCTGTTTGTCTGGCTGTATGTCTGTCTGTTTGTCTGTCTGTCTGTCTGTCTGTCCGTCTGTCTGTATGTCTGTTTATGTGTCTGTCTGTTAGCCTGTCTGTCTGCCTGTCTGTCTTTCGGTCTGTTCGTCTGTCCCTGTCTGTCTGTATGCCAGTCTATCTGTTGATCTGTCAGTCTGTCTGTTCGGATGCCTGCCTGTCTGTCGGTCTGTCTGTTAGTCTGCCTGTCTACCTGTCTGTCTCTTTGCCTGGCTGTATGTCCGTCTCTTTGTATGCCTGCTTGCCTGGCTGCCTCTCGAAATGTTTGCCTGTATGCCTGCTTACCTGTCTCCATGTCTGCCTGTCTGCCTCTCTGCCTGCCTGCCTGTCTGCCTGTCTGCCTGTCTACCTGTCTGATTGTCTGGCCGTCTGTTTGTCTGCCTGTATGCCTGTCTGCCTGTCTGTCTTTCTATCTGCCTGTCTGTCTGTCTGGATTTCTGTCTATCTGTCTGCCTGCCTGTTTGTCTATATGTGTGTCCTTCTGTCTGGATGTCTGCCTGTCTGTGTTCTGTGTTCCTGCCTGCCTGACTGTCTGTCTGTCTGCCTGGCCGTCTGGCCGTCTGCCTGTATGCATGTCTGCCTGTTTGCATGTCTGCATGTCAGCATGTCTGCCTCTCTGCTTGTCTTGTCTGCCTGTCTGCCTCCCTGTCTGTTTGTCTACCTGTCTGCCTGTCTGCCTCTCTGGCTGTCTGCCTGACTCTGTCTGTCGCTCTACCTAGCTGTCTGTCTGACTGGATGTCTGTCTGCCTGTCTGTCTGTATCTCTCTCTGTCTGTCTCTCTGTCTGTATCACTGTCTATCTGTCTGCCTGCCTGACTGTCAGTCTGTGTGCCTGTTTGGTTGTCTGTCTGTCTTTGTTCTGTCTGCCCGCTTGTTTGCCTGTCTGTCTGTCTGCCTGCCTGCGTGCTTGCCTGCTTGCCTTCCTGCTGTCCTGCCTGCCCGCGTGTCTGTCTGCCCGTCTGCCTGTCTGTATGTCTGTTTGTCTGCCTGCCCGCCTGAATGTATGTCTGCCTGTCTGTCCGTTTGTGTGTGCGTCTGTCTGCCTGTCTGCCTGTCTGTATGTCTGTCTGTCTGTATGTCTGTCTGTCTGTCTGTCAGTCCGTTGGTCTGTCTAACTGTCTGCCTGTCTGTCTGCCTGCTTGCTGCCTGCCTGTCTGTCTACCTGCCTGCCTGCCCGCGTGTCTGCCTGTCGGTATGTCTGTCTGTCCGTCTGTCTGTCTGGCTGTCTGTTTGTTTGTCTTTCTGTCTGTTTGTCTGTCTGTCTGCCTTTCTGCCTGTCTGTCTGTCTGTCCCTGTCCGTCTGTCTGACTGCCTGTGTGTCTGTATCTGTCTATCTATCTGCCTGTCTATCTGTCCGGATGCCTGTCTGTCTGTCTGTTAGTCTGCCTGCCTGTCTGTCTGTCTCTTTGCCTAGCTGTATGTCTGTCTGCTTGTCTGCCTGTTTGCCTGAAAGTCTGTCTGTCTGTCTGCCTGTCTGCGTGTCTGCCTGTCTGCCTGTCTGCTTGTCTGCCTGTCTGCCTGACTGTCTGTCTACCTGTTTGCCTGTCTGTCTTTCAGCCTGTCTGCCTGTTTGCATGTATGCCTGTCTGTCTGTCTGGATGTCTGCCTTTCTGCCTGTCTGCCTGTCTGCCTGTCTGCCTGTCTGCCTGTCTGCCTGTCTGCCTGTCTGACTGTCTGCCTGCTTGCCTGCCTGTCTGCCTGACTGCCTGTCTACCAGTGTGCTTGTCTGGCCGTCTGCCTGTTTACCTGAATGCATGACTGCCTGTCTGCATGTCTGCCTGTCTGCTTGTCTGTTCGCCTGTCTGTCTGTTTGTCTGTCTGTCTGCCTGTATGCATGTCTGCCTGTCTGCCTTTCTGATTATCTGTCTGTCTGTCTGACTGTCTGTCTGTCTGTCTGTCTGCCTGTCTCTCTATCCGTGTGCCTTTCTGTCTGTCTGCTTGCCTGCATACCTGTCTACCCGTCCTCCGGCCTGCCTGTCTGTCTGTCTGTCTGCCAGCCTGCTTGGCTGTCGGCTTGCCTTCTCTGTCTGCCTGTCTGTCCGCTTGCCTCTCTGTCTGTCTGTCTGTCTGTCTGTCTGTCTGTCTGTCTGTATGTCTGCCTGCTTGCCTGCCTGTTTGACTGTCTGCCTCTCTGCCTGTCTGCCTGTCTGCCTGTCTGCCTGTCTGCCTGTCTGCCTGTCTGCCTGTCTGCCTGTCTGCCTGTCTGCCTGTCTGCCTGTCTGCCTGTCTGCCTGTCTGCCTGTCTGCCTGTCTGCCTGTCTGCCTGTCTGCCTGTCTTCCTGTCTGCCTGTCTGCTTGTCTGCCTGTCCGCCTGTCCGCCTGTCCTCCTGTCCTCCTGTCTGCCTGTCTGCCTGTCTGCCTGTCTGCCTGTCTGCCTGTCTGCCTGTCTGCCTGTCTGCCTGTCTGCCTGTCTGCCTGTCTGTCTGTCTGCCTGTCTGCCTGTCTGCCTGTCTGACTGCCTGCCAGCCTGCCTGCCTGTCTGCCTGTCTGCCTGTCTACCAGTCTGCTTGTCTGGCCGTCTGGCTGTTTACCTGAATGCATGTCTGCTTGTCTGCATGTCTGTCTGTCTGCTTGTCTGTTCGCCTGTCTGTCCGTTTGTCTGTCTGTGTGCCTTTCTGTCTGGATGTCTGTCTGTGTTCTGTCAGTCTGCTTGCCTGCATACCTTTCTGCCCGTCCTCCGACCTGCCTGTCTGTCTGTCTGCCTGCCTGCTTGGCTGTCTGCTTGCCTTCTCTGTCTGCCTGTCTGTCCGCTTGTCTCTCTGTCTGTCTGTCTGTCTGTCTGTCTGTCTGTCGGTCTGTCTGTCTGTATGTCTGCCTGCTTCCCTGCCTGTTTGACTGTCTGCATGTCTGCCTGTTTGCTTGTCTGTCTGCGTGTCAGCCTGCCTGTCTGTCTGTCTGTTTGTCTGCCTGTATGCATGTCTGCGTGTCTGGCTGTCTGTCTCTCTGATTGTCTGTCTGACTGTCTGTCTGTCTGTCTATCTGTCTGTTTGTCTGTCTGTCTGGATGTCTGTCTGCCTGTCTGTCTGTATCTCTGTCTGTCTGTCTGCCTGCCTGTCTGTCTATCTGTGTGCCTCTATGCCTGGATGTCTGTCTGTCTGTGTTCTGTCTTTCTGACTGTCTGCCTGTCTGTCTGCCTGCCTGTCTGTGTGTTTGTCTGTCAGTCTGTCTGTCTGTTTGTCTATCCCTGTCTGTCTGTCTGTCTGTCTGTCTGTCTGTCTGTCTCTTTGGCTGGCTGTATGTCTGTCTCTCTGTCTGCCTGCTAGCCTGGCTGTCTGTCTGAATGTCTGCCTGTCTGCCTGTCTGCCTGCCTACCTGTCTTCCTGTCTGCCTGTCTGCCTGTCTGCCAGTCTGCTTGTCTGGTCGTCTGGTTGTCTACCTGAATGCATGTCTGCCTGTCTGCTTCTCTGCCTGTCTGCTTGTCTGTCCGCCTTTCTGTATGTCTGTCCGTTTGTCTGCTTGTATGCATGTCTGCCTGTCTGCCTCTCTGATTGTCTGTCTGCCTGTCTGTCTGCCTGTATGTCTGTCTGTCTATCTTTCTGACTGCCCGTCTCTCTGTCTGCCTGCCTGTCTCTCTAATCTGTGTACCTTTCTATCTGGATGTCTGTCTGTCTGTGTTCTGTCTGTCTGCTTGCCTGCATACCTGTCTGCTTGTCTTCCTGCCTTCCATGTCTGTCTGTCTGTCCGTTTGTCTGTCTGTCTGTCTGTCTGTCTGTTTCTGTCTGTCTGTCTGTCTGTATGCCTGTCTGTCAGCCTGTCTGTCTGTCTGTTTGTCTATCCCTGTCTGTCTGTCTGCCTGCCCATCTGTCTGTCTATCTGTCCGAATTCCTGCCTGTCTGTCTTTCTGTCTGTTACTCTGCCTGTCTGTCTCTTTGCCTGGATGTATGTCTGTCTCTCTATCTGCCTGCTTGCCTGGCTGTCTGTTTGAATGTCTGCCTGTCTGCCTGTCTGCCTCTCTGCCTGTCTGCCTGTCTGCCTGTCTGCCTGTCTGTCTGTCTGCCTGTCTGCCTGTTTGCCTGTCTGCCTGTCTGCCTGTCTGCATGTCTGCCTGTATGCCTGTCTGCCTGTCTACCTGTCTGCCTGTATGCATGTCTGCCTGTCTGCCTGTCTGCCTGTCTGCCTGTCTGCCTGTCTGTATGTATGTCTGCCTGTCTGCATGTCTGCCTGTCTGCTTGTCAGTTCGCCTGTCTGTCTGTTTCTCTGACTGTCTGCCTTTCTGATTGTCTACCTGCCTGTCTGTCTGCCTGTCTGTTTGTCTGTCTGTCTGTGTGACTGTCTGTCTGTCTGTCTGCTTGCCTGTCCCTCTATCTGTATGCTTTCTGTCTGGATGTGTGGCTGTTCTGTCTGTCTGCTTGCCTGCATACCTGTCTGCATGTCTTCCTGCCTGCTTGCCTGTCTGTCTGTCTGTTTGTCTGCCTGTCTGCTTGTCTGTCTGCGTGCCTGTCTGCCTGTATGCATGTATGCGTGTTTGCCTGTCTGCCTCTCTGATTGTCTATCTGTCTGTCTATCTGTCTGTTTGTCTGTCTGTCTGGATGTCTGTCTGCCTGTCTGTCTGTATCTCTGTCTGTCTGTCTGCCTGCCTGTCTTTCTATCTGTGTGCCCCTATGTCTGGATGTCTGTCTGTCTGTGTTCTGTCTTTCTTACTGTCCGCGTGTCTGTCTGCCTGCCTGTCTGTGTGTTTGTCTGTCAGTCTGTCTGTCTGTCTGTCTATCTACCTGTCTGCCTGTCTGGCTGTCTGTCTGTCAGTCTGCGTGTCAGTTTGTCTGCATGTCTGTTTGTCCGTCTGTCTGCTTGTCTGTCTGTCTGTGTGCCTGTCTGTCTGTCTCTCTGCCTGTCTATCTGCATGTCTGTCTGCCTGTCTGCCTGTTTGTCTGCCTGTCTGTCTGCCTGTCTGTCTGTCTGTCTGCCTGCCTGTCTGTATATTTGTCTGTCTGTCTGTCTGTCTGTCTGTCTGTTTGTCTGTCTGTCTGTATGTCTATCTCTCTTCATGTCTGCGTGTGTGTGTGTGTGTGTGTGCGTGTCTGTCTGTCTGTCTGTCTATCTATCTGTTTGTCAGCATGTCTGTTTGTCTGTCTGTCTGCCTGTCTGTCTGTGTGCCTGTTAGTCTGGCTGTCTGCCTGTCTATCTGCATGCCTGTCTGCCTGTACGTCTATCTCTCTGCCTGTCTGTGCGTGTGTGGGTGTATGTGCGTGTGTGCATGCGGCCGTGCGTCCGTACCGTGCGTGTGTCCGTGTGTGCGTGCGGGCGTGCGTGTGTGTGCGTGCCAGTGAGTGAGTGCGTGCGTGTGTGTATGGATGTATGTTAGCATCCACGATAACTCCAATACAAAAACGCTTACGTACTGAAAAGTTTGTATTTAGACTTGATTTCATATGACTTAGAACTCAATAGAATTTGAAAGAGATCACGCTCAGGTCCGGGGGGTCTATTAAGGGCAATTTTTGGTTTTCATCAAATATTTCTGAAACAGTATCGTATTTCAAAGATATAAAGATACCTTTATATAGACCTTAAACGTATCGATGAATTGTGTTTTGTGCAATTGTTTCCTATGATGCGTAATTTAGCGGAAAAAAGATTTCTGGGATAGAATTTAATTTAATCTAATTTTGTTATTATCTGAATAATATATTTTTAAAGAAAATTATATTTTACATAGCTTTTCTTTATACAGTTTTTTAATATAACCTAAGTTAAGTCAAAAAATTAATTAAATATGAACAGAGATGGTTATACTGCATTATTAATATCTTATAGAAACGGGTGGCTTTGTGTATATTAGTATCTATCTCGACATGTAGTTTTAAACGCCATTCTTACAGATTATTTTTTTGTTTTTACAACGTTGCCTGTTTTCGTTATGAACGTATAAAGGAAGAGGTTGCATAGTTGCCATAAAAAAATTATAATTCGATTTATTTCATTTCTTTTAATTTTTTAAGTTAGTATTTAGATGTATATTAACCTCTGTCAGACATGAAGTTTTGAGCGGCTGTTTGACATAGATTATTATTCCTGTCTTTACAATGTTGCATACTTTCGTAATTAACTTATTGTAAAAGAGGTTGCAAAATTATCCTTAAAAAAATGTTATTAAAATTATTTCATTCCTTTTAATTTATATTTTGTTGGTTGGAAGGTCGTGTGCTGTTCCACACCAGATAATTTAAAATAAAATATTATCCCCTAAAGTGCTTATGTTTTTAGATTTAAGAAACACATCGGCTACCAAACTATCTGTAATTTTGAACATCAACAAGCAAGAATAATAATAGCACTAAATCATATCCATCGCAACCCGCAATTTTGGTACGGGGTCATTTTTACTGTCACACAGTTACTTTACTAATAAAATGTGCATATTTGTGGTTTTTGGTAAATATCTTGATAACGGTCTAGAATTTTAATACACTTGTAATACAAAAATGGCTGTATTAGATTCTGAATTAGATAGTGTTGAAAGTTGTCGTTTTTGGAACCAAATTTTGGACACCCTGTATAAAATAAGAAAAAAGTATTTAATGTCAAAGTATCCTTAGACTTCTTGTATTAAAGTTAATACTGTGTAGCTCGAACTAAACACATCTAAGACCAATTTTTTAATAATTCTTTTCAGGCGTGCAAAACGATTTTGTTATTGTTTTTAATTTAATGATCGTAAACTACCAACCAAATTAAATAAAATTTTAGGAAATAACAATACAAAAACGAACTACAGTATGCAAAAAATGCAAGGTATGAAATCTAAAAAGATCCATTTTATGCCGTCATACCTTTTGGAGCACACTCATATGTACAGTGCAGGTCTGCGTTCGAACGAATTTCCTAACTTAATTTTTATAGTAGCTATGGATGCCTGACGCACTGTTGCAGGACCGTGTATAAAAATATTGGCATACAAAGCTTAACATCATAAATTATGTTTTATACAGTTTTTTGATAAGACGGGTAATTTGCTGCCAAAAAATGTCTTAATAGCTAGATGTTAAAATTTTTGCAATATCTGGATACTGACTAATTCAATAAAAAACGCGTGAAGGCATATTTTTAATGATAACTTAATTGTACATAATTCTCCTTTGTAGTTTCTTAATTTGAAGCCAAATAAGCCTTAAGAATTAATCACATATGATTTAATGTGTTCAATCTGTATTATACACATTTCTATAGAAGCGAGAGGCTTTGGAATTTTTTTAAGCTAGTCCGTCTATTAATTTCTTATTGGACATGTAACTTTATCGTCAATTTTACAAATTGTTGCTGTTTTCCATGTTGCCCATTTTCATTAAGAACGTACCGTAAAAAAGTGCGCATAAATATCGTAAATAATGCATTATTCCATTTATCTTAATTTCCACTTTATAGATTGAAAGGTAGTGTGCTGTTTCACATCAGATATTTCTGATTGATATTTCGTTAATATTTGATAAATGTTGAACTAATTATTCAATTCAGTACATCAATACCTAGTTTACATTTAATTCCAGTCCGATATAATTGATTTAGTGTTTTTTTAAGCCGTGCCTAAGGAAGTAGTTAGTTATACAGTTACCACACTTTTGTTGAAAAACTTTAAAGGTGAGGTTATTCCGAGGGCAAGTGAAGGTTAGACAAGACAGCCATTAAACTATACCTGGCATAAAACTGCAAAAAGGCATAATCAGTTTTAAGATAACTTGTTTATTTTTCACAATTTGTAAGGTTAAATTAATTACGTCATGGCGTCCAGAGCGCTCGAGTTCGTAATGATGGTGTTAGGATTAACTTAGTTGCTCAAAGAATACTAATATCTATATCCATAAGTTTAGTCTAGCGCTAGGTCTACAGAGTGCATAAATCTCATATTCAATCGCAAAAACAAAGAGATGGTGCTAAGGCAAGTCACCCCTAAATTATTAAGAGGTACCTAAGAAACCTAACCATAGGTCTCGCGCGTTATAGATGGCAATGGTATTGCTAGCGTTAACACAGCACCCCCTGAAGAGAAATATTGAATATCTTTGTAACGGGAAGTGAACTCTGAAACACTTCGGTGCAGCTTGGTTAA
Source organism: Vesta saturnalis (assembly GCA_036346205.1). Classification (NCBI taxonomy): domain Eukaryota; kingdom Metazoa; phylum Arthropoda; class Insecta; order Coleoptera; family Lampyridae; genus Vesta; species Vesta saturnalis. Next base: position 1,565,273 of record JARFJB010001390.1, on the reverse strand, counting down.
CGCCCAAACACAATCCAAAATAACACAATGGTAGTGCCAGGGGAAATATCCATAAAACTGTCGAATGAACCTGGCGTTGAGTTTTGAATGTTTCAGCTCGTAGTTGTGGTACTAGTGGTAATACAGCATGTTACGAAAAGGAAAATTGATACCCTTATACTGACTACCTTTACCTAAAAATTTCAGTGGTTCTAGTCCAATAGAGCACAGAACATAAAGCAATAACTAATTTCTAATAGTTTTATTATTTTACATAATAATTTAATTTACATTTAAACATTTTTTTATTTTACGATCACTAATCTTATACAGCAAATTTGAAAGCGTTGCCGAAACTGACCAAAAGGTTCACTAGACGACTGAAGTATCTTCGAGCCCAGCAATAGCTTGTTTCTGAAAAAATATACTGATTAGTTTTTAGCGAATTCTTGAAAATTGTATTGTTAATTCTTAACTTCCATTAATGTAATACATAACCTGAAAACCAAAATGTGACTTTAATTATTGATCACAATGTAAGATTTAATTTTACATTTAAACGATCATTAGATGATATAATAAAAAAAATCGCCTTGTCTACAAGATGTTAAATGTAGTTAGAGACAAATAGACAACACAAAGTGATCTAAACGAAATTCATAAAGTGAAGAAGAAAATGACCATCACGGAAAGACAAACTAATTACTAAAATATAAATTATATAAAGTACAAGGAATTGTGGCAATAAAAATAAGGAAAAAATAATAAACAAGTTCAAAAGGTCAGGAAATGGAAATGAATGGCAAATGCGGAAAATTTCGGAGTATTATAATGTGGACGTCTTGTCAATTTGAAATGAATAAAATGGGGACTAAATGGGCGACACTAAAAAAGCAAATGGTCTACTGAAACATAAATTATACAAACAAAAAGGAATAGGCAATAGAAATAAGGAAAGCTAGATAAACGAGTTCTAAAATTAACGAATGAACAAGAATAGCAAGTGCGAAAAAATCTCGAAATTATGAACAATACAGCTTAATATCGAAGACATGAAAGAATAACAACAGAGCACAAAGCAAACCAATATCAGTGACATTTAAAACAAATCAAGGGGCAATCCACAAAACTGAAAGGAAAAGTATGTACAATTTCCCTGCTGAAATGCTGACGCAAATAAGAGATATTTAACCACGTGCCAAAAGGAAGAAATAAGAGAGACTTCGCTAAATTATTTTATAAGTTAGTATAAACGAATAATTAAATGAATAACGAAATAAACGATGTAAACTTACACATAAGGCGAATAAATAACAGAAGGAAGATTCCAGATAAAGATGCAATAGTATCGAACTTAGGTGTTAGACTTTATTGAGGAATAGTCTGTTTCATATGGAGTTGTTAATTTAAAAAGAATTTGTATAATAGAAGAAATATTAAAAATACCTAAAAATTATATCTAAACAATGTTCCATTCTAAAGGAAAAAAAAAATGAATAGAACCAACTGAAGAAGACAACAAAAAGAAGTACAAACAAGGTAATTTTACAAAACATTAGACCAAGATAATTGATGAAAAGAAACAGTAAGGAACCTTTTTAAATTTTTTTCATTCTAAAATGACAGCTACAAATATAAAGGCAAATAACTTAATTTAAACATTTTCAACCTGGTTAATAACATTTAAGTAAGGAATGCGATTTTGACTATTGATAGGCGCATTAATATAATTTTTAAATCGAACGTATCTACGGACAACTAAAATTTAGTTATTTAAAAGAAAGAACATTTCGTAAACTAAATGTGCTCTCTACAGTCCGGATCGAAGGACCAAAACTGTTTGAGGTCTTCAATGCGGGGTGAAAAATCGATTGCAGTAGCGGTAAGTAGTCAATAGAATATATAAAATTTATAGTCACCCTGCGATAGCCACACGTTCCACATGTTACGAAATAGTTCGAGTAGTCCCAAACCTTCTAGTTTTAAATATACTTTATAAGCGGTATTTCATAAAAACAAGAGAATTAGTGATAAACGTGCAACTTATATAAATACCTTAGAATTTGTGTTTATTAGAGTGAATTTATGTGAAGAATATTTAAATAAGTGTGTTATCATTGATCTCAACCATAGAGGCTGGGTTTACGGTAATTTTCACTGATAGTAAACGCCAAAAACTAAATGACTGACGCTAACGCAAACATTTAAAATAAACTCCAAAATAACAAAAAAAAAAAAAACTTACAGTGCCTACAGCAATTCCTTCATCAGGACTAAGTCCTCTAAGACCTAGTGACACTCCGACATTAGTACCATTAGCGTTTGAACCAAGATTAAAACCAAGTCCAGTACCTAGTCCACCTACTCCTGCTGAACCACCTACGTTTAATCCATATCCATTAAGCAAATCCTTTTAAAAAACAGATATAGGAGTGTGCTGCACTAAATCTGATTATTATTATACTTACATCAAATATACTTGCATCTGAAAATATACGCCAAGATATAGTGAAAGCAAAATTTGTGTCAGTAATACTCACGCGAGGTAGATGAAAGTAGGAATACACAAAACGCTACAACTAAACCTTGTCCTTTCATGATAGCTAGTTATTCTTTCAACCAGAGAAACTAATCTGAAAATGATTTAAGACTGTCTTACTTATATAGTAAGGACAGGATTAATTTTGCCTAGATAAAATTTTTTTATGTCAATAGCTTTGAATTTTTGTGTACAGGAAGCCATTATTCAGATTTGAGTAAAAGTTTCCACCTACTGAATTTGATCGGTTGTTTTATGTTCAACAAAATGTTTTCATAACCCACTTTAACCCCAAAGCTGTTTAATTCGATTATGCATAACACAGTTCATTATATTCAATATAATAAACATTTAGCTAATTTTTACTAAAATGAAATTCGGTAGTTGAGCTTCTTAATAAACGTCCCCTAACTATTATGGCAGACATAACATTTCAGTTTTCAGATTTCATATATTTATTTAATATCTTAATTAATTTTCAAAAACTATCATTTAATTTGTAAAAAAAATGAATAATAGTTTCATAACCAAGAGATAAATCTTTTAATTATGCAAACAGTCGTTATGCGTGTGTTACTTAATTCTCTTGGTATTAAATGTCATTATCATTCCAATGGAATTAGTGATAATTCCTTTACTGTACTTTGCTTGATGAATGTATTAAGTAATACAGAGAAAAAACAAAAACAAAAATAACCACATGAAGTTGTACTTTGCACATACCCATATTTCTCCCCAATGTCTACACTTGCTTGTTTTAATCTTTTGGGCGTGAAAACTGTGGAAAAAAGAAAATATATAGAGATTATTTACAGTAAGCTACCCGCCCTTATTCCTTAAACCATTGGAGATATCAAAATGAAATTTTGGAAGTATAGTAAACAATAGATTTATGACGGATACACATTTCCAATGGTACAAACCCAGAAAGCCGTGTTTGTCGAAGATTTATAAGGGAATTGGTAACAAAGTTTTTGAGAATTGGATCTATTCAAACCTCTCAGACTGGTCAGCAATTCCTGAGAATAGAAAAATTGTTGAAAATACTAATTTGCTAATGCGCGTTTTCGCTGAAAATCAAAAAGTATTTAAAAAACCTGTTAGAGAAGTTCTAAAACACCTTGAAACTGGTTCTTAAACTAAATGTAAATGATCCAGAGTTTTCAGTGGAAACATTTAAATATGCGAAATAGGATGATGCAGAGGCTTTACTTATGTCAGGATATGCAAGTTGGTAACATTGAGTAGTTACTCTGAATGCCAAAGAAAAGCTGCTAATTAAGTTAATAGTTAATTACATTATTGTTAATTAAAACAAATCATTTGTAATATTGAAATGGCAATAACTTCTGAAAGCATTTATGTAACTCAAAAATATTCTTGGGGAATATACTTCATTGACATGTCTTGCGAATGACCCTAATTTCAGTCTACCATTCCGTTAAAAAAAATATCATCACTTGGCGTCGATCTGGAATTTTTTTTTTAAAATATCTTAAAAAATTCATAAACTTATTGTTTACTGTATCCCCAAAGTTTCATTTTGATATCTCCAATGGCTCAGGAAAGAAAGGAGGGGGCTTACTTTATACCCTCTCTGTATATGTAGAAATGTACACTCGATGAATTACCTAAGTTTGAAAACCTCAAGTAAAGTTGTGAAATATTACATTAACCGTTGAAAAACAAAAGTTATCTAATTTATATCAGAACAAGTACACAGACAGCTTTCTTATTATGCAAAGAAAATGTCATAATTGCAGGTGTTGACAATTGACTTGCCAATCAGCCATTATTCCAACTAGTAAAAGTTTACTTTTATTATATTATTCCGTTTTTGGTTTCTACATATTAACCCTTATCAATTCGATATACAATTCCCTATCCCTAAATATAGCCGTTTCCGTATTATTTTCAATTTTTCAAAATGTATAAGATTATTGGAACATTTTTTTAAATCCATGGCCTCGTATAAATAGAAAAAAAAACAGTGGAAAACAGTTGTATTGTAAATTAAAAAATGCAACATAAACTAATACACTATAATTATTAAAATTATTTCTAAAAATACAAAACTAATAAAATAATAAACAAATAATTTAACGTTAATCATTAGCGATAATGATTTATAATAATTGTTCAAAATGTTGTCCGTTTTCTCGGATGCAGACCTGAAGTCGATCTTTAAAACATTGTTCAACTTTACGCAACAACTCAGGAGTAATGCTATGAAAAGTCTGTGTTATACGATTACGCATATCTTCGACAGTGGTTGGTGGTCCCTACAGACAATAGTTTTTATGTATCACCATAAAAAGAAATCTATTCTTGTCAGATCAAGGAACCTAGCTGGCCAACACGCAGGTCCATTTCGCCCAATCCATTTATTTGGAAAGACTCTATTGAGATAATCTCTTACATCTGCAGAGTAGTGGGCAGGAGCGCCATCATGTTGTTACCACATTGTGGCTCTAATATCAAGAGTACTATTTTCTAATAAGCCCGGTAAATCGTTACGAAAAAGTTAAGGCACTTCTCACCATTCAAGTGTCCATCAAAATAGAATGGACCGATAACATAGCCCCAACGATGGCACCCCAGACACTTAAAGACCACATGTTGATTATCAACTTGTCTTAATAAATGTCGATTTTCTGAGGAGTAATAATGAAAATTATGTGTATTAACAAATCAATTCTTATGAAATGTTGATTCGTCTGTCCATAAAATATTATAAAAAAAATTTGGGTTTCGAGTAATTTTTCTCTGGCCCAGTTAATTCTTGGTGTAACTGAATATGATAGGGATGTAAGCGATTCTTCTTTAAGAGACGGCCTACTGATCTATCACATACCAATTATTTCACTTATGTCCTTTTGGCTTCTGTGATGATCCTCTTCGATGGCGAGAAGAACTCTCAATTCACTATCTTCATTTGTAGAAGGTTTAACACGTTCATGTTTAGAGTAATTGGCACATGAAGTTGCAATAAATCTACTCATAACTTTCTGAAACGATCCTGAGTTTGGATGTCTTCTATTTGCATATCTTTCAGCATAAATTCTGCTGGCCAATGAACAGTTTCTTTCTGCAGCACCCAACACGAACATCATATCAACTAACTCATTTTGTGTAAAATTCATTTTATAAAAATCTTGATTACTACCAATAACACTCGTAAATGGTTAACTACAGTTTTATTTATTTACGTCAAACATTCAATTTTTATAAGAAGCACACTTGAATTTAGAATTTTACTTGAAATTGAAGTAAATATTTGTCAAATTCTTGTTAACAGTTCCTCCAGTACAAAAATTGTAATTAGCCTTCTATCATAATATATTAGTTTCTGTTGCGTTTTTTAATGTATAATACAATTGTTTTATGAAGTTCTTTTTTATCTATACGAGGTCATAGATTTAAAAATGTCTAAATAATCTTATACATTTTGAAAAATTGAAAATAATTCGGAAACGGCTATATTTAGGGATAGGGAGTTGTATGGCGAACTGATAAGGGTTAATATGTAGAAACAAAAAATGTAATAATATACAGGGTGTTTTATTTGAAAAATTAAACTTTTACTAGTTCGAATAATGGTTGATTGGCAAGTCAATTACAAGCACCCTGTATGCAATTATCTCATTTTCTTCACATTAAAAGGAAGCTCTATCTTTGTAATTATTCTTTTTTTAGAAAAATCGAAATAACTCAAAAACGGCTATATTTAGGGAATTTGTTAGGAACAATGTGTAGAATTCAAAAAAAGTAATAATATAAAGGGTGTTCCATTAAAATTTTTTTATAATAATTTGGACCTCTTTAAACAAACAACCTGTATTCGCGTGAATAATTTTAAAATATGCACACAACTAAACTATAACTGTATTCCAAATTTTATTAATCTAGCTTATATAAAACGGAAGATATAGAAGAAGGTTCTCTTGTTGCCAGACCCTGTATATATATATATATATATATATATATATATATATATATATATATATATATATACATGTAAATTTTGGTGTGGTAGTATTTAATTGACTGTGATTGATGTAATTGTAAATAACTCGTAAACAGTCCACTTTATCAATTTCAACCAAGAGGACCAAATTTGCAGAAAATTGAATAACGGACACAATAAAATTACTAAAATACCTGAACAATCACACACAAAAAATTTTAAATAGAAAGTATACGGGAACAATGTGAAAACTAACAATTCCAGTTCATTCATAGACAATCCAATCAAACCAGAAAAAAGTCGTCAACAAAGAAATAATTTTCATTGGGGATTGCGTTTTGAAATTCGTAAAGGTTTCCGAAAAACGATTTTCAAAATTCAATTTTGAAGGCCTGTCACTTTGTAGCCATACATTTTAGAGAAAATTTTTATCTGACTTTTCAACTTCAATTTATGTGTAGAACATACACTTGAAGCAGGGGTACGCCTTTTTGGTTCATGTTGTGATATATATATATATATATATATATATATATATATATATATATATATATATATATATATATATATGTATATTATTTATTTAATTCGTTTTTTGACTGGTATATGTTATATATTTTTTAAATTATTGGTTTAAAGTCAATAAATAAAACACCAGTAGAGGAAATCATTATTTCGACATCGGTTGATGTCATCGCCTAAAATATGTTTTAGAATATTACAAAGAAATTTTGAAAAATAACATGTGGTGCGATGATATTATTGGACGAAACGGACAAACCGGGGTATTTAGGCCGTACCCTACTGGCCGCGCCCTACTGTCCTAGCCCGCATTTTAAAACCTTATTTCTTGCGTTTATTCCCGTCTCATCCAGATAATAAACACGAATTAATTTGAAATTTCGAGAGGATTAGAAATTCAATGTAAAATGCTTTTATTAAATTTAATAACGTCAATACATTTAAGAAAGAGAATGTTTTATGACATTATATGTATTACATATTCCTTAATTACACTTTAAGACTTCCCTGTTTACGAGGCAATTTCTAGTTTCAAATTATGCAACATATATCTTCTCTTTATGTTATACTTATTTTTAATTTGCGTCTAAATATAATTTATAGCTAATTAATTCATTTATGTATGTAAATGTATAATAACGTCGAGTTGCTACATGATTAAATGGAGTACTTTCTTAATAATTCTTACTTTAGTCTGGTTTTCTTATTATTGCCTGTTTCTTACATCATTTAATAATCCTGTAATCAGTAATAATACGCATTTTTTGCTATTTATAGTTGTTTTGATAATTGTGTTACAATAGTATCTTAATTGCTTTATTTATGTCTATAAACGCCAGTGAAAAACAATAGTGTTATAAAATAGAATGGTTTAATACTTTTATTTTACTATTGACTTTATTATATGAGTCTCCGTTCATAAATTTTAAATTTAAAATAATAACAAGTTTGCGCACGTATGAAAACATGTAAAACAATAACAAACCTTGCCTAGGAACAACCATAGCAACTGTCAATAAACACATAGACTACATATACTTCAACGATCAAAAGAGCCGATGTACCTTTTGTACTTAATAATTGTTCTGGTTATGGTTGACTGTTAATGGTTTTCATATAATAACAGTTATCGTGATGCTACTGATGTTACGATAATCACATTCACTGCATAAAGGAATGCACTTGCTAAAAGCCACATTAATTGTAGCTACTGATGGATACATTTTGTCAACATTAGGACCATATTTCTCCGATGCTCACAACAACTATGCTGCAATTCATCGCGATGAATTTGGCAGAGACGTCCAGAATTTAAGGGATTGGCTTCAAGATAGTGACATATTTTTGGTGGATCGAGTCCATAGAGATATTGCACAGCTTTTACAGCAATTGGAAATTCAGCATAAAATGCCAGCATTACTAGGGCGTGGTCAACAGAAAATAACAACAGAAGCAACCAGCGATACACGTTCAATAAGAAAACACCTATGGTTAGTCGAGCAAGGAAAGGACATTTCAAAACGATTTGTAAATTCTTCGATGACATTTTTAACATCCAAAGTGCGAAACATATTTGTCATTACTACAGAATTGCTTGAGCAATTATAAAACCTCTTATTCATGTGGAAGGAGCAACTGTTCAACTTGCTAGAGAGATGTTACATCGAGCTAGAGATGCCAGTGTTGTACAAACACGAGTAGAAGTTGATAACTTACGCATCAGGCGTGCTATTTGGGAAATATTTGATAATCTGTTATCTCATTTTACGAGACTAGATGTCAAGTACCTGCGTGATTTGACAATAGGGGTTAACCACATTACGGTCGCCAGAAACGGAAATGACGAACTTGAGCTTGATACACTGTTAAATGAGAATAATTTCACCAGACTGAGAGTTTATTCTAGATTCGGCAATGCTACAAGGCATCAAGTTTTTGCATCATACGTCAATCAGGATATTCAAGAAGAAAATAATCCTATAGAAGAGTATTATTGCAATCTGGAGCGAGGACCCTTGGAACATGTTCACATGTTGCCAGCATTATGTGGTATCTTGGATATGCGCACCATGAGCAAAATGTTAAATATCCAGATGATAGTCTTCTACACACAACAATGGACGCTGTTCATAGACGAGACGACAATATTCACGTGAAGGTTATTAATCATTAATAATTAAGTAAACGGGATGATCAAAAAAACTCACGCCAGAGAAAAGATTGTAATTCAATAATAATTCATATAAATTCGTTTGTCATTTGTTAAATCTATAATCTACCAACCACCTTTCCTAACAATAAATAATTTTCCATTACTTGAAGTTATACAATATAAATCTATTATAGATTAGAAACTGGTTTTGATTTCATTTATCGATTCGCTTTAAATTATATAAGTGGTTTTTTGAATAAGATAATATAAACGAATTGTAAAAAACTTTTATAATACTTTAATAAAATATTATATTATTTATAACAAGTAAATGTTCTTTATTTTTTAATTTTGTAACAACCCTTTTGAGTTGTATTAAAATATACCGTAATTTACGTTCTTCATTCATTTAGTTGTAAATATAAGAAAAAAAGTTTTTAATCATTAATGAATTATAAGTATGTGGTAGGCAACTTAATTTGCATTTTGGTGTAACTTAAGTGCATATTTTCTTAGGGGTTTATATTCCATATCTTTGACTTATTTTTGCGCATCTTTTTTTGCGCAACGCATATATATATATATATCACCTGATATCTAAGCGTCCTTTCGAGCATTGCTTGATGAACCTTATGTTGATTAGGAAGCCATTTTTGGGTTTCCACCTAAATTTTGTGAAAAGTGCCATTGATTTAATGGTAAGGTACATTTAACTCGCATTATATTAAAATTTAAAACATTTGCTTTTTGCAGACACTTTGCTAGATCTAAATTTAGATCACACCTTTTTATTTGAACTTTCGAGAGAATGCAATAAACATTGGATTATTCAAATTTCATGAAGATAAATTTATTAGAAGTAATATTAAACTTTGGTATGGTTTACAACGTACAGCATGGTTATTACAAGATATTGCGCAATATTGGTGCAAAGATTACATCACATTTGGTTTACATTTCCGTATTTGTTTAGATACCACATGTTATCAAAAAGTTGTATACAAAAGTTCCGAACAGGTATTTATATCCATAATTTAGTAATTTGAGGCTATTACAACTAGTTTTTAAGATATATTTTATATAATTCTAAATTTAAATATTTAATAAATATAATTTGTATATTTTTTTAGTTTGACATTGTGCTGAATTTTTTTATTGTATCCTCGGTTTAGTTATTCCGAGCATAATCAAAAAAATAACTTGGCGTCTGAGATAATTTTATTATTGTTACATTGCAGTTGCTATATTTATGTTAAGTGGAAATAACCAAGCAGAAATTTGTGATAATTAATCAAATCAAAAAGAATGAACCAGCCTTTATTTAATCTACCGACTGAGACAACGGAATTATCTTTTAATGAGTGTTTTGGATCTATGGTTATTTTAACGATTTTTTTTGAGAACCTTTACACCCATTTATTTATTGATTTATTTACACCAGGGCTTTTAATCCACCACAAAATTATACCTGGCACCATTACACTACATATTATAATTTCATTTCAATACTATAATAATATTATAATAGTACATTATATCCGTGGGCGCTAGCGCGTCGAGCGCTACATACTGTTTTATGTCCCATGTCAGAGGATTCAAAAGTGGACTTTTCGATCTTAGGAACAAAAAATGCTCAAGGGCGTTTGCCAAGATCGTTTACTTGCTCTGAGGAACGAATAATTCCTCTTTTGTCCGCTTGTAAGGTCCATAAACATAATTATCAAATTAACTTAAATATCGCTGAAATGCTGACTTTCAACTGCTCGTAGCATAAAAAATATAGTGTTTAGAGATTTGTGCCCATGGAGACTTTTGATCAGTGAGTCAAAAGCTAAAACATATTGAAATTTCAGACAATTTAACCGAGTGCCAAAATTCATAAGTTTAGTGCGTGGTCCTTTGTTTCTAAAGTTACAGTTGTAAAATTAGTGAATTTTCAAACGAAAGCGAAATATGGGAATCTAATTAAATTGATTTAATTGAATACTTGGCGTTCACACCATAAGAACTGAAACCGACTTTGACATTTTATACATTCAAAACGGTTTTTTAGTTCCATTATGCATAGTTGGCCTATTACACGTCCAAACCGCACTAGGCGTCGTGTATGCTTACTAATGTAAGCGGGTTGCCAAGCCAGCTAACAGGGAGATGGGCGTGGTCGAAATAATAAGTAAAATGAATGATTAATATGCTCAAACACCTTACACCTACTCAAACTGCTCAGTCCGGGAAAATATGTCTCTAGGCGCCACCACAATCGAAACTTTGCTAAAATAATTGTCTTACGCTGGATGTTAATTAACCCTACTTGATTGTGGAAAGTAGGATTGTGCTTACTCAGTAAACTCTTACACGAGGGTTCTAAAACAAACACTCGTCCAGAACAATTCAACTCAAACTCCAATATATTTAGTACTACCCAGGTTATTAAAAACTTTTTGAATACACCTCGTATACCAAAACTTCTAAAATAAAATTGATCATTAAAATTCATTCACGTAACCAACAGTTATATTTTCTACTTATTAATGAATAAACTATTCTTCATTCAATGATCGGTAATTAATTTTTAAAATTCCTAACATGAACGATATCTTTTAAATTTAATTTAATTTCCATAACCTTTCTGAATCGTACTGACATTCGTAAATATGCGTAAGTTCTCAAAACTCCAACTTTTTATTATACTTAATGAAATTTTAATTAAAAAGCTAATCCGTCATTAGTGCATTGCGCTAATGAAACTAACATGAAAATTTTGCAATCAACCTGGCAAATATGACTTTTCAGGTTGTTCATTAATCTTAAAATCCAAAATATGCAAAGTCTACACTTTAACTTGTCAAAAACTACTAGGCCACCAATTAAGTAATCGTCACAAATATGTCTCATACCTGGCTGAATAAACAACAAAATAAAAAGATAACGATAAATATATATCGTTCTGCATAAAATAATAAACAAATGACAAAGAAACAAACACAAATATATTTACATATACCACTACAACGTGGTTGAAAATCAAAACCACACGTCACTACCAATTTCTGCAAAATTCTTAATACTAAAACAACCAATCAAAACCACATATCTCGAGAACGATTATCTTTTCGCTTCTAAACTAATTAATATTTACTCAACATTACACAAATGAACTAAACAAAGAGATAATCGTGCTTTACTAAATTTTCAAAGTACTTAAATATATTCCTTACTTAAAATTGTCCATTTATCCTACGCTTTTCTTTCTTCTTTCTTCCCGTAAATCAATTATTTGTAGTCCATTTGTAATCTTTAAATTGCATGAAGCCACATAACCAGTGCTTCACAATTTCACAAACACTTATTCCTTTCTGTACTCACAAATAGTCCAATAACACGTAATAATCTGTACAAGTTTGGTTGCCTCTTAAAATTTCTAGCAACCTTTAGGAAAGTTTAGTCCTTCCTTACACAAATAAACTTTTAATGTCACATAAAATTAACTTAACATTGGCTTAATTTATTACGGAAATTTCGTTTACTTAAAGGTGGTCCCATAAATAATTTTAACTAAATATCGGTACAAGAACACGCGCTGCACTTAACACTTTAACATAACAACTGTTAACTTTTTATAAATCTGCTTATGCACTTTTTACTTTCTTGAAAATAAACAAACTAATTTTATCTTCAACCTCAATTTAATTAATTGTTCTATTTATGAATGTCTTATGCGATTCATCCCCTTTCGAGTTACGCAGTTGTTTCACAATGACTGCCTTCAATATTATTTACAAATATAACTCCAACTTAACCCATTCTAAGTTACACTACACCTCGCGCGCGCGTCTCCCCAACATTCACCACAAGCAACAGCCAAAAACGAAAAAGCTCTCGTCAATCCCTGACTTTCCTATTTATAACTTCAGTCATCCATCTTTAAACATGTCTTCCTTCCGCGCTATATTCTCCAATAGTATTCACTTAAAATTTCATAGTTTCAACCTATGCTACCCTCTATACAACCACGCTCATAACTACAATACATCGCCATATTTGTTTTTACTTACAAATTTTACAATTACTTCATGAAGAAATCATTTTTCGTCATTATATTCATTCAGTAGCCACTATGGACCATTACGCAACTTTCAACGTTTATCTCCAACCTGCGCTCGATCTCCTTCCGCAACATTTGCAAAAATAAGTACCGTCTAAGGTCTCAAATCCCATACACATACAGATATTCTCAAAACAATTGCACAACATTACGAAAACTTTCTATAATTAACATAACATACCCAATCTTTCTCTACATATTTTCTAAAACATTCTACACTTATACTTCGCATCTTCTGGCAAAGATTACTCATTTATCCAACAACATTCCATTTCTTACGGTAGCAAAACAGTAGCAATACAGTGGCAAACATTATCGTCCCATCGACAAATTTCTTTTCACATTTACCTTCATCAGAATTTATTTATTCAAACACCAATGTCTCTATAACATTCAAATACACGCATTTACATACTGTATAATATTTCTCCTAAATTTCCAGTGGCGTAACACCCACCCACATACATTATGCATACACAAAAAAAAAATTTTTTTTTTCGTTCAATCTCCATACACTCGCACTCAAAACACGTCATACACGTCATTATAACATCCTACATACAGGGTGCGTCAACGCAACCTGACAGGCCTTAGTATCGTTTTATATATCGTTGGCTTAAGATACAGTTACCAAGTGTTCTTGTTGCTTCTGCGAAGTGGCAACACCGTTTAAATTGAAAATATCGTTACGAAGTATAATTTTGCTTGGTATAGTCTACGTATGAACTATCTTAGGTTAAATTTAATTTATTTAACCTAAGGGTAATATTTTTGATGCGTTAGATCTGTGAAGTTGTATCAAGATGAATAGCAGAAGTAAAAGAATTCTAAGCTTGGCATTAAACAAAGGTAAGTGTAAAGTTTGTTGATATGTTTGTATAGCTCTATTTAGCTTTTACCGCGTTTTACGCATTGAGATTCCGATCTTAATGGTTTTACGTAGTTAACTTTATACCATAACCCTCATTACAAATGAAATTGTCATCGCGCCATAAGATTGAAGATTATATCTTATTTTTAATAGTTTATACATAAAACGTGTATCAATTTTCTATATTTTTTTTAATTTGCAATATTTTACTCAAATACAATTAATTTTTAACACTTACATCAACTGATTATTTTATTAGGAAATATGAAATAGAATATAGGTGGTTTCAATTACAATGTAAAGCAAAAATTTTAAATCTACATTTTTCTTACAGAACCTGTAATCGAAAAAGAGACTGCACTACAAGGTAGCATATTTGATAAATCCAAGACAAGAGAAAAAAAAATGTATGTAGTAAACAATTTTAAAAAGACATGTATAAGTATTAAAACCACTTGTTCTAAGAAAAAATATAGATATATAGTTGGTTAAAAAGACTCTTGTGATTAGAATGAGAATTGTTTTGATAACCTATATGATCGTATGTTAATTAAATTTTGTATTTTTAAAAGAAACTGTCAAAATAAGTCAAAATCTTTACAAGTTAGAGACGAAAGTTTTTGATTTTTACATGTTAGAGACGACCGTATCTTGTTCCCATTGGATTACAATAAGTGATGTTGTCGTAGTAATGATTTCAAAGGTAACGAGAATTTTTGTAATCAAAATATTTGCATCTAATTAATAAATATATTTGCATTAACAAATAAATTATATAACATTACACACAAAGTAATAGGTGTTATTGGCTTCGGAAGGTAACTAGCTCGCCTTAGGCTCGCCAGTTATATCCTTCTGTCGCCAGTAAAAACCCTTTTTACCTTGCTAGTAATGTTATATACTATTTTACTGGCGAGGGGAGAAGTTTATTGGCAAACAAATTTATTTACAAGTTAGTTGCTCGTAAAAGTGATTTTACACAGCTAAGTTTAGTTAGGTTAATGCATGTTTACTATTGAGTAACAAATACAATGTTTTACCATAGAAAACATTTCAATACGTAACAAGATTTATATTTATTCCAATTTTTAGTACAATGAAACTGTCGAAATGCAACAAAGAAATAAAATATGTAAAATATGCATTGTTTTAGGAATAGTACTAATTTTGAATTCAAAAAACCCTATGATAAGAGCCTTAAATATGATGAGTTAAACTCATTTTCTGAAGTACATAACTCTGATGAAAACGTATCTAACAATATTGTTAATGAAAAGGATCGATATAGTAATAGCAGTGGCAGTTTTAGTATTATATCAGAATGAGATATAATGAATAATGAGCAAAGACTTGGTGAACAGATTAATTTCGACAGTTCTCATATATTGCTTGACAATCAAGAACAAAATACAGAAAACTGTAACAGCAGTTGTAGTTGTAGTATTATACCAGAACTGGAAGTAAATAATGTAAATTACAAAAATAATGATAGCTTACAGTGTAATCTAGTTCTAGATAATCCACCAATCTTACAAAATAATTCAGGAAATTGGAGTAAAAGTAATTACAGTTTTAGCATCATTTCAGAACCAGAATTGCTTAGTAATAATGAAAAACACAATGTTAACATACTGAGCACTAATTTAGTCGATTCTACCATAACCATATTATACTACGATAAAGATAAACAAACTGAAGAAATATTTAATCACAGCAACTATAGTTCAGAACTAGTACATCATATTACTAAAGATGATTGTAATACACAGTGTAATTTAGGTAGCATTACCACCTTACGTCATGTTTCAAGTAAAGCATGTAAGGAGGAGTGTAATGACACCAATTGCAGTGTTATACCAGAATCAGTATTTGACGATGCAAGGGATAAAGATTATGTCTTAAATAACTTTGAAAACACTGCTAGTTTGTCTATTTCATCCCTCAGTGATAATGAGTCTTTAATTGTACCAAAACAAAATCATATTATGTTGAGTAAACCAACATTAAAAAATATTCAGGTGATGTTGTTATTTGATTATCTCTATTTTTAATTGTAACTTAACTTTAGAATCAACGCTCCCAAGAAAAATTGGTAAGATGTAAATTTTGCGGAGAGGATATTCAAACAAAAAACTTTATGAGGCACTTACAAAGACACCACTCTCAGGAAAAAGAAATAATACAAATACTGCAATATCCAAAAAATAGTAAATCACGGCGGCGCGGTTGCATTATTAAAGAATGACACAAATTTTAATCTGTACATCAATGGTTTAATAAGGCCAAATCGGCAACGTAAAGAAGACTCCGCTACAGAAACTGAATTTTATCCATGTGCATATTGCAAAGGGATTTTTTACAAAAGGTACTTAAAGCGCCATGCAAAATCTTGTATTGTTGCTACAAGGGAATAAAAAAAAAATCATTTGTCCGCTTCTCAAACTGTCATTGCATGTGCTATGGATGTAACAAATGTAAATTCTAAACTAAACATTAAAAAGCAGGTCGGCAATAGATAGTATAGTAGTTACTGATAGTTCTAAGTGTGAATCCAATTAAGTGATCATTTTATGTAAGATATAAATGCAAATCATTTGTTTATTGTTCTTTTCACCTGCAATACTAACTTTTCAACCTCAAAATCACTCTGCAACCCATTGTTTCAGGTTTAGACTGCTAAAACTTTTGAACTTTTGTAATTTTGAATTTGATACCACAGATTTTTCACAAATGAACATTATTACTGACATACATATTAGAGCCATTTTGTATGTTGCTGTTCAGTTCACCAAAAAGTGTTTGCCATATTTTTAATGAATTAAGAATGTAAACACAAAAAAAATTATTTATATGTCCAGAATAAATTTTTGCGAGTATTCGTAGTTGCACACTTCGACTTCGCAAAACTATCTTTTATACAAAGTATTATTTGTCAAAAACAAACATTACACTCTTGCAAGATATGTACTAATTTTTCCAATACAATTAAGATGGTTATGGAAAAATCATTTCATTTTTTAGAATCAAAATTTATACTGAATTTCTATCTCATACACAACAATTAGTTACAATTCACAACAGCTATGCCTCTAATTTGTTTGTTTAAGTAATCAAAGTTTTTAAAATCATTATTGGTAGGAAAAATTATTTCCTTTGATTGAAAATACTCCATTATATTATTTTACACTTTCATATCCATTTCATACTCTTTCTACCGATACTTTATTTTAGGTGTTTTATATTATGAAAGGAGACGAAATATCCTTTGAGGCAAAAAAAGATCCATTAATAGCACATTTTGGGAATCTTACTTAAAACGACATAAAAAAGAGCGAATAATATATGCTTGTTCAAACAGAATAAGAGAAATTGCGCGTTTTGATTGCATACCGTAGGCTTGTAAATTACAAAAACATAAGTTTTAAGTATTTGCATAATCCTCAAAACTTTGACATGGTGTTAGCAGCCGTACGAGAGGTTGTTGGGTATGATCCAGACAAAAAGACATTTGACGCTCCCAGTTTAGCCATGCACATAGGCACATCATTAATAGTATCCTCGGATGAATTACTACATTTAATTTTAAAAGGAAGTCCAGGTTTTAGATGTAAAACTCCTAGTGAAACACAATATTGGATACAAGTTATAACAAATTTTAAAAAATTAGTACAATCGCGTTGGATCATAGAAATGAGTTCTCTTGCCCATAAAAACAGTGGAGAAAACCTTTGCTTTTACCTTTAATTAAAGATGTCCAAATACTTCGTGAAGAAACTTTTCCAAGCACTGTGAGAAACAGTTTATTGATGAGGTTGATGATGCATCCACTTATAAGTTATTAGTACAATGTACACTGGCATTGTTAATTCTATTTAATAGAAGAAGAATTGGTGACGTACAATTTTTGAAAATAAAGGATTATGAAAATGACGTACGAAGTAATTTCGTTGATTTTGAAAATACTTTACCAAACACAGAAAAAATTTTAACAAAACGGTACAAACGTGTCATAAATAGCGGAAAAAGATCACGTGCTGTAGTAATTTTAGTACCAGAAGCACTGCAAAATTATATAAATTTGTTGCTTAACCATAGAGTATATTTCTAATAAAAATGATTATTTGTTTGCCATACCATACAGAAGAATACCATGGAGATGTGGCCATTAGAGAATTAACAAAAAAATTAAATTAGAAAATCCAAATGCGATTAGTAGTAACAGGTTGAGAAACCATATTGCAACAGTTATGCAAATTCTTAGTCTAACTAAAGAAGAGACAAAACAATTTTCTAATTCTATGGGTCACACTGAAAAACTCATCAAGAGTTTTATGAGTAAGAAAATTACTTTTTGCACTAAAAACAATACTAAAAATAGTAATATGTTTCTAGATTACCAATAGATATCTATCAAACAGCGAAAGTGTCAAAAATTTTACTTTTAATGGAAAAAGGGGAGATTCCGATAGGATATAAAGGTAAATCGTTAGCAGATACTAATCTAGATAGTAACAGTATTGACCAAAGAGAAGTAAACGGTGGGTTCATATTTCAAGTAAGTTTGGAAAATACATTACACTGTTTTTATAGATGTAGAAACCAATTACAAAATGGTTAAGCATTTAGGGTGATTATAGAGGGTCTTAACTGTTCAAATAAAAATGACAGATTTTGCCCAAAACGAAGAAATACCAGCAAAGAAGAGGAAACTGGGAACAAAGAAAAGTAAGACTTGTACTTTTTAAAACAGTTACTTATGCACAACTTTTAGAATGATCTAATCGTGATATTGCTGAAATTGAAAAAGAATTTAGCCATTTCATTAAAAACGGTACTTAACCTTCATCTGACAAAGTGAAGCAGTTTATATTACAAAAATCAAATCTAGTCGATCCATATCGGTAATCAAGTCAAAAATTCAACATCTAATCAAGTTAAAAAAAGAAGAAAATTAAAATAATAATTTTATATCAGAATAATAAGACTGTGTTTAATATATTAAACAATAAAATTGTTTTTGTTTTTTATGATAATCTTTATGTTAAGTATCCATATGTATTTCTCATTATGTTATTATGCATGAAAATATTGAATGAACATATTTTTACTTATTAGTCGTTATTATGTTAAGTATGTTACATTTTATATATTCATATTAACATGTTTACAATTCTTCATTGGTATTAAAAAATTTTAAATATACTGTATAGAGTTGTATTTTGTTGTCGTTAAATCCAATTAAACTTGCTAATTTCATTTTTCTTAACCTAAGCTAAAATTCGTAATACTCACCAATTTTTCATTCCTAATGTAAGTTTAAAAAAATATATGGTGGCGAACAACACATGACCTGACCTTCCAACCTACAAAGTGAAAGTTAAAAGAAATGAAATCATTTTAATGAGAACTTTTACCCTCCAACCTACATATACATATGTAGGTATAGAAGGTTATGCAATTTACTTTTTTTTTTCACTAACACTAAACGACTTAGCTCATTTTACAACGTTTAACCAAGATCGGCCATGTTTTTGGATATATGTTAGTATCCACGATAACTCCAGAACGAAATCACCTACGTACTTAAAATTTTGTGTTGAAAAAACAATAATTTATGTCAGATAGACGTTTAAAACTTCATGTCATATAGAGGTTAATAGACATCTACGAGTATATGCTAACTAAAAAAAAAATTCCAAAGCCGCACGCTTCTATAAAAATATTGATAATACGGTTTAAGCACTTAAAATTAGATTAATCAAATTTTTCGATTTATTTCGCTGTATACTAAGAAACTGTATAAAAAAAGTTATGTAAAATGTAATTCTTTTTAAAAAATATGTCTGCATATTTTCTTATAAAATTAAGTTAAATTATACCTTTTTTGTCGCTAAATTACGCGTCGTATCAAAAATTGCATAGAACATAATTAATCTATATGTTTAAGGTCAATATATTGGTTATTTCTCCCAAAACCTAATCAGATCCAGGAGAAATGAAAACAAGCTTAAATACGAAATCTTAAGTACGTACGTGTTTTCGTATCGTAGGTACTAATATACACCCACACACAGGCATCATAGTCGATCTGGCGAAACTTTGTCAAACGTTGTAAAATGAGCAAAGTCGATTTAGCAATAGTAAAAAAAAGTCGATTGCATAACCTTCGATACCTACATATTATGTAGGTTGAAAGTTAAAAATGACTAGCTAGTACAAAAAAATAGAAACGTCTATAATAATTAAAATTCGGTAAATAAGTTACGCAACAAACTTATATTTTATTATATATAGTAAGTCCTTTAACACTTCCAGAAACTAGACAACTGCGCTACAAGCAATAACGTATTTGTAATACCTAATATACCTGTATATTAATGGAAGTAATAAAGTATCGTTGGTATCACATAAAACTAATTTTTGTCTAATAAAAAATTGTTTCCCCTCGTAATGGGGCTTCCCCTAACTTCACATATTATATTTTACTTCAAAAATTATTATCGCATACATCGGAAGTCAAGACGCCTTTTTGAGATAATGTAAGTGACAACTTAACACTCATCACTATATATATATATATATATATATATATATATATATATATATATATATATATATATTGCACTCTTTGAGCCCGATATGTTATCAGGTCTCTATGAATCCCGAGGTAGGGGTCGCTTGCACAACTCGTTTTTTTATACAAAGTATAAGTAAACTGTAGCAAGCACCAAAACCCAACTATACAATATTACATAGAAGAAAATGGCTAACTATGTTGACATAATAAATTTGAGATCTTTAAATGTTTGTAAAATTAAAATAATACTTCTTTGATATTAACAGCAATTAAAAATCAAAGCGATACGTCCAATCGATTATTTTAATTTAGTAATACTATCATCTTCAATATTTTAAAATTTTGACTAGTACTTTCAACAATAATAAAGTTATCCATGATATTTGAAACAATTCACTTACTGGGTGCTTGTTCGTTATGTTATAAGTGATTTTCTAAAGGTACTATAAATAAATCGTTGTCATCTCTAAAGCTTAGTTCTTTTTATGAGTACAGAGTGTTTGCAATTAACACTTTGTTTTAACACAAATGTTCCGTTCATTTTTTAATTAATTAAGTATAAAATAATGGTAATTTAAAAAGAAACCTGAACATTTGTGATAATTAATTTTTTCTACATAGTAAACAAGGACAAGAAGCTATATTAAATACGATTATTTAACCTTTCCATATGCGGTGGTAATATCTTTATATTTCATTTTTGGATTAATACTACTGAATAGAACAATATAAACTTATATTTTCTATCGTACTGGTGATTGCACAAAAGAACCAATTCAATTTTTTTTAGAAAATCATAAAGTAAAAGGTAATAGTTTATTATATAAGTGAGCAATGTTACAGATATTTAGAAAAAAAATTGGGTTGTGAACATTTTGAATAAACAGGCTAATTTTTATAAGTGAATTATGCACAATAACTCACGTATAGTTTAAAGTTTTTAGCCACCCCTTTCCTATCATTGATTTCTACGAAAACAATAAAAATTGATGAACTTTATGCATTAGTTTATTTATTTAATAATAATTTATAACAAAATAGTAGATTTAGTGGATGTCAAAAAAGTTGATTTTAAGTTTGTTCCAGAGAAGTTTCAAATATAGTATAAAAGTTAATTTCAAGGGTTTGAAAATTGGAACGTTCAAACCCAAAAAGACAAAAAAAACTTTGATGTCATGGGCAGCAATTTAACTTAATATTCTTGCTTCCATTTATTTATTTGGGGTTTCGTAGAGTAATACTAGAAATAACCGGTGATTGCCTTTACGATGAATTGAGATATTGATACTCGATACCAAGCAGGAAGCTTCATAGTTTTACAAAAAAACGTTGGTAAATAAAATGATTTGACTACAACATGTGTCTGACAGGGAAGATTTAAGTACTGGCCATAGCATGCTTTGTACTTCGGTAACACTTCTGGGGTCCGCCGGGAATCATATTGACACATTTAAATATCACGGTGAGTAAAAATTGCCCATGGGATATGTGAAAAATCAAATCTCCTTTAAATTGAGTTTGCGAAAGAATGCAGGAAAAACAATACAATTCTACAAAATAAATCCGATTCCACATTAAACATAATGCAAATATCAATAAATAAATTCGTAAGGTAGTCTTTAAAGAAAAGTTAAGTGAAAGGAATTAAAAAAATGTAAAAACAACATTGAGTGTTCAAGTAATGCTATGCCACTAGTGACCCGAAGTAAAGTTTAGCTCACCGCTTTAGCCCATCAATGACAGTAGTAATATGTTGCCGGTTCTGGACCAGTTCAAGGTCACTCGCCCTCTGGTGGTGAAAAACGGAAGCTTTTGGAGCCCTTTGAAGGTCAAACTTTATGCGGGAAATTTAAAATTTTGGAGCTGGTCAAGGTCAAAGCTAAAAATAGAAGTTGCAAGGTAATCATAAATCTAAAAATAGAGTTTTCAAGGTCAAAGATTATTGACCTACGGTGGTGTCATATTACATTTCTTAGAAATATAAAAAGGTCAAGGTGAAAAGCTAAAAAATAGAAATTGCAAGGTAATCATAAATCTAAGAATAGAATTTTCAAGGTCAAACTTTTTAGCGGGAAATATAAATTTTTGGAGCTGATCATCATCATCATATTACATTTCTAGTCAAGGTCAAAAGTAGGTATTTAACAAGTTTAAACATGTTGTAATATGTAGTCAAGGACGCATATTTCTTATATAAATTGCAGCGAGCTGTATGTTGAGATCAGTCAGTCTGCAACTCGTAATTGTTAAATATGGAATTAACAGGGTTAAACCAAAGCACCTATTGCAAACCCTTTAAAAATGCGTGCGAGCTCGATATATCGAGAAAGTATAAAGTAACGAATATAGATATAATTAATACTAAGTACGGTGAACGTATAGTGATAGAAACGGGTGATTTTAAATGTGTATTATCGGAACGCTTTTGTGTGCATTTCAAAGAAGAAGAAACCCGAATTGAAGAATTTAAAACACTCCTAAACACGAAGGATGTGTTCATAAGTAGTTTGGGTGCAGCTGGCAAAACAACAAACATAACATTTTTTTTTAATAGTAGCACCCCTACCATATGTAAAATGGGCATACTTTAACTAGAATTATTTTCTTAAACAGTGTTTAGTCATAGTGAAATTGTGAGCAATTAAAGTCATGCAATCAGCAATAAAATCATTTCTGGAACGATCCAAACTCAGAAGTTCACCGTTATATATGGATACCTTACATCATTGCAGTAACAATCTGAATAATAATTTAACATTTTGTTGTTGGTGCTGTCAAAATAGTGATGGTAGTAGTAGTAGTAAAAATGAAGAGAAACACGACGAAGGTTATTCTTCTCCTAAGACTGACTGGACATCATCATCATTTCAATATAAGGATGAAGTGTATAAACAAGCAGCTAAGGAATACTTAATCGATTGTACTTATTATAAACTATCGAACGATACTCATCATGCAAAATATCTGGAAATTGGATACAGTACACACCTCAACCTTGCACCAGTGGTGCGTATGGGGTGTGGTAATTGTGATCAAAGTAATAATAATGTAGAGTTGGATATGAAGGAGTGGAATGAACTTCTAAGATGGCATTCATATGTAGAATTACAATTTTGCCGATCTCAAGAAATTGAAAACAAAATTGATTGGTCTAATGTAAACGAAGAAGAAGATATAATCTATGATCAACATTATGAATCTCTATCCATCAATCTTGGTATCTATTACAATTGGGAATTGATTAAAGGATATGACAGAAACTTAAAAAATGTTATGATAGAAAACTACAACTGCTGTTCTTGCACATTCAATGCCCATAATGTTGAAGAACTATTCAACTTAAAGGATATAATAAACTATAGATTGGATTTTCTTGAATCTTATAATCTAACATGTTTTTATGCAAAGTTCATTCAACAAGTTGTTGACTACCGTCGTTTTCGCGAGAAAGAATTCCATAGTAGTGATGATGACATTTACAAAGACATTGAAGATATTATAATTGCTAAGTATAAAATTAATTCACACAACACTGTATGCTTAATGGAAATACTCAATTATCGTCCTGCTTATCCAATGTACAGTATTTACTAAATAAAGAAATATTAATAGCTATGGTTTGTTTTTCTCAATTTAGGTATAAATACCCTGCTTTATCCATCTAGTTAAACAATGTTATGTAAGAAGCAAAAGAGTGCGGGTGGTTTAGTGAATACCCTAATCAATAAACTTCCGTTTGAATTGCATTTACCCGGTTACCAGTATTGTGGTCCTGGTACAAAGTTAGAGAAACGACTCGCACACGAAGACCACGGTATTAATCAATTAGATGCTCAGTGCAAACTTCATGATATCAGTTGCAGAGATTACCGAAATTTAGAAAGTAGACATGAAGCAGATAAAATTTTGCAAAAAAAAGCTTGGGAGCGCTTTAAATCATTAGGCGCAACGTTAGGTGAACGAACTGCAGCTTTAGCAGTTGGTACCATCATGAAGGCAAAGAGAAAATTGGGAATGGGGTGTAAACGTCGATCTAATTTGAAGAAGAAGAAGAATAAATGCAATGGTGGAAATTTAATGCATTTACGAAAAACAATAGCTAACAAAATTAAACCTAACGGAAATTTCACAGACAATAATGTCAGCCCTTTCAACGGCAAAACGTGTGGTGAAAAGTTTAGGAGGAAAGAAAAATATTAAAGTTCCTAGGGTAATTCCCATACCTAAACAAGGTGGGTTTTTACCATTTCTTATTCCGTTATTCGCTGGATTATCAGTAATCGGTGCACTAGCTGGTGGTGCATTAGGAATTGCTAAAGCAGTCAATCAAGCTAGAAATGCTAGAAAATTGCAATAAGAGACATCACGCCATAATCGTATGATCGATCTCTATAGACTCCACGAATAAGAAAGGTGGTGCACTTTATCTAAAACCATACAAATCTGGCGGTGGTGCATTATACTTAAAACCGTTTCCAAAAAACTGAATAAAATACCCAAAAGACCGTTAACAGATATTGATTTAAAGAAATACGCCAAAAATGTACCCTACTTTAGGGATATTTTTATGAGAGATAACATGCTTAAATTACCACGGAAAAATGAATCTGGAATTATTAACTTAGATAGCCAAAGCGGACCAGGTACGCATTGAGTTTGCTACAAAAAGCGAGATAAATGGGTCTGGTAGTACGATAGTTTCGGTAATCTTCGACCACCAATCGAAGTGATCAACTACTTTCGGGGGTGTAAAATTTATTATAATTACAACCAAGATCAAGAATTTAATACAATTATTTGCGGACACCTATGTGTACAGTTTTTATATAAATAATCAGTACAACATCAAATTTTCTCAGTTATGTCAATAACATTCAGTTTAGAAGGTGTTGGGAACACAGTTAGCTACAACTTTTATCCACCGATCGAGCTAGATTTGAGGAAGAAATACGTTATTGGATTGGTGGGATTTTACGGTTGCAACAGCATTAGAAACATTTATACAGGCAACAACAGAATTTATTTTAGAACGGATCCATCTCATTTGCAAGTGATTAATATTCCACACGGTGCATATGAGTTGGATGAAATTGGTGATTATCTAAAATCTAAGATACCCACAGAAAGGTTTAGCATTAGAGCAAACAACAATACACTTAAATGTGAGATAAACAGTTCATTTGAGATTGATTTTACTAAAGAGAATAGCATTGGCCGCATGCTAGGGTTCGAGTCTAAAATGTTAGAACCAAATATGTTTCATACGTCTGCGTTAGACATCTAAATTCTAAAACACACTAATCTACACGTAGAGTGCAACATTATAAAAGGATCTTATCGAAACGGGAAACCTGCAAAAGTATTATATGAGATTGGCGTTTCAGTTCCACCAGGTTATCGTCTAGATAAAACTCCCAGCAATACTCAATATTTAGAAGTAATCACCGACATAATTAGTAATATAACCATTAATTTGGCTAATCAAAAGGGCGAATTAATAGACTTGGTGAAAGTGAACCATTCACAGTACGCTAAGAACTAAAAGAACATGGGCCTGAGAATTAATAAAGGACCAAATCCATCTTTCAAAAATTCGTATAAAAGACATCATCCCTACAGTAAGTCATTAATTAGTCATCAACCCTCATTGCGGTTAACATCTGCAGAACAACACTTTTTAACATTAATTGGTTTAAAAGTTCTCACCGACAATGGCCGAATCGCTAAACATGTTTCAAAACGTACATTTTGATGATACTATAATTAAATCAGATATTCACACTTATCTTCCCCATGGATCTTCTAAATATGGACCTTCCGAAGAAATACGTATCTTAATTAAAAGCCAAGATCTAATTACGGCTACTTACGATAGTTTTCTGTATATAGAAGGTAAACTTGAGCTCAAAGATGAAGGAAAAGTATGCAACTTAACCAACAATTTTCCCAACTTTCTTTTCGAAGAAATTCGTTATGAGTTAGGTGGTCAAAGAGTGGATGTTTGCAGAAATCCAGGCATAACATCTACGCTTAAGGGATATATTTCTTATACGGCAAGCAAGAGCAAAGCACTAAGCCATTTAGGATGGTCACCAAAGAATGAAGAACCATTACAAGTACAATTTGACGGGCAAAATGTTGAAAAATCTTTTACAGTATGCATACCATTGAATCGCATATTTAGAATAATGGAGGATTATCGTCAAGTTATTGTGAATGTGCGTCAAGAGATGATTTTAATTCGATCTAGAAGCGATACAAACTGCTACTATGGTGAAGGTGATGCAACAATAACCTTAAATAAAATTCAATGGAAAGTACCACACTTAACACTTAGTGATGCTGCAAAACTGAACTTGTTTGAAGGAATCAATAAGAATTCTATTATTACTGTTCCATTTCGACAACGGGAGTTGTATGAATTACCTGCTTTAAAATAAGCAACCGCGGACATATGGCCAATAAAAACATCAACGCAGCTGGAAAAACCACGTTGGATAATGGTTGCATTCCAACAAGGTAAAAGGTACACAAAGTCGGCAAGGGCGGGAAATTTTGATCACATTAACATCAGAAACCTTAAAGTACATCTGAATTCTGACTATTATCCATATGAAGCAATGCATTTGAACTTCAGTGTTAACCAGTACATACCCGCATATCACAATTTTTTGAAGTTCCGATGTGATTACCATGGTGACGACAATAAAGATGCATTATTCAGCTATTCCGAATTCAAATCATGTCCAGTATTTGTAATCGACTGCTCTAAACAAAATAAATCCTTAAAAAACTCAACAGTGGACATCAAATTGGAAATGGAATCTCTAACACCTTTCGATAATGGAATCGTTGTATATGGTCTTATTCTCCATGATGCTATTATACAGTACAGTCCACTCACCGGAGAAGAGAAAAAATTATAATTATTATTGTAATATAGTCTAATATATAAATAAAGATGTTGTAATTATTCGTTTAGTTTTATTTCATCCACCAAAGATGAAAGCAGTTGCTGAGAAACAAAAACTCCCGATTCAAAATCATGACGTTGATGAAAAGTCTATTACTTCAAAACATGGTGATTTACACCCTAGTAGTATACGTGGTATTATACGCGGCCCCTCCAATTGCGGTAAAACAAACGCAATGATCAATCTGCTTACTGAAAAAAATGGTTGGAAATTTAAACATGTATACGTATATTCTAAGTCATTGAATCAAAACAAGCACAAACTTTTACAGGAAATCTTACTTCCAATGAAGGACATAGGTTACTTTACCTTCAGCGACAATCAAGATGTGATTGAGCCTAATTGTGCAAAATCAAACTCTATTTTTATCTTCGATGATATCGCTTGTGAAAAGCAAAATAACATAAGGGCATATTTTTCTATGGGTAGACATAACGATATTGACTGTTTCTATTTGGGTCAAACTTACAGTAAAATTCCAAAGCAATTAATTCGTGATAATGCGAATCTAATTATATTATGTGAGCAAGATGAGTTAAACTAAAAAAATGCGTATGAGGATCATCTAAGTCCCACCATAAGCATGAAATCGTTTCGAGACATGTGTTCAAAGTGCTGGGTAGATCCGTTTGGTTTCATGGTTAT
The DNA here is from genome assembly GCA_036346205.1 of Vesta saturnalis. NCBI lineage: Eukaryota > Metazoa > Arthropoda > Insecta > Coleoptera > Lampyridae > Vesta > Vesta saturnalis. The sequence continues at coordinate 1,536,942 of JARFJB010001390.1, read as the reverse complement.
AAACAAGGATGCTGAAGTTAATAATGGTCGCTATAGAAAAAGATTTGATGAATATACAATACCTTAAACTGCTTTCAGTAGTAGTAACTGATCTTTTTAGGTATTAATAGCTATCTGTTTAGTGTAAACAGCTACCTGTTCAAGTTGAACCGGTACCTGTTTGTCGCAATGTACAGCAAGGAGATGATATTAAAGAAAAAAATTATTCAGGCTCGTAAAATAATACAGTAGAAGTATAACAGTATTAAGACTGCTCGCATTGATAATGAAAGAACACTCGAAAGTACTTATAAGCCTTTAATAGAACCTCTAACTGAAATAGTAAATAAAATCGATAAAAAAACACCTAAAAAGGAGGAGGTAATTGATGTTAAACCCAAAAAACCACCCGTATTCATATTTCCAAGAAAGCACGCTACTATCCCCACTAGTCCGCTAGCTCAAGTTCAACGGACCCCAGGCCTCATTCCATTAGGTGATTGAAGTAAGGGTGCTACTAGTCCACTAGCTCAGCTTCCGTTTTTTCAAAGAAATCCTCCCCCAAGTCTTCCATCTTTCTTAGATACATCCGTCGTGGAAGAGATTAATACTGGGGAGGAAGAAGAACTTCCTAGCATCGCGGATGATTCCCATAATGAACCCATCTCAGAAGAATTTCTCGAGCAGTACAATGAATTGCCGCGTATATATGTTGAACGTATTTTGAAGAATGCTGAAGGTGATATTGATCATACGTATGGAGTCCACTATGATACCAAAACTGACAAATGGACAATTGGTAATACGCCCATCACAATTAAAGGAGACGATATAATTATTAAAGGTGTCACGTATAAAGGGACTCCAAGATTATATGATCTGCTTATTATGAACGAACCCGATTTAAGTCCAGTAAAGTCAACAGATAGAAAAAATATAGAACTATTTTAGAGGCTACGAATGTAGTAAGCCGAGATTATGACGTAAGTGCACAGATTCGACGAAGCCGCAGCAGAAAGTATACGCAAATAATCAAACCCTTGCTGTCATCATCATCATCACCCACCACAACCAAGGGAGGAGGTGGAGCTATGTAAATGACAATATCAATTGCAGAAAAACTATATGAAGATGGATACATTGAAAAACTGAACAACCGCTTTTTAAACAATATAAATGAGAATGCATTGATGTCGACATGTCACAACTAAAATTCCCTTGACAAATTTGGACGTTCATATGTCCAGTATCAATTCAAGAAACTAACCCCTCAGCTTAAACTGATTGATACTAATCAATTTGATATTGAGAATAAGAGACTCAGCAATGTGGCCGATCCCACAGATCCTAAAGATGTCATCACTAAGCAATACTATTTATCAACAAGGTTCGATTTAGATGGAAATCGTTTCACACAGTTGGCTGACCCTGAAGAGGATGGTGATGCTATATGTTAAGGATACCTTGATTTCTGTTTACAAGCAGTTCAGAAAGCTTTCAAAGGAAACGCTAACGCTTATCTAGCGCTGGAGGAAAACTACATCTACTTAAAGAAATTGTTGATAAATTAGCACCATGTCCAAACGAAGGCGAACAATAATAAGAGGTTTTGATGACCTTTGGCAAGCAGATTTAGCTGAATTTAACACATATTCCGAACAAAATAAGGGTTATAAGTATATATTAGTGGTTATCGACTATTTTTCGAAATACTTGTGGACTAAAAGATTAAAAACGAAAACAGGTCAGGAAGTTAGCAAAGCCATGCAAACAATCTTCAAACAAGGCCGGAAACCTAAAAATTTGCTGACAGATGCAGGAAAAGAATTCTATAATGACAGTTTTACTAAACAGCGTTATGGAGTCAACCATTACTCCACCTATAGCACAAAGAAGGCTGCAATTGCTGAACGTGTTATGAGAACCATTAAAGGTGCTCTATATAAGTCATTCAGCCTGCAAGGTAAATAGAAATGGATTGATACAATTGATACCATAACGATGAATTATAACAATCCTAAGCATAGAACTACCGGAATGAAGCCCAAAGATGTTGATAATCATATAAAGCTGAGGCTTACACTCACATAAAATATTTGATGGAATCGATATTGTGTTGGTGACATAGTACGAATCAGTAAATTTAAAAGTATTTTGCTAAAGGATACACCCCAATTGGTCTAGTGAACTATTTAAGATTGTGAAAGTTCATTACTAACCCAACCACCTACTTGTTGGAAGACATGAAAGGAAAACCTGTACTGGGAGGCTTTTATGAACATGAATTGCAGAAAAGAAAGTATCCCGATGTGTACCTGGTGGAAAAAGTGCTTCGTTCCAAGAATAACAAGTTATTCGTAAAGTGGTGGGGATTGGATGAAAGATCATGAATAAATAAGGATGATATTGTTTAATAACTTGTTATTTGTGAAATAAGTTACTTATATTAGTTATATAGGTTGTATCAAAGGATGTTTGCTCTTCGATGAAATAAAACACATAAAAAAATTGTATTTTATTTTAGTTCAGTAAATATTACATAAAAAATGTTTCCTAAAATTTCATTATATTATATAGTAACCCTAAAGTACTTCTATAATCATTTAAATTACTTGAGGGCCATATTCCTGAATCTGGTCCACAGGTCCACCCTAAACAGGAATTTGTATTTGTTTCACATTTATGAATGTTTTCTAATATCCAGTTGAAGATTTTGTTATGTAATTAGCATAATATGCTGCTTTCTCAATACATTCAGTTATAATAAATAACGTTTCTTTATAAACAGAATGAATATTCTCTAAGTTAGATTTAACATTGTTGAAGCATCATCACCACCCCATAATAAATTGTATACATACATTTTAAGCGGTACGTTACCAAGTAAACTCATATCATCTAAGATTTTATCAACTTCATTAAAAGTTAATGAATTGTAACCTTTATTAAAGCACAATTTTGTAAAACTTTTAATTCTATTGTCCAATTTAATTTTTATATTAAATAATGTCTTAATAATAACTTCATTTGCACACTTTGAACTTATAACACACCAGTTAAAACACTCATCAGGAATAATAATATGTTGTAGTATATTCAATACAAAGCTTTCAGAGGAACGCTTCCACATCAAAGAACGCTTCAGGTACTTTCTGTAGATTTGATCACTACTGTATCATAGTTCATCATGCAGTTTGTTTTGGAGACTGCCCATAATTATTGTTTTTCTGAAACAGAAGAGGAATAAAATGCTATGTAAAGTTAAATCCCCAAGGTCTAGTATCAGTGAAATTAAAATTTACCAATCGTTTATCATCGTAAGGACTAAGTATTACTTTATTCTGTTTGATTGTAAACACATCATGCCTTTTTAACCTTATCAAATGTTGATATCGCCTTATTACGTTACCATCAAACAAAATATGTTTATAATCATTTATCGTGATCTGTTTGACGCTTGAATGGGTAGAACCCTTTGATTTTTTACAACTTTTTATCAACAGTGTAAGCATACATTTTGCACGAAGTCCTACAAATTCAACATAATTGCGCCATGATTTTCATCTTTCATTAAGCCGGGACTTTTTATTTACTAATGGAATTTCAAAGATATTTTCAGGACTATAGTCAGATGTATCGAATTTATCAATGTCTTCTTTAATGTACTCATAGATGTCAGGAACCGAAAATGCGTATATAAGACTATCTGTATCTGTGTACAAGTGCTTGGCATTATTTGGAAACTTAGATAGGATGTAACCATAATGAAAATTGTATAAAAAGGTTTTTGAAACGTCTAAAACACTGAAACCTGTATATATGGGTTTATTTAGATATACTTCCAGCTTGTTCATTTGAATGATGAGCATATCATTGCTAAATATTGTGCAACTATGAAAATTTGGTTTTGATATGTAAGCACGAGCACCATAGCGACCATCCCATTTTGTTACTAAACGTATATCCTTATATTTACGTACATTTTCCATCAGTTTCCCAAAAACACTATTAATCATTAATTTATAAAAATGTTTGTCAAATTCATTTTGAGATCGCTGACGCATGGTTGTATTTAAATCGATATATTTTTTAACCATGGTGATTTAAAACGTAATATACGATGCACTTTTACCAACTTTAATCCATATTTTAAATATACTTTGAAATTTCTGTAATGAATTACGTAATTACGCTTTGGATACAATGTAAGTAATAATTTTTTTATTTTAGATTTTGAATCAGGTACGGGTGGAACCATATGTTCGGGTGCCAATGGTAGATCACTGTGACTCTCATGTAATTCTATGGGATAGTCTAAATCACACTCGATTATGTAACCAATTGCCGAATCATCAGGATGGTTTATTAAATCCAAAGTTTCAAAATTATCCACAAAAGAAAAATCACCAAATGGTAAAAATTCTGACATGGTTGCCCCATATAAGTTATTTACATTAAATACACACTTTCGGAAGTGGGATCAAATGTTTCACCCATGTACTTATTGTTAGCTTTAGCATACCGATTAGAACATTGAGCCACACCACCCCTAATTCCTCTTTCAATAAACATTAGCATATCAATATCGGTAAATAGTTCTAACTTTACTTGAGTAATTTTAAGCATAGCATCGAATGCTAAACCGGGGGATGTACAATAGTGCAGAGGATCAAGTTTGTAGGTACTTAAACAAGTTTGCCGAAAATTTTCGAAAATATCAGCTAAAAGTAGAACGTTCGTTTTTAAATACAAATCTGAGTACTCCCCTAACGATCTAATATGAAATTTGTTCCAAAGATTAACCGCATGTGCAAAACTGACATCATTGATTCCTTTATTATCAAGATGACTAAAAAACGCTTCCTTGGGAGGTAGCCTGGTTTCGTCTAATTTATCCCACGTATCAATATACTCACAAGGAAACACCTTTGCGAACTAGTAAAGAAAATTCTTCTTCATTGTTACAATTAGCTCTGGTTATAATTTTTTTACTATTTCCCAAATAGTTTGATAACTTTTCAATACTACTACTCATAAATCTGAAAGAGTCAATAAATCTAAACTTAATTTTACTACCTTCTATGTTCTTCCTTTGTTTATGGGAAGGAGTGAAATCGCACCGGGAATAGTAGCCAATTCTCTAATGACGAAATGTCTATCATAACCTGACAAATTATGAAATACAAACGGTAGGATGTCGGTGTCTTTATAGTTTAGGTTACTATTCTGATGTGATGCTCCTCGAAATGCTCCAGTAAAATGGTTATGGTCTCTAACCTTTATATCATTATCTGTAAATGGTTTTTCGCAAATGTGACAAATCGTGGTGCTTTCAAAGTGTTCAACCTGATTGGGAGTTAAAGTACCCATAGGAATTATTTTATTGATGATTTCGGTGCTCCAATGTGCAATACTTTGAACCTCTTTAATAAACCATCCAATGCAATCATTTTCTCTATAAAGCCTAAATCGAGATAAAGAATCATTGTATGAACACTTTAAGTAGTAAGCAACGCTGATGGGTATATGTTTGGAATGAAATAGAGTATTACCCCCAAGTGATGTTAAATCTGTACACTTTTCTAAAATACTTTCTAAATCCGCATAAATTACAAACGGTACCTTTTCGTGAAATGCGGAATTTTTGAACTGCAGAAATATTTCTGCTTCGATAGGCATCCTGGCTGAACATTGATTAAGTTGATGGCAGAGAGTAACATGTTTTTGTAGAAGGCGATCTGAAGAGAAGTGGTTCAAGCATCGATAACAAATAAATTTTCTTGTGCTCCCTATTCGATAGTTGTTTAGAAAAAAGAGCTGACATATTTTTAATCTACGCGAAATGATAAACAGTACTATTTTTTGTATTAATAGCATCAGCAGTAGAACCCGCAGTATGATATTTGTGCGAAAGTACTAAAAGATTTATAGGTTCCCTGACACTATTTTCTTGATTTAAACTTAATACTAGCGGTAATACATCTTTCCCTTGAATGCAAAACAGATTAATGGAGAGGTTGTTTAATTTTTCAAATTTTTTTACATCATCTATTTTAATGGGAAAGGGAATTGAATTATAATTCAAAACACCTTTAAAATGAGGATAGCTGTAAACTCTATCTGAATGAACTTGCACTGGGTATAATGCCGAAACAACGGCCCACAGGAAGCAATACTCGTCATCGTTCTTAACATTTACTACCGCATGCTTTACTGCTATGAAGTAAGGAACTTTAACGTAAGTCGAAAGGCCACCTCTAAATGGAGTATAGCTATTAATATTCACCTTTAAATGTAAAATTTCGTGTAATGCCCAACCGGAATCCCTTTCGGAAAACTCCTCTAATTTCTGTTGTAATTTGTAATAAACGTTATTGTTATACCACTCACGCAAATTGGTCGCAATATCGATGACAATTTTTTATGGTAAAAGTCTTCAACTCGATAACATGATTTTGAGGTTCCGTGAAATTACAGGATAAAATGACATTGACCTTTAGCATAGTTTGCCTTAGCATTACTTTAACCTTTCGTGCAAAACTATTGTATGCATTTTGTAAAGAAATAAGAGGGTCCCTAATGTTTGCTATATTGACTATAATGCCTGTACGTAAACTACCATTAAAACATGAATCTATAGAGTACCAACCTAATTTATGTGTACGTTTTTTAGTGACAATTCCACTACCTGTTTTCTCTTAAGCGTTCTTTAACCGTTTAAGTCTCACAAGATAACACTTTAACAATAATAAATTACCTTCAAGTTTAAGCAAATTTTCACTTACTTCTAAATAAATTTTATTTTGAATTATATCTTGCAATAGCTTAATATTATTATACGGATGTGCTTTACAAATTCATTTTTGGTTTATAACAATGGAATAATACGTGTTGTTAAATTAACAATATCACTACTACTTGGTACAACCTCACTCATAGTTACCTTCAAAACTGTATCCAACAATGCAAAAATATGAAGTACACAGGATTACAGTCATGGACTTGTAGCAAATATTTTATTTATTATAACTGATATGTAAAAAAATAATAATTTAATTAACTATAGAAGTACTTTAGGTTTACAATTACAAATATTACGAGTGCAATATACTGACTGGTACAGAAATGCTGTTATAACTGGTATTTGACTTTATGCAGCATACAGAAACTCGTCTTATATGAAAATGAAATGTGATACTTTCACACGCTTTAGTTCATTGCCTTTAGATTGCGTTTACAAAAGTATTCCCAAGAGCTTCATTTCAGAAAGATGGAGATATTGCACTTTCTTTATTATTACCTTTAGTGGACATTTACTGGTAATATCTAATAACCTAATCTTGCTGACATGGCATGAAATACCTTTTCATGTCTAGATTATGATGCATTCATCACCTTTGTTTGCACAGGTCAATAGTAACCACTTTCCCTTTTTTTTGTACACGTTAACAAATTTACATGTATATAATAATAATTTTATTTCAATATTCAATCGTTACATACATACCATACTGACAAAATGGCATCAAACAACAAACGATCAAAACTGTCACTACAAAAGAAGAAAGCCAACATACAGCAAGATGTATTAGTGTGGGGGTCGAAACAAGTAGAACCAGTTGAGCCACTTGTAGGTGAAAATGAGATACCAATCATCTCTATACGAGACATTGATATAGAGGACCACGATTTTGCAAGGTTTTTTGAAAAGTAAGTATTCCTTGGTTAATGTATTGTTTTTATATGGTGATTTCCTTAATAAATATATTATTAATAAAATCAATTATTTTGTAGCATCACGCCCGCAACCACAGTTGCAGCTTCGCCACCACTGCAGCCACCTACACTCCTCCAATATGAATGAATTGCAGCTTCACTACCACTACCACCACCGCAGCCACCTACACTCCTCCAATATGGAGGAAAAAATTTAGAATTAATGCGACCAGTGGGTTCACCACCACCATCACAAGCAATATCTCAGGATCCTACAGACTTGCAGCAATTTAAAATAAAAAGTATTAGGTGGTTGCAGAACATTTTATCGACATATATTAACTCTGAAAAATCGGAAGCGGCAAAAGTGAAACGATTAAATAGTGAGTTGGCTACAGCAAACAACTGACAAGTTGCACGGCAGAACATTAAAAATACACCCAATGCGTTAAGAATATTGGATAGTTTAGACATTTAAGTTAGTTTATAATTAGGTACTAAGTAGTCTTGTGATTGTTTCAATAAATATTTTTTTACACTTTATTATTTTTCATTAACACATATATAAAGAAAGTTAAGTCGAAGTTGTAAGTGAAGAAAAGATTAAGTGTTAAAATTTTCATTTGAAACATAACCTCTAAAAATATGAATTTAAAGCATAAAAAATAAGATATATTCAATTTCACTGTATCATTGGAAATATACATATGATTTTATATATCTCGAATTTTTTGTGTAAACAGTGCGGACATTCAACATTTTTTTAATAAAAGATGTTTACTCTTATAATTCTCATAATTTTTAAATGATAGTTTATATTGTAAATAGAACACTGAAATGATTGTGAAAAAGTGAAATATTTTTTCCTATAAGACTGAGACATCGCGAATGGATTATAAGTATAATGAGTACACCAATTTTATATATATTGTAAAAAGCAATTCGAGTTGTGTTTTATCTCTTTATTAGTAAGCACGTATGTCTTTTAAGTATTCTTCCTAACATTCTACATGTACACATACAAAATAAAAATCGTTCAAGTGCACGCCAATTACTTATGCAACACAACTTGCACTTTTACATATCATTCTACATTTCTTTCATTTATAGTTAAATTAAAAATTACACTCATACATAACTTTATTGATATTCCATTTTAAAATTATAGGCTTTTTTTATATGTACAAGCTTGATTCACCATTTAAATGAAGTTAGTTATGATTTACCCCGTATGTATATAAAATTTAATGTTATAAATAGAACAAATTACTACATATTTGTATTTACAAATAAAATGTGATTTATTTTATTATAAAACAAATAAAATTTAAATGAGAAAGTTTAATGTTGGTTTATGATTTTACTACAGCATAAAATTTAAGTGAGCTCAAAATTGCATGGAATCTCTTATGTGTTCCTTAAATTTAAATTTGAAAGTGCTACCATGTGCGCTCTTAAATGATTGGTATATATTATATATTACATATACAGATTTTTTGAATAAAAACTTTCAATGTTAGGAAAAAAAGCACAATTTCACTTAAATAACATTGAAGCATAATGAAAATACATTGCATGGTATCTATTATGTATTACTAAATTGAAAAATAAGTAATGTATGTGAATTTTTGTTACCAGCCATTATTGTAAGAAATTAATTAAAATAAACTTCTTGAATGTATAAATGAGCATTATTGTATTGCTGAACGTATATGTCTGCAATTTTTATTATAATTAAAGAACAACATTATAATATCATTGCGTGATATGCGTCTGCGTAAGTAATGTTATAAGGAAGTGTAAAAGACGTACGTTTGTGTAAATGAAAAGAGAGAAAGCACAAGTTGAGAAGGTTGACGTAGAGTTTAGGGGTGGTGGGGGTAGAGGGGAAGGGCTTAGAATAAGTCCTAAACGAAACGCTCTCCTGAATTTTTAAGTTTTTTCCCTACTTCCCAGTAAAAAAAAGATTTTTTTAACATTATTGCATTTTACAAGTGACATTTTATCCATTTCATTTATTAATTTTCCAAAAAATATCAAAACTGACCCACTAAACTGAGATTCTGATTTTAAGCAAAACTACTTTTTCTACTTACTAAAACATACACAATTTTGTAAAAGCATTCACGTTGTTAAAATTGATTGATTTTTGGAACAAGCAATTACCAAAATTTTCAATAAACGAACACTTTAAACTGCATAAAGAAAAAACAGGATAATGCAAGCATTTTGCTTTGAAAAACGCTTGTACACGTTACAAGACAGTCTATATTTAGCGCTTACGTTACTCCGATTGTGAAAGTATTAAGCGCACATGCGCTAGCTGCAAGTTCAAAGTTTTTCCATTTTTTTTTTGAGAAAATTTGGAACTGCTATCTTTTGCGCTGTTATTTGTTTAGTCTATGCAAAAATTGGATTTTTTTGGTAAAGGACAAGCGCGTTATGATTTATTCATATGTGCACGTATCAACGTTTATGCACATGCTAACCACAAACGTGCTATTAACAATCTAATTTTTTTTTCACATTTTTTTAGTTTTGAGAAAATTTGGAACTACTGCGCTGTTATTTGTTTAGTCTACATGCAAAAAATTGGAATTTTTGGGTGAAGGACTAGCCCGTTATGATTTATTAATATATGCAAGTATCAACGTTTATGTATATATTAACCACAAACAAGTTCAAAGCTTTTTTTCACATTTTTTTAGTTTTGAGAAAATTTGGAACTGCTATTTTTGCGCTGTTATTTGTTTAGTCTACATGCAAAAAATTGAAATTTTTGACTAAAGGACTAGCACGTTACGATTTATTAATGTATGCAAGTATCAACGTTTATGTACTACTTTCACAAGACTATTTGTTTTGAAATTTTTAAATTCCGAATTGCTATCCTTTGCGCTGTTATTTGTTTAGTCTATATACAAAAATTCAGAATTTTTGACTTAACAATTAAACTGCTGTGATAAAAAGAGTATATTTATTTATTATAAAACATTTCACACACACATAAAATTTTTGCTTACTTGAACATTTCATACAATAGCTAAGACAATGTTATTCACCTTTTCTTTGTAATATAAGTTTTATGTGATAATTATAAGGTTACAATGTCATTTCTTCCTACATAATTTGTATAATTTAATAAATCATGATAAGAAACTCGTTTAATATGAAAATTCAATTAAACCATACGGAAACTTCTTTTAAATTGTCTTTCATTTGCAATTCACTATTTCATGATTAATTTTCTTCTTCTATGCCTACACAAACTTTATTTTTTTTTCAAATTAATTCTGTTAAAGTGCCTTTTCTTTATGCAATGTAACATGCACTACTGTAATTACTTAATTACTTTTTAAAGCGTCTTTCATTCAAATTACAATGCACCTTTATTTAATACTTTTCATGGCACATTCACTCAAAGGTGCATCATTTTCTTTTAGCTCATACAACTCTAAATCTATCCTCCATTTTTTTATTTCCTTGATTAACACCTCGAGTCTTATCTTTCTCTCATCAATACTTAATAATTCTTTCTTTCTTTCTCTTCTTATCCTTCTTATTACTTTCACCATTTCTAGCAATGAAAAGTTTACTGAATCATGCAATCCCGGAGAAGCCTTTTTATTATAAGCATGCATCCTTTCCAAACTGCTAACCTACCCAAAAAACTTTTAGATTTCTAAGAATGATTACCTTGCAACTTCTATTTTTAGCTTTGACCTTGATCAGCTCCAAAATTTATATTTCCCGCCAAAAGGTTTGACCCTGAAAATTCTATTCTTAGATTTCCTATTCTTTAGCTCTTCACCTTGACCTTTTTATATTTCTCAGAAATGTAATTTGACACCGCCATAGGTCAATAATCTTTAACCTTAAAAACCCTATTTTTAGACCTTGCGACTCCTATTCTTAGCTTTGACCTTGACCAGCTCCAAAATTTTAAAAGTCCCGCCTAAAGCTTGACCTTGAAAAAGCTCCAAAAGCTTTCGTTTCTCACCACCAGAGGGCGAGTGACCTTGAACTGGTCCAGAACCGGCCCCATATTACTACTTGTGTGTGTGCGTGTGTGTGTGTGTGTGCCTGAGTGCCTGTCTGTCTGCCTGTGCGTCTGTGTCTGTGTGTCTGTCTGTCAGTCTGCCTCTCTGTCTGTCTGTCAGTCGGTCTGCCTGTCTGCTTGTCTGCCTGTCTGCCTGTCTGCCTGTATGCCTGTCTGCCTGTCTGCATGTCTGCCTGTCTGCCTGTCTGCCTGTCTGCCTGCCTGCCTGTCTGCCTGTCTGCCTGTCTGCCTGTCTGCCTGTCTGCCTGTCTGCCTGTCTGCCTGTCTGCCTGTCTGCCTGTCTGCCTGTCTGCCTGTCTGCCTGTCTGCCTATCTGCCTGTCTGCCTGTCTGCCTGTCTGCCTGTCTGCCTGTCTGCCTGTCTGCCTGTCTGCCTGTCTGCCTGTCTGCCTGTCTGCCTGTCTGCCTGTCTGCCTGTCTGCCTGTCTGCCTGTCTGCCTGTCTGCCTGTCTGCCTGTCTGCCTATCTGCATGTGTGCCTGTCTGCCTGTGTGTCTGTCTGTGTGTCTGTCTGTGTTTCTGTCTGTGTGTCTGTCCGTCTGTATGTCTGTCTGTCTGTATGCCTGCTTGCCTGCGTGCCTGACTGCCTGCCTGAGTGCTCCCTGTCTGTCTGTATGCCTGTCTATCTGTCTACCAGCGTGGCCGTCTGTCTGCATGTCTGTCTGCCTTTCCGTCTCTCAGTCTGCCTGTTTCTGTCTGTCTGTCTATCTGTCTGTATGTCTGTCTGTCTGTCTGTCTGCCTGTATGCCTGTCTGCCTGTCTGACTGCCTGCCTGTATGTCTGTCCGCCTGTCTGCCTGTCCGCCTGTCTGCCTGTCTGCCTGTCTGCCTGTCTGCCTGTCTGCCTGTCTGCCTGTCTGCCTGTCTGCCTGTCTGCCTGTCTGCCTGTCTGCCTGTCTGCCTGTCTGCCTGTCTGCCTGTCTGCCTGTCTGCCTGTCTGCCTGTCTGCCTGTCTGCCTGTCTGCCTGTCTGTCTGTCTGCCTGTTTGCTTGTCTTTCTGTCCGTCTGTCTATCTGTCTATCTGCCTGCCTGTCTGTTTGTCTGTCTGTCTGTCTGTCTGTCTGTCTGTCTGCCTGACTGTCTGTTTGTCTGCCTGCCAGCCGGTCTGTCTATCTGTATCGTCTATCCTTGTCTATCTGTCGTCTATCTGTCTATCTGTCTGTCTGTCTATCTGTCTATCTGTCTTCTGTCTGTCTATCTGTCTATCTGTCTATTCTGTCTATCTGTCTATCTGTCTATCTGTCTATCTGTCTATCTGTCTATCTGTCTATCTGTCTATCTGTCTATCTGTCTATCTGTCTATCTGTCTATCTTCGTCTATCTGTCTATCTGTCTATCTGTCTATCTGTCTATCTGTCTATCGTCTATCTGTCTATCTGTCTATCTGTCTATCTGTCTATCTGTCTATCTGTCTATCTGTCTATCGTCTATCTGTCTATCTGTCTATCTGTCATCTGTCTATCTGTCTATCTGTCTATCTCTATCTGTCTCTATCTGTCTATCTGTCTATCTGTCTATCTGTCTATCTGTCTATCTGTCTATCTGTCTATCTGTCTATCTGTCTATCTGTCTATCTGTCTATCTGTCTATCTGTCTATCTGTCTATCTGTCTATCTGTCTATCTGTCTATCTGTCTACCTGTCTATCTGTCTATCTGTATATCCTGTCACTGTCTATCTGTCTATCTGTCTATCTGTCTATCTGTCTATCTGTCTATCTGTCTATCTGTCTATCTGTCTATCTGTCTATCTGTCTTCTGTCTATCTGTCTATCTGTCTATCTGTCTATCTGTCTATCTGTCTATCTGTCTATCTGTCTATCTGTCTATCTGTCTATCTGTCTATCTGTCTATCTGTCTATCTGTCTATCTGTCTATCTGTCTATCTGTCTATCTGTCTATCTGTCTATCTGTCTATCTGTCTATCTGTCTATCTGTCTATCTGTCTATCTGTCTATCTGTCTATCTGTCTATCTGTCTATCTGTCTATCTGTCTATCTGTCTATCTGTCTATCTGTCTATCTGTCTATCTGTCTATCTGTCTATCTGTCTATCTGTCTATCTGTCTATCTGTCTATCTGTCTATCTGTCTATCTGTCTATCTGTCTATCTGTCTATCTGTCTATCTGTCTATCTGTCTATCTGTCTATCTGTCTATCTGTCTATCTGTCTATCTGTCTATCTGTCTATCTGTCTATCTGTCTATCTGTCTATCTGTCTATCTGTCTATCTGTCTATCTGTCTATCTGTCTATCTGTCTATCTGTCTATCTGTCTATCTGTCTATCTGTCTATCTGTCTATCTGTCTATCTGTCTATCTGTCTGTATGTCTGCCTGTCTGTCTGCTTGTCAGCCTGTCTGCCTGCCTTCCTGCTTGCCTGCATTCCCGCCTGCCTGTCTTCCTGCCTGCCTGCCTGTCTGTCTGTCTGTCTGCCTGGCTGTCTGTCTGCCTTCTCTGCCTGCCTGTCTCCGTTTGTCTGTCTGTCTGTCTGTCTGTCTGACTGTATGTATGTCTGCCTGCTTGCCTGCCTGTTTCACTGTCAGGCTGTCTGCCTGTCTGTCTGTCTACCTGTCTATCTGCATGTCTGTCTGCCTGTCTGTCTGCCTGTCTGTCTGTCTGTCTGCCTGCCTGTTTGTCTGTATGTATGTATGTCTGGCTGTCTGCCTGTCTGTATGCCTGTCTGTATGTCTGTTCGTCCATCTGTCTGTATGTTTGTATGTCTGTCTATCTCTCTGCCTGTCCGTGCGCGTGTGTGGGTGTGAGTGTGCGTGTGCGTCTGAGCATGCGTCCGTGCATCCGTGCGTGCGTACATGCGTGCGTCGTTGTGTGCGTGCGGGCGTGCGTGTGTGTGCATGCCAGTGGGTGAGTGCGTTCGCGTATCTGGATGTATGTTAGTATCCACGATAATTCCAAGACAAACACGCTTACGTACCGAAAGTTTTGTATTTAGACTTGATTTCATATGGCTTAGAACTCAACAGAATTTGAAAGAAATCCAGCTGAGGTCCGGGGGGGTTTATTAGGGGCAATTTTTGGTTTTCATCAAATAGTTCTGAAACAGTATCGTATTTCAAAGATATAAAGATACCTTGATATAGATCTTAAACGTATCGATGGCTTGTGTTTTGTACAATTGTTTCATATGATGCGTAATTTAGCCGAAATGAGATTCCTGGGATAGAAATTAGTTTAATCTAATTTTTTCATTATCTCAATAATGATTCATTTTATCAGAAAAGTATAGACATATTTTTTAAAGAAATTTATATTTTACAAAGCTATTCTTTATACAGTTTTTTAACATAACCTAAGTTAAGTCAAAAAATTAATTAAATATGGACAAAGATGGTTATACTGCATTACTAATATCATATAGAAGCGGGTGGTTTTGTGTATATCAATATCGTGTAGAGGAAGAGGTTGCATAGTTGCCATAAAAAAAATTATAATTCGATTTATTTCATTTCATTTAATTTTTAAAGTTAGTATTTAGATGTATATTATCCTCTGTCAGACATGAAGTTTTGAGCGGCTGTTATTATTATTATTATTATTATTATTATTATTATTCCTGTCTTTACAATGTTGCATACTTTCGTAATTAACTTATTGTAAAAGAGGTTGCATAATTATCTTTAAAAAAATGTTATTAAAATTATTTCATTTCTTTTAATTTCATTTTGTCGGTTGGAAGGTCGTATGGTGTTCCGCACCAGATAATTTAAAATAAAATATTATCCCCTAAAGTACTTATGTATTTAGATTTAAGAAACACATCGGCTACCAAACCATCTGTAATTTTGATCATCAGCAAGCAAGAATAATAGTAGCACTAAATCATATCCATCGCAACCCGCAATTTTGGTACGGGGTCATTTTTACTGTCACTTTACAGTTACTTTACTAATAAAATGTATATATTTGTGGTTTTTGGTAAATACCTTGATAACGGTCTAGAATTTAATACACTTGTAATACAAAAATAACTGTATTTAAATTCTGAATTAGATAGTGTTGAAAGTTGTCGTTTTTGGAACCAAATTTTGGACACCCTGTATAAAATAAGAAAAAAGTATTTAATGTCAAAGTATCGCTAGACTTCTTGTATTAAAGTTAATAGTGTGTAGCTCGAACTAAACAGATCTAAGACCATTTTCTTAATAATTCTTTCTAGGTGTGAAAAACGATTTTGTTATTGTTTATAATTTAATACTTGTAAACTACCAACCAAATTAAATAAAATTTTAGGAAATAACACAAAAACGAAATAAAGTATGCAAAAAGTACAAGGTATGAAATCTAAAAAAATCCATTTTATGCCGTCATACCTTTTGGAGCACACTCATATGTACAGTGCAGGTCTGCGTTCGAACGAATTTCCTAACTTAATTTTTATAGTAGCTATGGATGCCTGACGCACTGTTGCAGGACCCTGTATAAAAATATTGGCATACAAAGCTTAACATCATAAATTATGTTTTATACAGTTTTTTGATAAGACGCGTAATTTGCTGCCAAAAAATGTCTTAATAGCTAGATGTTAAAATTTTTGCAATATCTGGATACTGACTAATTCAATAAAAAAAGCGTGAAGGCATATTTTTAATGATAACTTAATTGTACATAATTTTCCTTTGTAGTTTCTTAATTTGAAGCCAAATAAGCCTTAAGAATTAATCACATATGATTTAATGTGTTTAATCTGTATTATACACATTTCTATAGAAGCGAGAGGCTTTGGATTTTTTTTAAGTTAGCACGTCTATTAATTTCTTATTGGACATGTAAGCTTATCGTCAATCTTACAAATTGTTACTGTTTTTCCATGTTGCCCATTTTCATTAAGAACGTACTGTAAAAAAGTGCGCATAAATATCCTAAATAATGCATTGTTCCATTTATTTTAATTTCCACTTTATAGATTGAAAGGTAGTGTGCTGTTTCACATCAGATATTTCTGATTGATATTTCGTTAATATTTGATAAATGTTGAACTAATTATTCAATTCAGTACATCAATACCTAGTTTACATTTAATTCCAGTCCGATATAATTGATTTAGTGTCTTTTCAAGCCGTGCCTAATGAAGTAGTTAGTTATACAGTTACCACACTTTTGTTGAAAAACTTTAAAAGTGAGGTTATTCCGAGGGCAAGCGAAGGTTAGACAAGACAGCCATTAAACTATACCTGGTATAAAACTGCAAAAAGGCATAATTAGTTTTAAGATAACTTATTTATTTTTCACAATTTGTAAGGTTAAATTCAATACATCATGGCGTCCAGAGCGCTCGAGTTCGTAAGAATGGTGTTAGGGTTAACTTAGTTGCTCAAGGAATACTAATATCTACATCCATAAGTTTAATCTAGCGCTAGGTCTACAGAGTGCATAAATCTCAGATTCAATCGCAAAAACAAAGGGATGGTGCTAAGGCAAGTCACCCCTGAATTATTAAGAGGTACCTAAGAAACCTAACCATAGGTCTCGCGCGTTATAGATGGCAATGGTATTGCTAGCGTTAACACAGCATCCCTGAAGAGAAATATGGAATATATTTGTAAGGAGAAGTGAACTCTGAAACACTTAGGTGCAGCTTGGTTAACGCCCAAACACAATCCAAAGTAACACAATGGTAGTGCCTGGAGAAATATCCATAAAACTGTCTAATGAACCTGGCGTTGAGTTTTGAACGTTTCAGCTCGTAGTTGTGGTACTAGTGGTAATACTGCATGTTACGAAAAGGAAAATTGATACCCTTATACTGACTACCTTTACCTAAAAATTTCAGTGGTGCTAGTCCAATAGAGCACAGAACATAAAGCAATAACTAATTTCTAATAGTTTTATTATTTTAGATAATAATTTAATTTACATTTTAACATTTTTTTTATTTTACAATCACTAATCTTATACAGCAAATTTGAAAGCGTTGCTGAAACTGACCAAAACGTTCACTAGACGTCTGAAGTATCTTCGAGCCCAGCAATAGCTTGTTTCTGAAAAAATATACTAATTAGTTTTTAGCGAATTCTAGAAAGTTGTATTGTTAATCCTTAACTTTGATTAATATAATACATAACCTGAAAACCAAAATGTGACTTTAATTATTGATCACAATGTAAGATTTAATTTTACATTTAAACGATCATTAGATGATATAATAAAAAAAATCGCCTTGTCTACAAGATGTTAAATGTAGTTCGAGACCAATAGACAACACAAAGTGATCTTACCTAAAACGAAATTCATAAAGTGAAGAAGAAAATGACCATCACGGAAAGACAAACTAACTGCTAAAATATAAATTATATTAAGTACAAGGAATTGTGGCAATAAAAATAAGGAAAAAAGTAATAAACAAGTTCAAAAGGTCAGGAAATGGAAATGAATGGCAAATGCGGAAAATCTCGGAGCATTATAATGTGGACGTCTGGTCAATTTGAAATAAATAAAATGGGGGACTAAATGGGCGTCACTAAAAAAGCAAATGGTCTACTGAAACATAAATTATACAAACAAAAAGGAATAGGCAATAGAAATAAGGAAAGCTAGATAAACGAGTTCTAAAATTAACGAATGAACAAGAATAGCAAGTGCGAAAAAATCTCGAAATTATGAACAATACAGCTTAATATCGAAGACATGAAAGAATAACAACAGAGCACAAAGCAAACCAATATTAGTGATATTTAAAACAAATCAAGGGGCAATCCACAAAACTGAAAGGAAAAGTAATCTATACAATTTCCCTGCTGAAATGCTGACGCAAATAAGAGATATGTAACCACGTGCCAAAAGGAAGAAATAAGAGAGACTTCGCTAAATTATTTTATGTTTATAAACGAACAAATTCTTAAATGAATAACGAAATAAACGATGTAAACTTACACATAAGGCGAATAAATAACAGAAGGAAGATTCCAGATAAAGATGAAATAGTATCAAACGTAGATGATAGACTTTATTGAGGAATAGTCTGTTTCATATGGAGTTGTTAATTTAAAAAGGATTTGTATAATAGAAGAAATATTAAAAATTATAACTAAACAATGTTCCATTCTAAAGGAAAAAAAAAATGAATAGAACCAACTGAAGAAGACAACAAAAAGAGGTAGAAACAAGGTAATTTTACAAAACGTTAGACCAAGATAATTGATGAAAAGAAACAGTAAGGAACCTTTTTTAATTTTTTTCAACCTAAAATGACAGCTACAAATAAAAAGTCAAATAACTTAATTTAAACATTTTCAACCTGGTTAATAACATTTAAATAAGAAATGCGATTTTGACTATTGATAGGCGCATTAATATAATTTTTAAATCTAATGTATCTACGGACAACTAAAAGTTAGTTATTTAAAAGAAAGAACATTTCGTAAACTAAACGTGCTCTCTACAGTCCGGCTCGAAGGACCAAAACTGTTTGAGGCTTCAATGCGTGGTTAAAAATCGATTGCAGTAGCGGTAAGTAGTCAATAGAATCTATAAAATTTATAGTCACCCTGCGATAGCAACACGTTCCACATGTAACGAAATAATCCGAGTAGTTCCAAACCTTCTAGTTCTAATATACTTTATAAGCGGTATTTCATAAAAACAAGAGAATTAGTGATAAACGAGCAACTTATATGAATACCTTAGAATTTGTGTTTATTAGAGTGAATTTATGTGAAGATTATTTAAATAAGTGTGTTATCATTGATCTCACCCATGACCTATAGAGGCTGGGTTTACGGTAGTTTTCACTGATAGTAAACGCCAAAAACTAAATGATTTTGACGCTAATTCAAACATTTAAAATAAACTCCAAAATAACAAAAAAAAAAACTTACAGTGCCTACAGCAATTCCTTCATCAGGACTAAGTCCTCTAAGACCTAGTGACACTCCAACATTAGTACCATTAGCGTTTGAACCAAGATTAAAACCAAGTCCAGTACCTAGTCCACCTACTCCTGCTGAACCACCTACGTTTAATCCATATCCATTAAGCAAATCCTTTTAAAAAACAGATAGAGCAGTGTGCTGCACTAAATCTGATTATTATTATACTTACATCAAATATGCTTGCATCTGAAAATATACGCCAACATATAGTGAAAGCAAAATTTTTGTAAGTAATACTCACGAGAGGTAGATGAAAGTATGAATACACAAAACGCTACAACTAAACCTTGTCCTTTCATTATAGCTAGTGATTCTTTCAACCAGAGAAACTAATCTGAAAATGATTTAAGACTGTCTTACTTATATAGTAAGGACAGGATTAATTTTGCCTAGATAAAATTTTTTTGTGTCAATTGCCTTGAATTTTTGTGTACAGGAAGCCATTATTCAGATTTGAGTAGAAGTTTCCACCTACTGTATTTGATCGGCTGTTTTATGTTCAACAAAGTGTTTTCATAACCCACTTTAACCCCAAAGCTGTTTAATTCGATTGTGCATAACACAGTTCATTATATTCAATCTAATAAACATTTAGCTAATTTTTACTAAAATGAAATTCGGTAGTTGAGCTTCTTAATAAACGTCCCCTAACTATTATGGCAGACATAACATTTCAGTTTTCAGATTTCATATATTTATTTAACATCTTAATTAATTTTCAAAAACTATTATCATTTAATTTGTAAAAAAAATGAATAATAGTTTTATAACCAAGAGACAATTCTTTTAATTATGCAAACAGTCGTTATGCGTGTGTTACTTAATTCTATTGGTATTAAATGTCATTATCATTCCTTGGAATTAGTGATAATTCCTTTACTGTACTTTGCTTGATGAATGTATTAAGTAACAAAGACAAAAAAAAAAATAACCACATGAAGTTGGACTTTGCACATACCCATATTTCTCCCTAATGTCTACACTTGCTTCTTTTAATCTTTTGGGTGTGAAAACTGTAGAAAAAGGAAAATACACAGAGATTATTTACAGTAAGCTACCCGCCGTTACTCCTTAAACCATTGGAGATATCAATATGAAATTTTGGAAATATAGTAAACAATAGATTTATGACGGATACACATTTTCAATGGTACAAACCCAGAAAGCCGTGTTTGTCGAAGATTTATAAGGAAACTGGTAACAAAGTTTTTGAGAACTGGATCTGTTCAAACCGCTCAGATAGGTCAGCAATTCCAGAGAATAGAAAAATTGACATTTTAAGTAAAATTGTTCAAAATACTAATTTGCTAATGCGCGTTATCGCTGAAAATCAAGAAGTATTTAAAAAACCAGTTAGAGAAGAACACCTTATAAATTGAAATTGGTTCATAAACTAAATGTAAATGATCCAGAGTGTTCAGTGGAAACATTTAAATGCTCGAAATAGGATGATGCAGAGGCTTTACTTATGTCAGGATATGCAAGTTGGTAACATTGAGTAGTTACTTTGAATGCCAAAAAAAAGCTACTAATTAAGTTAATAGTTAATTTCATTGTTGTTAATTAAAACAAATCAATTTGTAATATTGAAATGGCAATAACTTCTGAAAGCATTTAGGTAAAAATATTCTAGGGGAATATACTTCATTGACATGTCTTGCGAATGACCCTAATTTCCACCTACCATTCCGTTAAAAAGAATATCATCACTTGGCGTCTATCTGGAATTTTGCTGTTTTCAAAGTATATTATATTACCCAAATAATTTAAAATAGATACACAAAAATACCGACACGTTGGTGAAATACTATCTATATCTGCAATAAAACAGTTTTGAAATTGAAGAAGTTTTCAAGTCAAATTATCAGAAATTTTTATTTGAATCACTCTACAGATGTTCAAAATATTACAAAACTTAAAACTTAAACACAGCATATATTGGAAAGTAGTAGCATTTGTCAAAGCATATTGTATTCAATGGCTTCATTTTGAAAGCAGCCCGGTAAATTTGTGCGCCATATTTAATAAATAACCTTACTTACGCTTAAGAGGTTTTAGAACGTATCTGAATCAGCCCAAGCTCGTTCATATTCTGCGGAACACCTTCACACAATATATTAAAAAATTTGACGTGGTTAGCAGATAATATTCTTATGCCTTTACCAAGATATATTATAGGGGTATAATGGAGTAATTGCTAATAAGTAGCGATACGGATATTCATGTGTATAATTATATCAGCTGTACAAAGCACATGTAACCAATTAAACATATACACGTATCCAAACTATTGTATTGTGATATATAATGATATCCAGTATTTAACGATATAATTCCACATGAAAAATTAGATAGAGTTTGCTTTATAAACTACAGTCCAAAAATGATACGATAATACGTGGTATTAATATTATAAAAAAGTAAGGAAATTAATTAGTTACCCACAGACAAGCCCACACACACATACACTCTGTGTCTGTGCCTGTATCTGTGTCTGTGTGTGTGTGTGTCTGCGTCTGCGTCTGCGTCTGCGTCTGCGTCTGCGTCTGCGTCTGCGTCTGCGTCTGCGTCTGCGTCTGCGTCTGCGTCTGCGTCTGCGTCTGCGTCTGCGTCTGCGTCTGCGTCTGCGTCTGCGTCTGCGTCTGCGTCTGCGTCTGCGTCTGCGTCTGCGTCTGCGTCTGCGTCTGCGTCTGCGTCTGCGTCTGCGTCTGCGTCTGCGTCTGCGTCTGCGTCTGCGTCTGCGTCTGCGTCTGCGTCTGCGTCTGTGTCTGCGTCTGTGTCTGCGTCTGTGTCTGCGTCTGTGTCTGCGTCTGTCGTCAGCGTCTGCGTCTACGCCTACGTCTGCCTCTACGCCTACGGTTGCGTCTGTACATGGCTGCGCCTGTGTCTGTCTGTGTCCGTGTCCGTATCCGTGCCTTGTCTGTGTCCGTGTCCGTGTCCGTGTCCGTGTCCGTGTCCGTGTCCGTGTCCGTGTCCGTGTCCGTGTCCGTGTCCGTGTCCGTGTCCGTGTCCGTGTCCGAGTCCCTGTGAGTGTCCGTGGCTATGTCCGTTCCTCTAACAGGTTGTGTGTGCCTGTGACTATGCCTGTACCTGAGCATCATACTGTGCCTATTCCTGTGCCTGTGCCTATTCCTGTGCCTGTGCCTATGCCTGTGCTTGTGCCACTACCTGTGTCTGTGCCTGTCAGTGTCTGTGCCTGTGCTTGTGCTTGTGCTTGTGCTTGTGCTTGTGTCTGTGCCTGTGCCTGTGTCTGTACCTGTGTATGTGCCTGAGCCTGTGCCTGGGCCTGTGCCTGTGCCTGAGCTTGTGCTTGTGCTTGTGCTTATGCTTGTGCTTGTGCTTGTGTCTGTGCCCGGGCCTCTGCCTGTGCCTGTGTCTGTGTGTATGCCTGTGCCTGTGCCTGTGTTTGTGCCAGTGTCTGTGTTTGCGCCAGTGCCTGTGCCTATGTCTGTGCTTATGCCTGTGGCCGTGGCTGTGGCTGTGTCTGTTTCTTTGCTTGTGCCTGTGTCTGTGCCTGTGCCTGTGTCTGTGCCTGTTCCTGTGCCTGTAGCTGTATCCGTGCCTGTGTGTGTGCCGTACTCTTGTCTATGTTCGTGTCCGTGGTCGTGTCTGTGTTGTGCTGGTTGGTGGTGTTGGTGTGTGAATGTTCTATAAACTGTGTGTTGTTCTCTCTTCTTGTAAATTAGTAGGTTTGAAAATGGCAGTACTTTATTGGCTTCTGTTTCCGTTGTAAACTTTTTCTCTCCGAGACCTCCATTTGGATGTGGTTCTTTTCGTTCGTGTGTCCAGCTTATATGAGTGTCGTCCACACGTATTAACCATAACTTGTGTTTGTGACCAGTGAAGACCACTGCTGGGTAAATGATTTAGAACTGGCGATAGCCGTGAAGCCATCGGTGTTCCTTTGATGTGTCTACACCTCTGCCTTCCGCAGATGTGTTTTTTGACAATGTGTTCTTGTGGATGATACTTTATTTAATTGTGTCAATTGTTTCTTTGTTCCGCACGTTGGTAAGTATTAACTTGTTCTGACCACCTTTTACCATTGCCTACAAGATTATAAAAATTCAGAGTTATTTGAACAGACAAATGAACATAACTTTGTATAACGTAGGATTCCTCATAATCATCAGCCACCAAATTTTTAGGTTTAAATTATATTTGTTCTTTACTGGAGCTTTTTAATTCTTATTATATATATATATATATATATATATAATATATATATATATATATATATATATATATATATATATATATATATATATATATATATAAAATAATCAAAACTTTAATAACATCGTATTAAATTTTATCAACATACGCAATAATCAATGTGCTTGGCAAATGCACAAATTCTTCTTTTCGTCATCTGTGTTTATAAGATTATTGTCTTTCATAACTTCTAAGTAATCTTCCAAATACTGAGGCATTAATTAATTCCGTATATCGAAGGAGGTTACAGAGTCCATTAACCCTGTGACAAACAAATGCATTGTTTAAATAATACTTGATAGGTTTTTATATGTATCAACAAATGTTTCTTTAGGAATGGGGTATATTCGCTCTTTAGCTAAACACGAATGTTGTTTAAACTCAGATTCTTTTCAGATCTCTGCAATGTAAGGACCAGGATTTTCACTTGAATGTGTTGGACACCCAATATCCTTGTCGTTATATATATATATATATATATATATATATATATATATATATATATATATATATATATATATATATAGGTAATCTTGACTGATAATGAATATAAGATAAGTTTATTGGGGAATGCAGTCAATTATGAAGGCCAAAAGTAAAAACCCTTTGTTAATGTGCCAAGCTTTGGAATGCTTTATTCCTTTATCAAGACAAGCTACTATAAATATAATTAAATTATTTATAAATTAAATAACAATAAGAAACATACCTAACGTGAGTTAAATAATAAAGTTAAAAACAGAACTAACAATAGGAATTTGCAGGAAACTAAATTTAATTGACAGTGTGTCAATAGTAAAACTAAATGGAATGTGACATAATACAAATGGTTAGTTACGTATTAAAAACATTAACAACGGTAAGTGTTATGTTATCAAAAGGAAAAGAACATTAACAAAATTACTAGAAGAATGGACAATATTAACTAAAAGTTTACCACATTTTAGAGACAAAAATTTTTTTGTATATATTAACTATTAGTAGAAAAACTATGTTCATAAGATAAGATGTAATTATAAATAATGCTAAGTTTATTAATATCTGATTTTTATTAAGAGTGTTGCTGTTTTCATTAATGCAGACCATTTCACGAAAAAGACGTTTAGTTAAATTATTTTCTTTGCATAATATAGTAACTTCATTAAAATTCATGTCATGGTTTTGTTGGATGACATGCTCAGCTAAGCTACATGAAGCAATTTTCCTTCTACAATCACTTTTGTGAGATGTTATTCTCCCTAATAAATTTCTAGATGTTTGCCCTATGTACACTTTAAAACAATCCTTACATGGGATAGAATAAACTATATTTGAATTTTCTAAAGTTGTTAAGGAGATTTAATTTTAGTATATAGGTTACGTAAAGTTTTGATGTTACTTGTGGCTATCTTGGCATTGAGTACCTTGAGAAGTTTTAATATCTGAGGTGTGAGAAAAGGTATATAAGGCAATGAACCATATGATATACTATTATTGTCATGATTAATATTATTATTTTGTTCGCAATTTTGTTTAGAATTAATACAATGCGGTGTATTGAAAATAAGTTTATTAAGTAAATATCTAGGAAAAGAATTTTCTAGTAATATATTTCTAAGTGTATTAGGACCATTTTAACGTAATTAATATGAGAAAGTTTTATGACTCTATTTTTTAATGCTAAGACAAGATTGGTTTTCATCTTAAAAGGATGTTGTGAGTGATAACTAATGAATCGATTACTAAAAAAGGTTTTTCTATACCATTCTGTACGTAATATGTTGTGAAAGTCTCTGTGGATCAACATATCTAAGAATGGTATGCAATTGTTATCATCTCTTTCATATGTGAACTGTAAATGTTCATTGTAATTATTAAAGATTGCCAAAACTTCGTCTATTTTGTCTTCTGTTACAGATAGGATTAAGTCATCAACATATCTCTTAACGAAAGGTACATGGAAATGTATTTTATCTAAACAAGCAGTAATCAAGTCATCAAGTACAAAATTGCACAGGATTGGAGAAATCGTGGAACCCATAGGGGTACCAAAAATTTGTTTGTAGTAGTTATTATCAAAAATAACGTAATTCGAATCAAAAATAAATTTTAGTAAATTTTTAAATGTGTTCAGGTTCATTTTACAATTCTTTTTCCTTTTTGATAACATAACACTTACCGTTGTTAATGTTTTTAATACGTAACTAACCATTTGTATTATGTCACATTCCATTTAGTTTTACTATTGACACACTGTCAATTAAATTTAGTTTCCTGCAAATTCCTATTGTTAGTTCTGTTTTTAACTTTATTATTTAACTCACGTTAGGTATGTTTCTTATTGTTATTTAATTTATAAATAATTTAATTATATTTATAGTAGCTTGTCTTGATAAAGGAATAAAGCATTCCGAAAGCTTGGCACATTAACAAAGGGTTTTTACTTTTGGCCTTCATAATTGACTGCATTCCCAATAAACTTATCTTATATATATATATATATATATATATATATATATATATATATATATATATATATATATATATATATATATATATATATATATATATATATATGTTTCAAACACCGTAACAGTGCAGATTGAAAATTACTAAAATTTATATGATATACAATTTCAAACTTACTTCGTGCACAGCAGTAAGAGGTAATAACGGTTTGTTACAGGCCAAATACTCTTTAGAACGTCAGTCAGTAAAGGTAACTGTTGCGCTGAATTATTTAATTTTTCTTTTTTGTAAGTAACTGATTTAATAGGTTTATTAAATTGGCCTTTTCAGGCTAAGGTACATAAGATCTTGCGTCTGCCGGAAGGGGTGTTGTTGTTTTTGGTATTATAATTATAAATTATAAATTACTGTGGGCGTAAGTACAAGCTCACGACTTGCCCTCGTCAATCTCATTTTAACTTAAAAAAAATAAATTTTCGTTTGTTGAGGGAATTGTTACTTAATATTATCATTCCTGTTACTCCCTGTTTCAAGGAACAAGAACCTATCTCGGTTCTTTCCTTACTAACCAGATTCTAACTTAAACTATTTTATCGATACCTCCAAGACACCCATGCAATCCGAGTGCTCTGCGGTCTTCGGACCGTTTGATTGAGTTTTAACCGAGCTCACTCATTTCTCCCCTTTTATGCAGTGTTGTGGTTAGACACATGGCAAGCTTATTTACTGAAGAGGAAACCCTTCAATGATCTATAGCGATTCTAAGTACCAGCTTAAGGAACTTTATGACCTTTTCAATATTGAAGATAACTCTAAACCAATTTCAAACTTCTTATCTCTAAATGAAACCACATGGAAAATTCATTCTTACAAATTCACCATATTGGTGTGGAATATGGGAAACCACAACAAAAAGTGCACATGAAGGTCCTCTTCATTCAAACTTTACTTAGAAGACACTTTGACAATATTATGCCAAATAGAGGCAGCCATGAACTCAAGACTTTTGCGTCCTCTATCTAGTGTCCCCTCTGATTTAAATAGCCTTACACCAGGCCATTTTCTTATAGGTTCTGGTTTAATTCTGACAACGACGTTAAGAGTACATCGGAAAATAGATTATCCCCTTTTCAAATAATAACACAGGTGCAACAAAGTTTCTGGAAACGTTGGTTTATTGGATATCTTAATCGGCTGCAAAATAAACCTAAGTGATTTAAAGTGTAGATAATCTTAAAGTTAATGACATAGTTTTATTGAAAGACGATAACTTAGTTCCCCTCAAATGCCTTTGGTCAGAATAATAGAGTCCTTGCCCGCACAGATGGCAAAGTTTGAGCTGACGAGGTTAAAACGGTCGCTGGTGAATTTACCAGGGCGATAACAAAATTGTGCCCTTTATCAAGCCAATTGTAAAATATTTTTTTATTTCCATTTCTGTTGAACCCGAGCTGTCAACGCCGGAGAGAATGTTGTTTTTTGTGTTACATTTTGTAATTCGTTTATTTTTAAAGTACATACAGTATATTCCTATTTATTTGTTTGGGGTAGTTTTATGACAACTAAAATTCTACTTTTAAAATCACGACCGAAAAGGGACGAAGTCGTGTGTCGAAACTAGTAAACAATTCTCTATTTTTTCTAAAATTACTTCGGGTACAAAATAATTGTCTGAAAGTTCTAAAATTCCTTTGGGTACAAAAACGTTATTTTAAAAATTACTTGGTGAGTTTCGAGTCAAATTAATAACTGTTAGTGTTTTAAAATCAAAATATCTGAAATATATGTATCATACATTGCTAGGTTACAAAAATATAACAAAGTTACATACCAAAGAACAAATACCCAACCTTCTTACTAAATACTTTCATAACTCTTGTAATTGAGAATGGTATACCTCAGGACTCAGTGCTGAGCGTCACACTTTTTTTCCATAGCAGTAAACGAATTGGAAAGGGCTGTGAATCCACGAGCCGGCCAATGTCTCTATGTGGACGACTTGGCCCTTGATGTTGATCGGCCACTTCTGTCGCTTACGTAGACCCCATAGGGATCCACGTATAACACTACATGGTCGAAATATCTATTGCCGTCCTCAGGTAAAGTTTCTTGGACTGATATTTTACAGCAGGCTATCTTGCTTTTCCCACATTAAATATCTCGACTAGATGTCGACAAGTGCTGAACGTTATGAAGTGTTTATTCGGTTTGGAGTAGGATGCACGTAGCGAAGCTTTACTGATGTATAAGTCGCTCGTATTATCGAAGCTCGACTACAGCTGTATAGTCTGCTCATCAGCAAGAAAAAGCTTACTCAAAAATTAGATGTGATTTAGCATGTGGGGATACGTTACGCTACAGGGCCCTTTCGTACAAGACCTGTGTCAAGTGTGTACGTTGATTCTGGTATTCCTCCGCTATACCTACGTCGTGACCGTTTTAGGGTCTCATACATTCCAGCCATCCGTGCTCAACCCCTTCATCCAATTATTCTTATCTACAAATCTGATAAAATCGACCAATCGTTATACGAGTCAGAGAACTTATGAACTCGGATGAATATGTAATACCACAAGTTTATCCGGTGACACCTCGTGAGGTTCCCCCCTGGAAACTTTTTCCAATTATTCCAAAATTCAAAATGATACAGTGTTCTGGTATGAATTCTGCCACGATGAGGGTGAAATTCTATAAGCTATTAGGAGAATACGCAGGAGTGGCCGTTTTATATACCGACGGCTCTAAGGTAAATAGTGGAGTGGGTAGTGTTTGGGTTACACCGGAGAGAATGGGACATGGATGGTCGTTAAATCAACAAGCAAGTATGTACACGGCTGAAATTAATGGTATATGGAAATCTGTTGTATATCATGATGTCAAATAGCTCCGCGGATTTTCTAGTTTGCACTGATTCTCTTAGTAATTTCCAAGTAATATCCAATCCATTTTCTCGTGGCCTCCTCTGCGTCGCTAAACTCGCAATTAATTACAATATACGACAAGTTAGGAATGACTTCTACCAGGTCATATAGGAATTGAAGGGAATAAGAAGGTCGCACGTGAAGCAGCCTTACTTATGTCGGAAAATTTTAGCTCCGTAAGGATGGACGATGTGCATGATGCACGTAATCATTGAATCGATACCGTTCGCAGCAAACATGGCACCAAATAGATGATAATCTCCTTCGAAAAGTGAAAGATTCTGTGGTCAATCGGCTAGTACTAGCTGACTTAATCAGAAGGGACCAGGTTGTGACGACCAGGATCCACATAGGACATACACGGTTAATACACTCCCATTTACTGGCAGCCGAAGAACCACCACTGTGCTGGCGCTGTAACCCTCGACTTACTGTGCGCCACATCCTAGTGCATTGCCCACATTACGGATATGATAGGTCAGAGTGTCGGATAGCTGACGACATGCGGGAAGTTCTTACCAACGAACCTTCACAAATACGACAAGTAGTTGATTACCTGAAAAGAGTGGACTTATATTGGAAAATATATTTGGCTGTTTCATCTTCTAACCTACATATACATATGTGGGTACAGAAGGTTATGCAATCGACTTTTTTTTCACTATGGTTAAATCGACGTATTAGCTCATTTTACAACGTTTGGCCAAATTTTGCCAAGATCGGCCATCATGTCTGGATGTCTGATGCGTGTCTGCGTGCGGGTGTGCGCGCGCGCTCGTTGTTTGAGTGTGTGTGGGGGTGTGTGTGTGAATGTGGTTGTGTGTGTGATTGGGGGTGTGTGTGATCGTGTGGGTGCTTGTCTGCGTGCGTGTGTGTGTATGAATGTATGATAGTATCCACGATAACTCCAGAAGGAAAATACCTACGTACTTAGAATTTTGTTTTTAAGCTGGCTTCCATTTGGCTTAGAGCTGATTAGATTTTGGAAGAAATCCACCGGCTGCATATTTCAAAACATAAAAATACCTGGAAATAGACCTTAAACATACCGATTAATCATGTTGTATGGAATTTTTTGATATGACGCGTAATTTAGAGCAAAAGAATTCCTAAGGTGGAATGTAAGTGTTAGTTCATATTTTTTCATTACCGAATAACGATTAGTTTTATAAGTAAAAGTGTAGACGAATTTTTTAAAGAAAATTTAGTTTTACATAAATTTTCTTTACAAAGTTTTTAACGTAAAGCGTAATACATGTAACAAGTAAATAAATATGATTGAAAATGCTGAAGTTGTATTATCGATATTTTTGTAGACTCGGGCTGCTTTGGAATTTTTTACGTTAACATATATTTAAGACTATCTGACATGAAGTTTTAAACGTCATTCTGACTGTTTTTGTTTATACAATGTTGCCTGTTTTCGTTATGAACGAAAAAAAAAGAGGTTGCATAGTTATCCTAAAAAATTGAAATTAATAGTATATTGAGTATCAGGAACCTTAAGGGACGTTTACCGGTCGCCGGCCATGTTTAGCCGGAGACCGGTACAACCCTTAATGTTCGTGATCCTCATAACAGCTCAAAAAATAGTTTTTGCACGGCTGTATTAAATTTACCATAATTGAAATGATTTAATTCCTACTAAATAAACGAAAAGTCAAAAAAGACTTTTTAAATAGAAACGTCCAAATTTTTTGTTCTTATTGTTGTGAAATATAGGTAGTATATATCATTTTAGGTTGGTAAGTAAAAGACGTCGGTAAGTACAATACTTACCGACGAGTAGGGCCTCCCAATCACTAAATATATCCTACTGTCTATGTCAGATGTGCCAAAAATTATTTTGTTTCTTTTAATTTCTGTTAGCATCAAGATGTCTATTTACCTCTGTCTGTCATGAAGCTTTAAACGTCATTCTCACATAGATTACTGTTTTTGTTTTCACAATGTTGCTTGTTTTCGTTATCAACGTATAAAATGTAGTTACCCTAAAAAAATTGAAATTAAAATTATTTCATTTCTTTTAATTTTCATTTTGTATGTTGGAAGATCGTGTGGTATTCCACACCAGATATTTTTATTATACGTATGTTTGTGTTTCAATCTGCGTAACTATTTACACATTACGTGTATATTTAATTTGTTTTATGTTTGGATATATTTTGTACTCTACTGATACCTTGTTTGTCGTTATTATACACTCTGTCATGAAATAGTTATTGGGTGGCAAGTTATTGTAATTTAAAATCCTGTTTACGTAAAAAGGGAAAAAAAAGGGAGGAGATAATAACCAACGGTGTTGATGCTCCATAAATGTAATAAAAGGAACGTAATTCATTAATTACTCCTACAGAGCGGTTTGAGCATTCAAACGTAAGCCTCTACCTAGCTCTCCGAGTACATCGACAATTTAGCTTAAGCTAGATAAATTTCTCAAAAAATAACAATTTGCCCGCGTCGTTATCACGATGCCGCGCAGATTGTGTGAAGTGGATGACGACGACGGGATCTGGATCGACTTGGGAGGGACACCGAGCACCGACGTGCCGATTTGGTATGGATCCGCCATGCCTAGCTGCCTACCATCTCCACAGCGACAGAAGAGTAGAAGACAGAAGAAGACGCCGCCGGCAGACGTCGCCCCGTTAGTGGTGGCCCCACTAACGGCTCCGACGACGTCCGCCGTCGCACAACCCGCACTGATTCGAGAAGACCAGAGCCAGGGTTCCACTGACGACGACTTCAGGACACAGAAGAAGAAGCCGAAGAAGCGCCGAAGGTTACGCCACCGCCTACCGACAACGGGTTCGAAGCCCTCGAACCCTACACGGACAGCCCTACAGCGATGGAGCAGGCAGCAAGAGAAGGTACCACGGAGAAGGTGCCTCCGGTAATCCTTCGTCAGAAGGAGAACTGGATCGCGTTCTCCCGAGAAATGGACCGACAGCGGATCGCCTTCACGAGGGCCAAGGCCTTCAGCGATGGAATCCGGATTCAGCCTGCCTCACTCCAGGACCGAGACAGGCTGATTAGGTGTATGAATAGGTGTGGTACTCCGTATCACACCTACCAGGCAAAGAGCGAGCGATTTGCTAAGGTGGTGATACGCGGCGTGCCCATAGAGCTATCCGAGGTCGATGTTAGCTCAGAACTAAAACCGCAAGGTATTAATGCTCTCTCTGTTTTTAGGATGAAGCAGCGAGAACGCCCGATCCCCCTCGTGATGGTGGAATTGCCGTCCGAGGACGACAGGAAGAAGATCCGAGAGGTGTAGCACGTCGCCCGCCTCCGAGTCTCCGTCGAGGATTTGAAGCGGAAATGCGGCATCGGGCAGTGTCACCGGTGTCAAGGTTTCCGTCACGCACAGCGTTGTTGCAGGGCGGCAACACGTTGTGTCAAGTGCGCCGGCGATCACCACAGCAGTGAATGCACAAAACCCCGTACCGACCGTGCAAGGTGTGTTAACTGCGGTGGTTGCTCTTTTCGGGTAATCATACAAAGGTCCGGAGGGAAGCCTGGTGCCCCAGATAAATATACAGTATCGACAATTTAATTTATTCTGTTCTGTTAAAACCGACAATGTTCCACACAACTAACACATGTTTATATCTATTTCAGATACGCAGGCCAACAGCAACCAGCTACAACCGAGCGACAACAGGACCGTCCACACAACATACTCCAACATCACCACATCTCCAAAACTCATCTTTTTTTTACGAACGACCAACAACGCAAAGCACAACACTGTCAACAGGCAATCCACACGACCCACAACCCAACAACTTCGCAATCCACGCGCTGAAGAGCAAGAAGATTCCTGAGCAGCGCACCACCAATACAACACAACACACATTTATTATTATATTTAGTTTTAAGTGTGATATGTATTGAATTGTTAATTTCTAAAAATTTAAATAAACTTTGTTGAACTTGAACTGAACTTAATTACTCCTACAATACAGTCCACTGCAGAACTTCTATATACATTTAGTTTCATTATAATACCCAATGTTGAGTGGTTGGAGAAAAAGATATTAAATAATAAAAGAAAAACAAAACAGATCTGCAAACCTCCCTGCGATATCATCATGACGACCCCGGAGCAGTTTCTGGAGCGAATCTTCCTTTTCCTAGTGAACTTCTATCTAATTGTAGCATAGGAAACAACTAAATAAAATATATACTTTCAATTGGTCACTTACAATTTACAGCTTAAGTGAATCTCATAAAGTAATGCACTACATTTTGGAACTTATGTTGAAATGTAAGTGCGGCCTTTTAGGTGAACCGATACTTTTATCTCTGCAGGAAACAAATTAACCTTTAAATCCCACTTGCTTTACCTTTACGTCTAATAAGAAAGCACAATTTGGTTTTATGTTATTAATAGGTACATCAACAACCGCTCGCATGAAAGGCTGATTAAAGTCTTTATTAGTACATTTACGATAACCACTAATAAGTCATTGCAGTTGAATACTGATAATCTGTTATTATTACTTAGGTTTACATTTAGGATACATTACTACACTTAACAATAAAAATTTGCTGTTAAAATAAATTTTATTACATTAACTTCAGGTCTATATATTATAAATCCCTTAGAGGCGTACATTGTTTTATTTTTTACTCCTACCGATATAATGGTCAAGTTTTCACTTTTAAAAGTTATCAATGCAAGTTTATTTATTATTACAAACACAAATTGCATTACCAATGATTACAAGCATTTTCGCGCTCTTCCGGTTCGGGCCTATTCCCCCTACACTATTTGAACTCGCTGTTGCACGTAAGTAGCATTATTTATAATTAGTCTTATTATAACATTATTCATAAATTTAATCGTAGATAGATACCTTTAGAATGAAATAAAATTAATTTCACGTATTAATCATATAGTAGGTTTAGTTTAATAAGTACATCACGAAATGACGCAATGAAACAAACTAGTTTTATAGATATAACTATGAGTATAGTAGTTTTTGAATTATTATTAGATTACATTAGACTAAAAGGTACATAATAATGATTAAAGTTAAGACCCATTCAATTGCAACCCCAAGAGGCATAACAATGCGATCCTAGATGCGATCCTAGAAGGCGAATTTTGGAGATCGAGAGGATTTTGGAAGATACAGTACACGTAAATAGAATCAATTATATTTTAATTGGAATATTGAATGGTGCATAAGAAAGCAAAGAAGTGTGAATTCAGTCTGAGAAGTTACTGATACAGTGGTTGTAAATGCGGTTAGTGTTGAAAGTGAGAAAATTTTTTATATATCATGTTTAATCTTAATCCTTAGAATAGCGGAAGTTGTAAATTTGAAACGCCTCACTTGGTTGATGCTACTTTTATATTGCTTCTGGTTTTGCAATTTTACAAATTTTATTCTTTTCCTACTATTTTCTTCATCTCCGACAGAGCTTAATATCACTACCTTGACGTAATATGTGTTGCTGATCTGTGAATAAGACTTAGTTGTCTTCTAACACATTTATTTGGTCACAACATGTCAAAACTATAATCTATTCTATATACAAAGTAACAATAATAATTAAATAAAATAAACTCTAATGGACTTAATGGATAAATAAAAATGAAACACTTAATGATTCTGGTGTTCCCTGGCTGTGGTGATATACGGAACGCCACTGTTCGTTTCTCTAGTTATTCAGTATTTTTAAGTATAAAATTAGACAGATGTGTTACAAGCACGTTAAATAATTCTCTAATGAATATGTTAATTACCGTGAAAATGCGATAGAAGTGTAATAAAGTGTGTGTAATTTGGGTTCAAGATTATAGCGGTATTAATTGTAGGCGAGTATTGTATGAATGACGGTATAAAAGGGGAGTGGATTTTGTATACAGGGTGAAGGTGTACAGTGGGGTGAGGTTGGCGGTTGGTGTATGACTATTGGTTCTTTAAATTTAAATTGGGCAAAGGTAGAAATGACATTGAATGCAGGTAACAGGGTAAATAGGGATGTATTCACTGGGGATTCTGGTTGTGCTTTGGTGTAATAGTCATACCTTGTTAGGAGTCGAATCTGGCGGATAAGGTTGGAGGGTTGGTATCGCTAAAGTAGATGTGTTTGTAGTAGATGTAGGTAATTATTCGGGACGTAAGCACGGCCTAATTAACCACGTCCTTGTACAACTCTTAAGTGCCCTTCTCGGGGCGTATTACCTCCAAGAAGATGGTATTAATGATTTTTGTTTACTGTTTTATGAATTAGATGCTTATAACGATAAGGGATAGTTCTGAGTATAGAAATATTTAGCTTTTCAGGGCGTAACCATCGTCAAATTAAGGACTTCTTACTCTAGGCACCGTTATGTACCCTTCTCGGGGCGAAACACCTCCAAGAAGATAGAATACAATAACGTGCCGGGATGCATAAATGATGAGGGTCAAATTACGTTATTAATATGGGTTAAGGGATGGAATGGATCAGGTTTGTATAGAGTGGGAAGGAGTGTGCAACCGATAACATTTATGAATAATGATAAACCAGTCGTGGAAGGAAATAGAAAACAGATTTTGATAGGAATTATTTAATAGGATAGGAAATTTATGTTAAGAATTCGCAGGATCATTACACGTTTACTGTGCGAAATCATAAAAAGTCACTAAAGAAGAGATATAAGTTAACAGTTACAGTTTGATGATGTCAGCGAACAATAAATGGATACGTATACGATTATTAATACGTAAAAAATGGAGTACAAAGAAAATTAAGATATAAGGTAATGTTAGGTTAATTATTAATTTTAGTGTATTTTTAATTGAATGTGTATTTTATAACATAGTAAGAATGAGATTATACTAATATTTTGTGAAACGCTGAAAATCTGATGTGGAATAAAAAATACGATAAATTGAAGGAAGAATTTGTAAACATCTCAAACAAACTTTAATAAAGTGATGTTAGCAACAATCCAAAAATTTGAAATAAAGATTTAAATCTTCTAATAGTGCAATATGACGTCATAGTTACCTATGGAATCTGGGCTAAATAAATGCAGCGAATAGGCAAATTATTAAAAGACACTTGAAAATATATAAAAACTTTTTACCACTTTCACCATTAACACTCATAATAAAATACTTATCTTTTTTGGGATTTTTTAAAAAATCCCAAAAAAGATAAGTATTTTTAATATTGTGTCTATTAAATACAAATTTCCAGAAAATATATTTCACGAAGTTGATTATAGTTTGGTGCTTGAAATAAAAGTAATTGAAAATATTGACAATATGGAGGTTTCTGAATTAATTAAATTAGCAAACGGTACAATTAAGTGATATAATGGAGATCAATTTACACTGCTGCCGTTTATAAATTCAGTAGAACTCATAAAATATTTAGCAAGAAGGCTCTTGAGGTATTAAATCATAACGTGAATGACATAAAAACATTAAAATTAATTTTAGAGGAAAAAATTAATTCAATTCAAGTAATCTAAACATGACTGTTGCGGCTACTAATTCTGAAAGTCATGAACTCAACATTACAATAAAAAAGCCAAAGAAAGACACATGTTCAACCTGCGACAAACTAGCTATGCAGATTAAAATGGCAGAAGAGAAAAATATATTACAAGCAGAATTGGTTCAACATCATCGTGAAGCAGATTTGGGTTATGCCTCTAAATCAGCCGACAAGGAGTTGTCAAAAAATGACCCAAGCAGAAAAACCATTACCTTCGACCTACAACAATGTCTCCCAACCCCAGATGTACAAAACTCAGTCGCATTTTATAAACGACAGCTTTGGACGTTTGACTTAACTGTCCATGATTGTGATACAAGTCAGGCTTAATGTTATATCTGGCTCTTGTTTATACCAATTTCTTACTAAAGATTTAGACGAAAACGTCAAGCATGTGGTACTATATTCAGATTGTTGTGGAGGTCAAAATAAAAACAGCCACATTGCTGCAATGTTTATGGTTGCTTTACAAGATTCTCAAAGGTTAGAAGTTATTGACCACAAATTCTTGATTTCCGGACATACACACATGGAATGTGATACCGACCACAGTCTCATTGAAAATCAAAGGAAGAAATTTAATGGACAACTAGAACATTCACATGACTGAGCAAATTTAATTCGGCAAACAGGTAAAAAGAAACCCTTCATAATAAAAGAGTTAAAGAGGGAGAACTTTTATAACTTTTTTGGATTACTAAACGGACCATTAGTAAACCACAAAACTGACACTGACGGCAATAAAATCAACTGGAGGGATTTAAGATGGATTAGATATGAAAAGGGAAGAAAGGCTTTTTTAGTCAAAACAACATTTTCGGAAAATGAACCATTCACGGTATTAGACGTCGAAAGACGAGGAAAGTAAACTGTAATCCTAAGGCCACAAGTAGCATACAAAGGTCCTGTACCTATTTCTGTAGAGAAAAAGCAGCATCTAGTAGAGCTGTAACCATATATTTCGTCATCACTGAGAGATTTCTATCTGAATTTGAAGACAGATCAAGATGCAATTGATACCTTTTCTGATACTGATGAAGAAGAAACTTAATTTTTTGTCAAGATTCTTCTCCTTACATATCGGTCATTATAATAACTATAGTTCAATAAATTTTTAAGCTTTATTAAAATATTTGATTTTTTATAGTCAACAATTAATTGACCATATAGAGTTATGTCTACAAAATTACTTAAAAATAAATGTGTAAAACGAGATAAGTCATATCAAACTAAATTTGTATAATATATTTTTTTAAAATAAATTATACATTGTGTTAGTTACATAATTTCAATATCCCTAAAAAACTTCATTACCATTATAATTTCCATAGGCGCTAAATTATACATTTTTTAAGATTAAAAATTTTAAACGCTTTTATCTCAATTTGTCTTGTTTTGACTTGTCCCCTTTTATGCACGCAGCAGCGATATATATTATTTATTTAATCCGTTTTTTGACTGGTTTATGTTATATATATTTTTTAAATTGTTGGTTTAAAGTCAATAAATAAAACACCAGTAGTGGAAATCATTATTTCGACATCGGTTGATGTCATCGCCTAAAATGTATTTTAGAATATCACAAAAAAATTTTGAAAAATAACTTGTGGGGGAATTTAACGATGATACTATTGGACGAAACGGACAAACCATGGTATTTCGGCCGTACCCTACTGGCCGCGCCCTACTGTCCTAGACCGCATTTTAAAACCTTATTTCTTGTGTTTATTCCCGTCTGATCCAGCTAATAAACACGCATTAATTTGAAATTTCGGAAGGATTAGAAATTCAATGTAAAATGCTTTTATTAAGTTTAATTACGTCAATACATTTAAGAAAGAGTATATCTTATGACATGTGTATTACATATTCCTTAATTACACTTTAACACTTATTTTTAATTTGCGTCTAAATATAATTTATAGCTAATTTAATTATTTATGTAAATGTATAAATAACGTCGAATTGCTACATGATTAAATGGAGTACTTTCTTAATAGTTCTTACTTTAGTCTGGTTTTCTTATTATTACCTGTTTCTTACATCATTTAATAATCCTGTAATCAGTAATAACACGCATTTTTTACTTTTTATAGTTGTTTTGATAATTGTGTTATAATAGTATCTTAATTGCTTTATTTATGTCTATAAACGCTAGTGAAAAACAAAAGTGTTGTAAAATAGAATGGTTTAATACTTTTCTTTTACTATTGAATTTATTACATGAGTCTCCCTTCATAAATTTTAAATTCCATTATATTTCAGCAATGTTTATAGGCAGTGAAGGTTAAATACGTACAATGTATTACATTTTGTGCAAAATTTAATCACCCATACAATAAAATACAATGTATAATTAGCATTTCAATATAACATTAAGTGAGTTTCATGATCTAAAATGAGATTAATTAATTTCTTTTGTAAATTAAAGTGTTGAACCTATGAACTTTGCTAAACAATTGATGGTGCGTTTAAACTTTTAAAATAGTGAATCACCTTAAAATTGTTACAAGTCTGACAATTTAATTTTCACTGGTTAAAAGGACCCCGTACTAAATTTATGAATTTTGACTCACTAATCAAAAGTCTCCACGAGCGCAAAGCTCTAAACACTATATTTTTTTATGCTACGAGCAGTTGAAAGTCAGCATTTCAGCGATATTTAAGTTAATTTGATAATTATGTTTATGGACCTTACAAGCGGATAAAAGAGGAATTATTCGTTCCTCGGAGCAAGTAAACGGTCTTGGCAAACGCCCTTAAGCATTTTTTTGTTCCCAGGATCGAAAAGTCCACGTTTGAATCCTCTGACATGGTACATAAAACAGTATGCTGCACTCGGCGCGCTAGCGCCCACGGATATAATGTACTATTATAATAATATTATAATATTGAAATGAAATTCAAAAATAAAGAACATTTACTTGTTATAAATAATATAATATTTTATTAAAGTATTATAAATGTTTTTTATTTTATTTTGCCACCATAATTTTTTTTACCGGCCCCCAAATGCGGGCGTAATGTGGTCTTTATAGCACGGAAATGTCATTGTTGCTAAGCAGAATGATCGACAGCAAACACATGACATGATATGTCACGTAAGTTGAAAGAATTATTGAAACAACAACCTTACTATACAACATTTATTAATAAAAATAATAGTAATAAATCTTATTCCCCTCAAATTCATCTAAAATTTCTTGTGAATAAG
The DNA here is from genome assembly GCA_036346205.1 of Vesta saturnalis. Lineage (NCBI taxonomy): Eukaryota > Metazoa > Arthropoda > Insecta > Coleoptera > Lampyridae > Vesta > Vesta saturnalis. The sequence continues at coordinate 1,497,001 of JARFJB010001390.1, read as the reverse complement.
TTTTTGCGTTTTCACCTTCCATTTTAGAATGCAAATTATTTACAAACAAACAGTACCTTAGCAACAATTTAGCAATATCACAGTATCTTAGTAACAACAAATCAGCCTACTGTCAACTTTATTTCACTGCATTTGCATTTAAAAACTTGCCGAAAATACTGAATCTTTTTAAAATTTTGTTCCAGTTTCATGGTGCAAAATAAAATAAAACATTGTATGTACCACGGACATAATTGTAGATTATGGCTCTCAGGAATATAAAAGCCCTCCGCTTCGCGTCGGGCTTTTAACATTCCCTCGAGCCATAATCTTCTGATTATGCCCTTAATACATAAATATCTATTACAATTCGTTTATATTATCTTATTCAAAAAACCACTTATATAATTGAAAACGAATCGATAAATGAAATCAAAACCAGTTTCTAATGTATAATGGGTGTATATTTTATAACTTCAAGTAATGTAAAAATATTTATTATTAGGAAAGATGGTTGGTAGATTATAGATTTAACAAATGACAACGAATTTATATGAATTATTATTGAATTACAATCTTTTCTTTGGCGGGAGTCTTTTTGATCATCCGTTTACTTAATTATTAATGATTAATAACCTCCACGTGAATATTGTCATCTCATCTGTGAGCAGCGTCCATTGTTGTGTGCAGAAGGCTATCATCTGGATATTTAACATTTTGCGCATGGTGCGCATATCCAAGATACCACAAAATGCTGGCAACATGTGAACATGATCAAAGGGTCCTCGCTCCAGATTGCCGTGCAGTAATACCCTTCTATAGGATTATTTTCTTCTTGAATATCCCGATTGACGTATGATATATAAACTTGATGCCTCGTAGCATTGCGGAACATAGAATAAACTCTCAGTTTGATGAAATTATTCTCATTTAACAGTGTACCATGTTCAACTTCGTCGTTTCCATCTTTGCACAATTTATCTTGAGTATATATGCTGTCGAGCTTAATCTGGTAAACTACTATTGTCAAATCACGCAGGTGCTTGACATCTAGTCTTGGAAAATGAGGTGTCTGATTATCCAATCTTTCCCAAATAGCACGTCTGTTGCGTAAGTTATCAACTTCTACTCGTGTTTGTACAACATTGGCATCTCTAGCTCGATGCAATATCTCTCTAGCACGGTGAACAGTTGCTCCTTCCATATAAATAAGAGGATTTATGATTTCCCAGGCAATTCTGTAGTAATCACCAATATGTTTCGCACTTTGGATGTTAAAAATCTCATTGAAGAATTTACAAATCGTTTTGAAATGTCCTTTCCTTGCTTCGACTAGCCATCTGTGTTTTGTTATTAAACGTGTATTGTTTGCTGCTTCTGTAATTAGTTTTTGTTGACCACGCGGAAGTAATGCTTGCATTTTATTCTGAATTCCCAATTGATGTAAAAGCTGTATAATATCTCTGTAGACTCGATCGACCAAAAATATATCACCGTCTTGAAGCCAATCCCTTAAATTATGGACGCCTCTGTCAAATTAAACTCGAAGAATTGCAGCATCGTTGTTGTGAACATCGGAGAAATATGGTCCTAATATTGATAAAATGTATACATCAGTAGCTACAATTAATGTGGGTTTTAGCAAGTGCATTCCTTTATGCAGTGAATGTGATTGTCTTAACATCAGTAGCATCACATATGACGATAACTGTTATTATATGAAAACCATTAACAGTCAACCATAACCAATTATGAAGTACAAAAGGAACATCGGCTCTTTTTATCGTTGAAGCATATGTAATCTATGTGTTTATTGACAGTTGGTATGGTTGTTGCTAGGCAAGGTTTGCTATTGTTTTACATGATTTTTATATGTGCGCAAACTTGTTATTATTTTATCATTAAAAATAAACAATTAAGCCACGAAACTCTCTTCTTTAATATCTTCAGTGCTATTAATATCATTTAACTACGTACACTTCAGTTTATTATTTTATCAAAACAACAAAAGTTTATGAACTTTATGCATTAGCTTATTTATTTAATAATAATTTATAACAAAATAGTAGATTTAGTGGATGTCAAAAAAGCAGATTTTAACTTTATTCCAGATAAGTTTCAAATATAGTATAAAAGTTAATTTCAAGGGTTTGAAAATTGGAACGTTCAAACCCAAAAAGACAAAAAAACTCTGATGTCAGGGACAGCAATTTAACTTAATATTATTGCTTTTAATTATTTATTTGGAATTTCGTAGAGTAATAGTAATGAACCAACAAATACAGCAATTCTCAAACTGGGCCAACCAGTGGAGAATCACCATCAATCCCAACAAAACACAAACCATACTCTTTAGACACCCCAACCTCACAAGACAACCACGGCAATCCACGGACAACATAAACTTACGAATAAGGAACGTCCAACTACAACTACAAGACACGATAATTTACCTAGGATTGACCTTCTCGACAACCCTCAACTGGGAACAAGACCTCAAAACAGCCCTAAACAAAATACGAAACAGAGCAAACATGCTCAAAGCACTAAGAGGACACGACAGAGGCTGCCACCCCAACACATTACAACATACATACAAAACATACATAAGACCAATAATCGACTACCGCGCGCCATTGTACGCCTCCCTGAAAACCAACAAGTTCAAAACCATTGCCTCCTGCGAACGAAGCATACTACGACACATCCATAGACTACATTACAGATTCCCCAACGACCTGACAATACAAACAGCAAACATAGAACCTATCACAAACAGACTAAAAACACTACAGACAAAATACACAAACCGCAGAGTACACGCAAACACAGACGCCACTAAAAACATACTCAAAACCTACTATACAACCAACAGACTACGCTTCCACCCAAGAAAACCGAAAAGAAAACTAAAACACCTACCAGGACTCCTAACCCAACAGCTAGACGACCTACCACAAGACTTCAACGCAATCCTCGACGAAACCCCCCTCAACCTCCGATAAAACCATACCCAAGTCCCCCATGCTATCATGATGACGACCAATGCCCACGGAAATGGCCAACTCTAAAAACCTACAACACACCACAAACACCAACCACAAAACACACCACACCAGTAACAACACAATAAAGCTAATAAAATAAGATTTTTTTTTGCCACATAAAACACACAACAAAATTGAAACCAAACAATTCCAAAATAACACCACCCCAAAAAGAAGAAGACCCAGGGATGAAGAGGGAGAAGACCCCTAAACTGCCCGCAGAAGAAGACATCATATAACAACATATAAGCAAAGAGTCTAAAAGCTAATAAACGATCTAAAAAAAAAAGAGTAATAGTAGAAATAACCGGTGATTGCCTTTACGACGAGTTGATATATCGATACTCGATACCAAGCAGCTTCATAGTTTTACAAAAAAACGTTGGTAAATAAAATGATTTGACTACAACATGTGTCTGACAGAGAAGATTTAAGTACTGGCCATAGCATGCTTTGTACTTCGGTAATACTTCTGGGGTCAGCCGGGAATCATATTAACACATTTAAATATCACGGTGAGTAAAAATTGCCCATGGGATATGTGAAAAATCAAATCTCCTGTAAATTGACATTGCGAAAAAATGCAGGAAAAACAATACAATTCTACAAAATAAATCCGATTCCACATTAAACATAATGTAAATATCAATAAATAAGTTCGTAAGGTAGACTTTAAAGAAAAGTTAAGTGAAAGGAATTAAAAAAATGAAAAAAACAACATTGAGTGTTCAAGTAAAGCTATGTCACTAGTGACCCGAAGTAAAGTTTAGCTCACCGCTTTAGCCCATAAATGACTTATACGTTATTCTATACTTTTAATATTTTAAAAGTTGTTTAGATGGATTAATTATATTTTTAGAAAAGTAAACCAAAAATGAGTATTCGGCTCTTGTTTTTAGCAATTTCGTAATACTCTTATGAAAACTAAGGCTATCACGAATTTAAAAATTTTTATATATGAATCACAAAGTTGACTGACTGACTGATCCACCCATCAACTCACAGTCCAGACTATTTAACTTAGAGAAATGAAGTTTTCAGGTACGAAAGTTTACATGGTGGGGGTGTAAAACGAGAAACTATTTAAAAGATGCTCTCCTTAAGTGAAACATGGTGTTGAAAGTCGATATCATTGCCCTGGTTAATTCCATAAGGAGATTAAAATTTGTGTAAGTTCCTTATTGAGTAGATACGACTGGACGGTTTTTGACATTTTTTGTAGGGGGTACAATTAAGGGTTAAAGAAAAGTGGAGGGTAATGCAACGTATCTTCCGTTTTTAACCATACGAGCAGCAAATTCATTTAAGAAATATGGAGCACACATTTGTTAGAATTTCAGTGTCTGTAGTGATAAAATACAGGGTCGTCTTGGTTAGGAGTGTCATCCAACACTATTTGATCTCCTACGAGTGGAGACTTCTTATTCGACACATAAACGCTTGGGCGCTTATATAATCCAATGCATTTCAATTTTTAAACAGTGTTTTAAAATCAGGACTGTACTTAAATATTTTATAAAAATTTAAAAATGTTATTAGAATATACCAAGAAATTGTTATAAAACATGAACTCGTATAGAACCGTAACAAGAAAATTTTAAATATAAACATACAAGGACGACTTTAGACATTATGGGCGAGAAAAAAGTGTATCACATTTAAATTAAAAGGGCGATTTTTAGATACAGTAAACTGGGTAAATGTTTATGTTTAAGTTGTAATACTATTTAATGCAATTTTAAATAAACTCTGTGTTAACAATACCAGACCAATTAGTTGACGAATCCGCGGATAACATTAATTGTAAATATATCGTTGTAATTAGTGCAAATACTTAATTGAACATAAATCACACATTATTTTAACCTAACAGCCAAATATGGTTGGGTACATACAATATTAGTAATTCACGCAAAATTTAATGTTAAGAAAGTACGCTGAATTTCAACATTAAAGTTGAAATCTTTACAATTACAATATAAAATGTAGCACTTACGTAGAGCATGTAAATGAAGAAGTAGTTTAATATTGAATATTGTTTGTTCTTCTGCACTTCAAACTGGAAAAAAATAATACTAAAAATCTTATACTAGTTTGCTATTTTGTATATTAGTTTTGTGAATAATTAAATATTCCCCCAATTGAAATAATTTAAGCATTAGAAGAAGGTATTTTTTTTAATTGTCTTACGCAGGTAGAACATATCTTTGAATGTGTGGAATTTTCAACATTTTTATATTATTTCTACACTAACTGGTTTCAAACTGATTGTTATCTAAATTTTATTACATCCCACAATTACAAAGGAACAGTTCAAACTAACAATTAACAATTTACATTCCAATAGTTTAATTTTTGGACATTTCTTTCTTAAAAAAGTCTTGAATTTATTTTATTTATTCTTAAAGTAATAATTTGCAAATAAATCGATGTTTAAAATTCGGACTCATCTGGAATATACGAAGCAGCCCTTAAAGAGCTCGAACATAGCTGCCACTACTTGGGCTACACAAGGTCACGTTAGTATATTCAGACAAGCTGTATATAAATGCGACCTCTGCAGCATGAAAACAAGAACCAATCTGTACCTACTGCACATATAAAAGGTATATTACGACACCCACCATAAAATTCGTATTCACGTGTTTTGTCATATGTACAATCATATTTTGATGACATACACAGGGGTACCTTAGGAAACCCGCAGCCGGGCTTCATAACGTTTTTTCGGGCTTGAGAGTGTACTGTTAATATGCCGTATGGCCTTCACGATGACCCTAAACATGTCTTATATATATATATATATATATATATATATATATATATATATATATATATATATATATATACATGATTCTGAAAATTTCAAAATTTTAAACGTTTTAAAAATACTTAAAAATTTTAAGGTAAATAAGGCAATTTTAAAAAACCGTTGTTTTAAGCAAAGCGATTAAAATTTAAATTTCTTTTCCAAAAAAAACCCAAATTTCCTGCCTAAAGGTTTTCAAAATAATTGTAATTTTTTTTAAAATTAAAATTTGGAAATAAAAATATTAAAAACCCCACCGGGTTAAAAAAATTTTAAAATATTGGTATCCTGACCAAAATTTAAATTTTTAATTTTTTTTAAATTATTTAAATTTTTTTTTTTAAATAGAAAAGGGTTTTAAAAGGGGTAATTCTAAAAGGGAATTAAAAATTTTCAAAATGGCAAACTTTTTAACCCAATTAACAAATAAAAATTTTAAAAAAATTAAAATTTTCTTTAAAATCCAAGGAAATTTAAAATTTATTTAAAAACAAATTAAGTTTAAAATTTTCAAAACTAGTGTTTTTTCTTCCGCGTTTTTTCGCCTTTCTTTGCTTGGTTTTTGTCCCTGTTTTGTTTGCTTTTTTTGTTTCTTTTGGGGGTGTTCGGTTTTCCGGGTTGGGTTTTCTTTTGTTTTGTTTTTTTTTTTTTTTTTTTTTTTTTTTTCTTTTTGGCTTTTCCTGTTCCTTTTTTTTTGGGGGTTTTGGGTTTCTTGGGGTTTTTTTCTTTTTTTGGGTTTGGGGTTTTTTATAAAACGGTTTTTTTATTGTGTTGTGTGCTTTAAGTTTAAAATTTTTTTTTTTTTTTTTTGGGTGTTTTTTTTTTTTTTTTGTTTGGTTGTTGGTTTTTTTTTTGGGGGGTTGGTTTTTTTTGTTGGTGTGTGGTTTTGGTTTGTTTTTGGGTTTTTTTTTTTTTTTTTTTTTTGGTTGGTTTTTTTTTGGTGGTTTGGGTGTTGGTTGTTTTTTGGTTTTTTTTTTTTTTGTGGTTGTGTTTTTGTTTTTTGGTTTTGTTTTTTTTTTTTGTTTTTTTTTGGGTTTGTTTGTTGGTGGTGGTGGTGGTTGGGTGGTGGTGGTGGTGTGGTGGTGGTGTTGTGGGTGGGGTGGTGTGGTTGTGGGTGTTTTTTGTGGTTGGTTTTTTTTGGTGTGTGTGTTGTGGTTGTGTGTGTGTTTGTGTGTGTGTGTGTGTGTGCGTGTTTTGTGTGTGTGTGTGTGTGTGTATGTGTGTGTGTTTGTGTGTGTGTGTGTGTGTGTGTGTGTGTGTGTGTGTGTGTGTGTGTGTGTGTGTGTGTGTGTGTGTGTGTGTGTGTGTGTGTGTGTGTGTGTGTGTGTGTGTGTGTGTGTGTGTTGTGTGTGTGTGTGTTGTTTTTGTGTTTGTGTGTTTGTGTGTTGTGTGTGTGTGTGTGTGTGTGTGTGTGTTTGTGTCTGTGTGTGTGTGTGTGTGTGTGTTTTTGTGTGTGTGTGTGTGTTGTGTGTGTGTGTGTGTGTGTGTGTGTGTGGGTGTGTGTGTGGGTGTGTGTGTGTGTGTGTGTGTGTGTGTGTGTGTGTGTGTGTGTGTGTGTGTGTGTGTGTGTGTGTGTGTGTGTGTGTGTGTGTGTGTGTGTGTGTGTGTGTTTTGTTGTTGTGTGTTTGTTTTATTGTTTTGTTGTGTTGTTGTTGTTGTTGTGTTGTTGTTATTTTGTTGTTTGTGTTGTATCTGTTGTCTGTTGTTCTGTGTCTGTGTTGTGTTTGTGTCTGTCTGTCTGTCTTTGTGTGTTGCTGTCTGTCTGTTGTCTGTGTCTGTTCTGTCTGTCTTTTTTTGTTTTATCTTGTGTCTGTGTTATGTTTGTTTGTTCTGTCTGTCATTTGTCTTGTTTGTGTTTGTCTGTGTCTTTGTTTTCTGTGTCTGTCTGTCTGTCTGTCTTTTGTCTGTCTGTCTGTCTGTTGTCTGTCTGTCTGTCTGTGTGTGTTGTGTGTCGTTGTCTGTCTGTCTGTGTTATCTGCATGTCTGTCTGGTCTGTCTGTGTCTGTCTGTGTCTGTCTTTTCTGTCTGTTGTGCCTGTCTGTTGTATGTATGTCTGGTGTGTGTCTGTATTGTATGTATGTCTGTGTGTCTGTCTGTCTGTCTCTATGTTCTGTTTGTTGGTCTGTCTGTCTGTCTTCTGTTTGTCTGTCTGTCTGTCTTCTCTGTGTTTGTGTGGGTGTTGTGTGTGGTGTGCGTGGGCTGGGGTGGTTTGCGTACTTGCGTGCGTATGGTCTGCGGTCGGCTGTTGTGCGTGTCAGTGGTGATGTTGTGTTTATATGTATGTCTGATATTTTTTTATATTTTTATAGCTTTTCTTTATACAGTTTTAACATAACCTGTTAAGTCTTAATTGTATGAAAGAGATAGTTATACTACTTTATTAATATCTTATAGAGCGGGTGGCGTGTATTTTATCTATCTCGACGGGTTTTAAACGCCATTCTTACAGATTATTTTTGTTTTACAACGTTGTCTGTTTCGTTATGAACGTATTGGGTGCTGTTGCCATTTGTAATTGATTTGTTTCATTTCTTTTAATTTTTAAGTTAGTATTTAGATGTATATTAATCTGTCAGACATGAAGTTTTCGGCTGTTTGACTGATTATTATTCCTTTCTTTACAATGTTATTTTTTTAACTTATTGTAAAAAGGTTATAATTATCCTTAAAAAATGTTATTAAAATTATTTAATTTCTATTAATTTCCATTTAGTTGGTTGGAAGGTCGTGGGTTGTTCCACCCAGATAATTTAAATAAATATTATCCCTAAAGTACTTATTTTTCGATTTAAGAAACACATGGTCCAAACCATCAGTAATTTTGAACATCAAAAAGAATAATAGTAGCACTAAATTATATCCCGTAACCCGCAATTTTGGTACGGATGTCTTTACTGTCACTTTACAGTTACTTTACTAATAAAATGTGCATATTTGTAGTTTTGGTAAATAACTTGATAACGGTCTGACTTTTAATACAGTTGTAATACAAAATAACTGTATTTAAATTCTGAATTAGATAGTGTTGAAAGTTGTGTTTTAGAACCAAATTTTGAACACCCTGTATAAAATAAGAAAAAAGTATTTAATGTCAAAGTATCTTAGACTTCTTGTATTAAAGTTAATACTGTAAGCTGAACTAAACAGATCTAAGACCATTTTTTAATAATTCTTTCCAGGCGTGCAAAACGATTTTGTTATTGTTTTTTAATTTAATGCTCGTAAATTACCAACCAAATTAAATAAAATTTTGGAAATAACAACAAAAACGAACTAAAGTATGCAAAATACAAGGTATGAAATCTAAAAATCCATTTTATGCCGTCATAGGAGCACTCTCATATGTACAGTGCAGGTCTGCTTTGAACTAATTTCCTAACTTAATTTTATAGTAGCTATGGATGCCTGAATGTTGCAGGACCCTGTATAAAAATATTGGCATACAAAGCTCAACATCATAAATTATGTTTTATAGTGTTTTTGATAAGACACAATTTCCTGCCAAAAATGTCTTAATAGCTAGATGTTATAATTTTGCAATATCTGGATTCTGAGTCATTGAATAAAAAAACGCGTGAAGGCATATTTTTAATGATAACAATTACATATTTTCCTTTGTAGTTTCTTAATTTGAAGCCAAATAAGCCTTAAGAATTAATCATATATGATTTTGTGTTTAATCTGTATTACACACATTTCTAAGAAGGGGCTTTAAATTTTTTAAGTTAGCACGTCTATTAATCTCATTGGACCGTAAGTTTATCGTCAATCTCACAAATTGTTGCTGTTTTTCCATGTTGCCCATTTTCATTAAGAACGTACGGTAAAAAGTGCGCATAAATATCCTAAATAATATTTTAATTTCCACTTTATAGATTGAAAGGTAGTGTGCTGTTTCACATCAGATATTTATGATTGATATTTCGTTAATATTTGATAAATGTTGAACTAATTATTCAATTCAGTACATCAATACCTAGTTTACATGTAATTCAGTACGATATAATTGATTTAGTGTCTTTTTAAGCCGTGCCTAATGAAGTTAGTTTACAATTACCAAACTTTTGTTGAAAAATTTTAAAAGTTATTCCGAGGGCAAGCGGGTTGACAACACAGCCATTAAATAACCTGGCATAAAACTGCAAAAAGGCATAATCAGTTTTAAGATAACTTATTTATTTTCACAATTTGTAAGGTTAAATTCAATAAGTTATGACGTCCAGAGCCTCGAGTTCGTAATGATGGTGTTAGGGTTGAAGTTGCTCAAGAATACTAATATCCATAAGTTTAATCTAGCCTAGGTCTACAGAGTGCATAAATCTCAGATTCAATTGCAAAAACAAAGGGATGGTGCTAAGGCAAATCACCCTGAATTATTAAATACCTAAGAAACCTAACCATAGGTCTCGCGCGTTATAGATGGCAATGGTTTGCTAGCGTTAACACAGCACCCCTAGAAAATATTGAATATCTTTGTAACGGGAAGTGAACTCTGCAACACTTCGGTGAGGCTTTTCCCCAAACACAATCCAAAATAACAGAATGGTAGTGGGAAAATATTCATAAAACTGTCAATGAACTTGGCGTTGAGTTTTGAACGTTTCAACTCGTAGTTGTGGTACTATCGGTAATACAGCATGTTACGAAAAGGAAAATTGATACCCTTATACCTTTTATCTAAAAATTTCAGTGGTGCTAGTCAGATAGAGCACAGAACATAAAGCTAATTTTCTAATAGTTTTATTATTTTAATAATAATTTAATTTACATTTAACATTTTTTTTTTAAATCACTAAACTTATACAGCAAATTTGAAAGCGTTGCTGACCAAAACGTTTACTAGACGTCTGAAGTATCTTCGAGGCCAGCAATAGCTTGTTTCTGAAAAAATATACTAATTAGTTTTTTGCGAATTCTTGAAAATTGTATTGTTAATTCTTAACTTTGATTAATATAATACATAACCTGAAAACCAAAATGTGACTTTAATTATTGATCACAATGAAAGATTTAATTTTACATTTATTTAAACGATCTTTAGATGATACAATAAAAAAAATCGCCTTGTCTACAAGATGTTAAATGTAGTTAGAGACCAATAGACAACACAAAGTGATCTTACCTAAAACGAAATTCATGAAGTGCAGAAGAAAATGACCGTCACGGGAAGACAAACTAACTACTAAAATATAAATTATATAAAGTACAAGGATTTGTGGCAATAAAAATAAGGAAAAAATAATGTGGACGTCTTGTCAATTTGAAATGAAAAAATGTGGGACTAAATGGGCGCCACTAAAAAAGCAAATGATCTACTGAAACATAAATTATACAAACAAACAGGAATAGGCAATAGAAATAAGGAAAGCTAGATAAACGAGTTCTAAAATTAACGAAGGAGCAAGAATAGCAAGTGCGAAAAATCTAGAAATTATGAACAATACAGCTTAATATCGAAGACATGAATGAATTAGAACAGAGCACAAAGCAAACCAATATTAGTGATATTTAAAACAAATCAAGAGGCAAGCCACAAAACTGAAAAGAAAAGTAAATCTGTATAATTTCCCTGCTGAAATGCTGACGCAAATAAGAGATTTTAACCACGGAAAAGGAAGAAAAAGAGACTTTACTAAATTATTTTATGAGTTAGTATAAACGAACGAAACTTACACATAAGCCGAATAAATAACAGAAGGAAGATTCCAGATAAAGATGAAATAGTATCAAACGTAGATGATAGACTTTATTGAGGAATAGTCTGTTTCATATGGAGTTGTTAATTTAAAAAGAATTTGTATAATAGAAGAAATATCAAAATACCTAAAATTATAACTAAACAATGTTCCATTCTAAAGGAAAAGAAATGAATAGAACAAACTGAAGAAGACAAAATAAAGAAAACAAGGTAATTTTACAAAACGTTAGACCAAGATAATTGATGAAACGAGACAGCAAGGAGCCTTTTTAATTTTTTCATCCTAAAATGGTAGCTACAAATAAAAAGTCAAATAACTTAATTTAATCATTTTCAACCTGGTTAATACCATTTAAGTAAAAATGCGATTTTGACTATTGATAGGCGCATTAATATAATTTTTAAATCGAACGTATCTACGGATAATTAACATTTAGTTAGTTAAAAGAAAGAACATTTCGAAAACTAAACGTGCTCTCTATAGTCCGGCTCGAAGGACCAAAACTGTTTGAGGTCTTCAATGCGGGGTTAAAAATCGATTGCAGTAGCGCTAAGTAGTCGATAGAATCTATAAAATTTATAGTCACCCTGCGATAGCCACACGTTCCACATGTTACGAAATAGTTCGAGTAGTTCCAAACCTTCTAGTTTAAATATACTTTATAAGCGGTATTTGATAAAGATAAACTCCAAAATAACAAAAAAAAAAAACTTACAGTGTCCCCAATTCCTTCATCAGGACTAAGTCCTCTAAGACCTAGTGACACTCCAACATTAGTACCATTAGCGTTTGAACCAAGATTAAAACCAAGTCCAGTACCTAGTTCCCTCAATACCAATCCATATCCATTAAGCAAATCCTTTTAAAAAACAGATAGAGGGTGTGCACTAAATCTGATTATTATTTATTACATCAAATATACTTGCATCTGAAAATATACGCCAAGATATAGTGAAAGCAAAATTTTGTCAATAATACTCACGAGAGGTAGATGAAAGTAGGAATAACAAAACGCTACAACTAAACCTTGTCCTTTCATTATAGCTAGTGATTCTTTCAACCAGAGAAACAAATCTGAAAATGATATAAGGCTGTCTTACTTATATAGTAAGGACAGGAAATTTTGCCTAGATAAAATTTTTTTTTCAATGGCTTTGAATTTTTGTGTACAGGAAGCCATTATTCAGATTTGAGTAAATTTTACCCACTGAACCTGATCGGTTGTTTCAACAAAATGTTTTGATAACCAACTTTAACCCCAAAGCTTTTAATTCGATTATGCATAACACAGTTCATTATATTCAATCTAATAAACATTTAGCTAATTTTTACTAAAATGAAATTCGATAGTTGAGCTTCTTAATAAACGTCCCCTAACTATTATGTCAGACATAACATTTCAGTTTTCAGATTTCATATATTTATTTAACATCTTAATTAATTTTCAAAAACTATTATCATTTAATTTGTAAAAAAAATGAATAATAGTTTCATAACCAAGAGATAAATCTTTTAATTATGCAAACAGCCGTTATGCGTGTGTTACTTAATTCTATTGGTATTAAATGTCATTATCATTCCTTGGAATTAGTGATAATTCCTTTATTGTACTTTGTTTGATGAATGTTTAAGTTATACAGACAAAAAAATAAATAAATATCCACAAATTGGACTTTCATACCCATATTTTCCCCAATGTCTACACTTGCTTCTTTTTAATCTTTTGGGCGTGAAAACTGTGGAAAAAGAAAATATACAGAGATTATTTACAGTAAGCTACCCCCCTTATTCCTTAAACCATTGGAGATATTAAATGAAATTTTGGAAATTAGTAAACAATAGATTTATGACGGATACACATTTTCAATGGTACAAACCCAGAAAGCCGTGTTTGTCGAAGATTTATAAGGGAATTGGTAACAAAGTATTTGAGAACTAGATCTGTTCAAACCGCTCAGATAGGTCAGCAATTCCTGAGAATAGAAAAATTGTTCAAAATACTAATTTGCTAATGCGCGTTTTCGCTGAAAATCAAGAAGTTGTTACGTGCACAAAAGGATATTGGTAGAAATTGGTGACCAAGGTGCAGTAACAAGGAAAAGAGGAATTAGCCGGAAGCTCAGTCGGTCGGTTCAGCACTTGGATGCATGGGCGTTTTGGCAAGAAAAAATACATAAAGTTTAAAAAGGCGCCACTTGATTGACTTCTTTATCGCCCCTCTATCAAGAAAAGGGCTACGGCCACCTAGGACAAAAGAGACAGCTAAAAGAAAGTGGTGAACTAAGTCCACACTGAGGAGGAACTGGTTAGGAATGGAGTCGTAGATCACAGGATTAATGAAAGAACATACAATCGTTTAACACCACTTGTTTAATATACCCTAACGTTAAATAGCATAAATGTTACAATAACAATCAAATGTTCATAAATATCTAACAAAAAATATAATCAGAGACCATGTCTCCATGAAATAAACCACCAGCAATCAACTTACCTTTCCGACAGCACTGAAAACAAACTATGAAATTTACTTGAACTTTACCTACTCAGCCACAATGCGGTTCGGCATCTAGTGTTGACCCTAAAGAAAAAATACCCAAAACATATATTTATAATTATCCGAAATTGACTTCTTTGTTTGTTTCCCGAAATTCAGCGAAGAGCTCTCCGTTGGATTAACTTATCAGTTTCCAATCAACCGGACGCAAATAAACCCCAAATATCAAACAAAATTTTTAGCACTAGATGTCTACCCTGTTGTTTACTTATGTAAGCACAAAATATTATTAAATTTAGTTAACATGAGCATTACAGAAAAATCAATAAGCATAAAGCATTTAGATAAATTTTGAAAGGCCAAGTTGATTACCAAGTTGGCAAGTAAAGCTACAAAAAAATTCGATTAGTAACTCCTACTTCAGACAGTTTTAGAATAAACAAATATTAAAATTGTAATCCGAAAGAAAAATTATAAATGTTATACAACCCCAAAGCTAGTAAATAAATATTCCCGTTTAATTACGCAGTAATTGAAACCCCAACAGTTAGCCTAATCTTATGACATACATTGTATATTTAACTCCAAGCATTCAGTGAAACAAACAGCTGGTTGTATGTACAGTAAACACAGGTAATTCTAACCGTTTCACAATTACGGTTATTTAGCAGAACAAAACCAGTATACAAGAAAAGTAAATAGATAATATATAAATTCTATTGTAAAGTTAAATGTAAGTATAAGCCAAACTTGAATAACCCAATTTATCTTTTACAGGTACAAATGTATAGTATTACCTCGATTACTCAGAAAAAATTGTTTAGCAATAAAGCATAAGCATTAATTTCAAGATTAAGAAAATTGCAGAAACACACTAATACAAGTAATAGCACAGTAATATAATGGTTATAAACCTTCAGTAAAGTACAGATAACGGAAGCATCGTTATCCAGAAAACAATCAAAGTCACTCACCATAGGTAAAATTGTGTCTCGTGTAACAATAATACTTATCGGAAACTAAACGTAGGTGTAATGTATATTTCTTCTGTTAAGTCGGAAGATATTAGGAGAAGGAGTAATCGGATGTTTTCCATTCAGGCTTGAAGACCGCTAACTAATATTTCATCCCTCGGACGAGTGATATCCAAATGTGTTGTCAGGAACGGTTTAATTATTCCTTATGGAAGCACGAGATATGTTAATCTTGAGTGAATGTGTAAAGAACCAAAAAGAACCTATATAAGATAAATGTGTTAGAATTTAAATTGATACCCCAATTTTAAAATATGATCTTTAGCTGTAGTAACAATTTCAAAACATGTACGCATGCATTTCAAACTATGTCTTGTAAAAATAAGAAAGTGAGTAGCTTACCTCTTGATCGAAGCCAAAGTGTAGCAGAAGCAACCAAAAAATTAAAGCCGAACTAAATTCGAAGTCCCCAACAGGACTTATTTATATGGAAAAGAATAAAACCAGCAACAGGCGCTGAGTTAAAAAGAACAATTCAATCCAATTTTAGGAACACCTTTTCCAAATTTTACATATTTCACACTACGCATTTTAGCCAAAATGGCGTTTTACTTCTTATCTCGAAGTACCAGAAAACAAAAAAAAACCCATAGCCTGATTATTTTCACCAATCCAAAATTTTAAAGTATCACGTGTTTGAAATATTTTAAATTGAAACGATATTTAGTGACAATGTTGCCATTTTCCACCAACATACACGAGGAGTCGCAACTTAAAGACCATACATTCATCAACCGAGTTTTACACGTATCAAAGTATTTAAAAAACCTGTTAGAGAAGTTCTTAAACACCTTATAAATTGAAACTGGTTCTTAAACTAAATGTAAATGATCCAGAGTTTTCAGTGGAAACATTTAAATGTGCGAAATAGGATGATGCAGAGGATTTACTTATGTCAGGATATGCAAGTTGGTAACGTTGAGTAGTTACTTTGAATGCCAAAGAAAAGCTACTAATTGAGTTAATAGTTAATTACATTATTGTTAATTAAAACAAATCATTTGTAATATTGAAGTGGCAATAACTTCTGAAAGAATTTGTGTAACTCAAAAACATTCTTGGGGAATATACTTCATTGACATGTCTTGCGAATGACCCTAATTTCAACCTACTATTCCGTTAAAAAAAAAATCATCACATGGCGTCGATCTGGAATTTTGTTGTTTTCAACATATCTTAAAAAATTCATAGACTTATTGTTTACTGTATCCCCAAAATCTCATTTTGGAACCTCCAATAGCTCAGGAAAGAAAGGAGGGGGGGGGCTTACTTTATACCCTCTCTGTGTATGTAGAAATGTACACTCGATGAATTACCTAAGATTTACCTCAAGTAAAGTTGTGGAATATTATATTACCCGTTGAAAAACAAAAGTTATCTAATTTATATCAGAACAAGTACACAGATAGAGCTTTCTTCTTATGCAAAGAAAATGTCATAATTGCATACAGGGTGTTTACAATTGACTTGCCAATCAGCCATTATTCCAACTAGTAAAAGTTTACTTTTTCAAATAGAACACCCTGTATCTTATTCCTTTTTTGGTTTCTACGTATTAACTCTTATCAATTCGATATGCAATTCCCTATCCCTAAATATAGCCGTTTTCGAATTAGTTTCAATTTTTCAAAATGTATAAGATTATAGGAACATTTTTTTAAATCCATGGCCTCGTATAAATAGAAAAAAAAGCAGTCGAAAACAATTGTATTGCAAATTAAAAAACGCAACAGAAACTAATACACCATAATTATTAAAATTATTTCTAAAAATACAAAACTAATAAAATAGAAAAAAATAATTTAACGCTAATCATTAGCGATAATGATTTATAATAATTGTTCAAAATGTTGTCCGTTTTCTCGGATGCAGACCTGATGGCGATCTTTAAAAGATTGTTCAACCCTACGCAACAACTCAAGAGTAATGCTATGAAAAGCCGGTGTTATACAATGGCCACCACACAGGTTCATTTCGCGCAATCCATTTATTTGGGAAAACTCTATTGAAATAATTTCTTACATCTGCAGAGTAGTGAGCAGGAGCGCCATCATGTTGATACCACATTGTGGCTCTAATATCAAGAGTAATATTTTCTAATAAGCCCGGTAAATCGTTACGAAAAACTTAAAGCACTTCTCACCATTCAAGTGTCCATCAAAAAAGAATGGACCGATGACATAATCCCCAACGATGGCACCCCAGACACTTAAAGACCACTTATGTTGATTATCAACTTGTCTTAATAAATGTGGATTTTCTGAGGAGTAATAATGAAAATTATGTGCATTAACAAATCCATTAAAATGTTGATTCGTCTGTCCATAAGATATTATAAAAAAATTTGGGTTTCGAGTAATTTTTTCTCTGGCGTCACAAAATCTTACTCGATGATCGAAGCCTGCATCGCTCAATTCTTGGTGTAACTGAATATGATAGGGATGTAAGCGATTCTTCTTTAAAAGGCGGCCTACTGATCTCTCACTTATAAACTATTTCACTTACGTCCTTTTGGCTTCTGTGATGATCCCTTCGATGGCGGAAGTACCTCAATTCACTATCTTCATTTGTAGAAGGTTTAACACGTTCATGTTTGGAGTAATTGGCACATGAAGTTGCAACAAATCTACTCATAACTATCTGAAACGATCTTACGTTTGGATGTCTTCTATCTGCATATCTTTCAGCATAAATTCTGCTGGCCAATAAACAGTTTCTTTCTGCAGCACCCAACACGAATATCATATCACCTAACTCATTTTGTGTAAAATTTGTTTTATAAAAATCTTGATTGCTAACAATAACACTCGTAAATGGTTAACTACAGTTTTATTTATTTACGTCAAACATTCAATTTTTATAAGAAGCACACTTGATTTTAGAATTTTACTTGAAATTGAAGTAAATATTTGTCAAATTCTTGTTAACATGCAATTCCTCCAGTACAAAATTGTAATTAGCCTTCTATCATAATATATTAGTTTCTGTTGCGTTTTTTAATGTATAATACAATTGTTTTACGATGTTTTTTTTATCTATACGAGGCCATAGATTTAAAATGTCTCAATAATCTTATATATTTTGAAGAATTCGGAAATGGCTATATTTAGGGATAGGGAGTTGTGTGGCGAACTGATAACGGTTAATATGTAGAAACAAAATGTAATAATATACAGGGTGTTTTATTTGAAAAAATAAACTTTTACTAGTTCGAATAATGGTTGATTGGCAAGTCAATTATAAGCACCCTGTATGCAATTATCTCATTTTCTTCACATTAAAAGGAAGCTCTATCTCTGAACTTATTCTCATATAAATTAGATAACTTATATTTTTCAACAGTTAAGGAGGTACATTTTCAAAGCAAACTCTGTAATTTCAAATTTGCAATATATATATATATATATATATATATATATATATATACATTGCAAATTTGTTAGGAACAATGAGTAGAATTAAAAAAAAAGTAATAATATAAAGGGTGCTCCGTTTAAATTTTTTTATAATAATTTGATCCTCTTTAAATAAACAACCTGTATTCGCGTGAATAATTTTAAAATATGCACACAACTAAACTATAACTGCATTCCAAATTTTATTAATCTAGCTTATATAAAACGGAAGATATAGAAGAAGGCGCTCTTGTTGGACCCTATATATATATATATATATATATATATATATATATATATATATATATATATATATAATTTTTATTATTTAATTGACCGTGATTGATGAAATTGCAAATAACTCATAAACAGTTCACTTTATCAATTTCAACCAAGAGGACCAAATTTGCAAAAAATTGAATAACGGACGTAATAAAGTCACCAAAATACCTGAACAATTACACACAAAAAATTTGAAATAGAATGTATACGGGAACAATGTGAAAACTAACACTTCCAGTTCATTCGTAGACAATACAATCAAACCAGAAAAAAGTCGTCAACAAAGAAATAATTTTCATTGGGGATAGCATTTTGAAATTCGTAAAGGTTTTCGAGTTACTTGCGAAAAATGATTTTCAAAATTCAATTTTGAGGGTCTGTCATTTTGTAGCCAATAGATTTTAGAGAAAATTTTTATCTGACTTTTCGCCTTCAATTTATGTGTAGAACATACACTTGAAGCAGGGGTACGTCTTTTTTTATTTATTATATATATATATATATATATATATATATATATATATATATATATATATATATATATTAATTTATATTTCAATTTATTTTAATTTAATAATATCAAAATGGGAAAGGGTTCAAATTTTAATGTTGTATGTAATAATGAAAGAAGTTATTTATTTTATTTTAAATGTTATTTTGCACCAAATTAGCTCAGGGATCTCAATGGGGAAAGGGTTCAAGGATTTAGTTGAAGATAATAAATTTTTTTGTATAGAAATATCCTATACTAAATTGAATTTGACGTATAAAATTTGCTCTGAATAAGTTTTGCTTTCTAACGCATGCGTTTGACTTTAAGGTAAAATAATTAAAACTGTCAAAAATTGTCAAATAATTAAGAAATTTTAATGTTTGGATCAAAATGTGAAAATTTAGAAAAGAAAAGGAAATGATTTGTTCACAGGTGTTTACACAGGTAAATAATTGAAATTCTTAATTAATAACATAAAACAAATATAGATTGCAGGAAATACCAATAACAGGGTTATAAAAATTTTAAAACTCACAGATACAATCCTTCCTGTCGATTGAATGATGTCTTCAAACTTCAGCTGGAGGCAGGCAATGTTCACTCGGATGTTGTTGTTACGAATATCCAACTGCTATCTCGGTTCTCGAAGACACCAACTTCCAATTTTCAAGATGTTTTCTTTTCCAAAACGGCAACCTCAAACACTTACTTATTTACAATGGTAACTTTTATTAAAATGGTTTTAAATCCTTATGACTGATATCGTTTAAACTGTATTATTAGTATCCAAGATTTTGTTAACACAATTTTATTTTAGTTACCAAAATATAATATTTATTTAAGAGGAATTGTCCGGATAAATAAAACAACTTTTCACCAAATAAAAATGGAATTTAATTTGGTATATCAGAATTATTTTAAATCGGAAAACATGAAAACAAATTTTCACAAAATCGTGACATCAATTAATCGTACAGCAATAATTTATTAACAACGACAGGTATCGGTGACCGAACTATTTAAATTTTGACCGAAGTTATAAAACAAGTGCTCTCGAAATTATTCGTACGTAAACTTTCTCGACGAAAATAAATTAGGTTAAGTAAACACTAAATTAGCAACACTGTTTTAATCTTTTCACTTTTGAACAAAAACTGGAGAGAGATGACTTCCTGAGCTCTTGCTTTTATAGGTTTCTGGTTGCTACAGAAATTTCAATTTTTACAGCCATATTGCAAAATTTACAATGAATGTGATTGGCTAATCAAAATTAAGAATTGTACAAAAATGGAATTTTGGCCGTAACTTTCTTATACATGGTCGGAAATGAAATTTAAAAACAGAAATGAAAACTATGTGAAATTTCGAATAAAAGGACACCGAATAAGCAATAAATCCTACCACTAATAAACGAAACAACTTAATCTAATCAAAATAAGCTACTAACTATACACACTTACAAGCTACACTAAAATTACTTGAAAATGGAATTCTGAGGACAATTTACATAAGAAAACATATTTTTTAAATTCAAAACATTTACTTTAATGAAAATTTTAAGTTTTTGTAAATTTGTCTAGAAATCACCTTAGATTTAGCAAAATTTTGCGGATAAAACGCTGTATCCTTATAAAACTTATTTATATTGTGAAAGAACATCTATTATTTGCTTTAAGAGCAAAAACTAAATCTAATAATATGGAAAAAGTATAAAATTATGTGAAAAATCTAAAATTTACAACGTAACCATACTTAAATTTTAAATATGAAATAAATTCATATTAAAAATGTTTTAGCACATAAAATGTTATGTTTAAGGTTTGTACAACTTGTCTTTATTGTTCACACTACTTATTTGCAATGCATAATGTTATTTAATCTTGCATTGAAAATGTCTCATCGTCTAACACTGTTTTGGGATTTTTACACTATAAATTGTACGGCACTATAAATGTTTGTATGCCACAATGTTCTAAATGTCTTTCTTGTTGTGAATCATTTATTATAAGTTTTGTCACTAATTCACTAACAAAATGTGGAAAATTGTCTA
Organism: Vesta saturnalis; assembly: GCA_036346205.1. NCBI lineage: Eukaryota > Metazoa > Arthropoda > Insecta > Coleoptera > Lampyridae > Vesta > Vesta saturnalis. The sequence continues at coordinate 1,475,716 of JARFJB010001390.1, read as the reverse complement.
TACTATCCATATTATAACCCTTTTAACTAAATTTTTGTATTTCCTGCTCTTAAAAACTAAACATACCTTATCCCTAACATAATCCTAACTACATAGTCCATGTTTAAACACCTGTGAAATGTCTACTTGCCAAATTAACTTTGAAAAATTGAATTTTATTGTAAAATTGCACTACTAAAATGACTCTACGAAAATGGTGATATTTAACATCTTTGACAATTTTGGTAGCAACAAATTGCTTTTTATGATGAAACCAAACTTAGCAAATGATATTCAGATCAATTTATACCAAATAAATTTATTTTAAACACATCGTGAACCAGATTTGTGTAAAATTGTGTCTCGCACTTGTCTCGAGCCAGAAATTACCCCTTTTTATGACCCAAATGTCATGTAAGCTGTCCGATACTTCTATTACCTCTTTCTAAACATCTCAAATTCCCCAATTTAAGAATGAAGATATTTTTGTACAAGAAAATATTAAGTTCTTTAATTGACCTACCTATTAAAATTAAATTTTGAAATAAGAATAACTTATAGAAGTATGAAAATTTTAGATTCATCTAGGCACCTCAATTTTATGTACATATTTACTTGCTACGCTAGGTTCTTCATTTATCAACACCAAATTTTCTTGTATAATGTTTATAACTTCTTGCTTGTAACCAATGTGATTGATATCGAATTGCTCATCCTTTATAATTCTTTCCACCTTCAAATACTGGATATGCGGTTTATATAAATTTAATCTTTTATTGTAGGGCTGTACCCAGTTTAATTCATCTTTACCAATTCTTATCTTCATATATTTGCATCGATAATCAATTTTAATTGCTTAATCAAATCCATTCCGATTATTAACTCCATTTTAAATTGTTAGTTATAAACCATTGTGTTTGAAAATCTGTTCCCCTACCTTAGCTTCAGTATGTAGCATCCTATTTATAGTGCTAAGCTTCTTATCCGTTGCTGCCATAACTTCTATTTTGTTTATTCTAATGATCTCATCTTTAAATAAATTGTTATTCTCACGATGATCTTTTCCTGTATTAATGAAATTTCTGATCCGGTATCAACTAATCCTAATAAATTTAAATTCTTAATTCTAATGTTAACGAAAGGTAATAAAATGTTTGCAGTTTCTGGTTCTAAATTTTGTTCAATTTCTAAAAATTCCGTAGGATGTTGGTAGTTTGTCTTTACATTGTTGACAAGGAAGCTCGTGTTTAAAAATTTTGAACGGTGATCTTGTCAAAACCTTTTTGTGTTTCTTTTCTTCGTCTTGGGATGCAAAGATGGCATTGAAACCCAATCCTTCCACAACTCGGTTCCTCCTTCTCTTCTACCTGGATGTTATTCATCCTATTCTGATCATCCACGATCTCTTGGTATGGCCTTCTATTTTCTTTTGCATATCATTTCTACGATGATCCTTTCCTTCATTCTCTCTATTATTCTGATGTTCCGTTCATTATCCTTGGCTTGATTGTTGTAATTAAATCTATTCCTATCGTAGCCATTATTATATCCTCCTCGTCTTTGTTGGAAGTTGTTCCTCTCTTCCCGATCTATAATTGTTTCCTATTGTTGCCATTTTGGAAATACTCTACGATTATCAGCACGATGATATTGATTTTGATAATCTCTCCTGTCATTTCCATAATTCCTATTATAATTGTCTCCTATTGTCCTCTCTTTCGTGCCTGTAATTATATTCCCTTCTGTCATTTCCATAATTCCTAGGGTTAAATTCTCTCTTTTCGTAACTGTTCTGATGCTGTTCTATGCATCGTATCTTCTTAAAAATTGCAGTAGTGATGTTATATTATCTATTTTTGCAGAATAATGTTTTCTGCCAATTATTCTCCAGTTGCCTTGCTAAATATTGGACTATTTCTTGTTCATTCATCGGGGGAAGTATCTTGCTATTTGGTATTTCTTCATTACATAAATCTCCTTGAAGTGCCATAGTTTTGTCATACTTGCCCTTGAAAATTCTTCCTTATTACATTTTTGGACATTAATATTTTTTTCCTTGAAGTGCTTATAATCGGTACATTGTCTTGTACTAAATTGTACCATAGTTCGGCCCTTTAAGCATCTTTCTCACCAAACGCATTCTTTGTTTATTGTCCTTGATGTCATTGAAATATTCTTCTATATTTTTCAAAAATAGCATTGGCGATTCTTGCTTTTGCCTTCAAATTTATATGGCATCTCTTGATTCCACATGCAATTATCCCAGCCGATTTGAAAATTTCGAGGTGTTTCACGTTCTTTCAACTCTTCTAGGTCATGATCGTTATTCTTAGTTTATTGCAAATTTCCCTATCTGTTTCTTGTTCTCATCCTTATTCTTATCCACCTGAAACATATTTGTTCGTGGATGTCATGTATCCTTCCTACTTTATCGTTTATTTCGTTAGAAGCCTCTTCTCTTAGACGGGTTTCAGTTCTAATGTTTTATCCAACCGATCTTGTCATCTACCTTTCCTTTATTGTCGATAATCGTTCCCCATAACTTATCATTTTCTCGGGCATGCTGTTACTTAATTCTTCCTTCGTTTTCCATTTTATGCACTAACTTTTCTTTATCGTTTACTTATTCACTTGTAAAACTTTCTTCTGGTCATATCCTCCTTTCTATTTTTTTAACTTCTCATATCCTCCTTCCTTTCTTCCTCTGCTTCTTTCCTATTTTCTTCAAGCTTGTTGAATTTACTATCAATATTTTCCTGGCTTTTATTCATTTTCTTCTGCTTCTTTTCTTGTTTCTACTTTCTTCCGCTTTCATCAGCATGGGTTATCATGTCCAGTCTAAGCTTTTGCTCTTTTCACTGGACTTCCCCTTCTTGTTGTGCTTCAACATCCTTTTCAATATTCTCCATCTTTGTAATTAGATCCTTTTTTCTTTTTACCTCAATATCTTTATCCGTAAACTTTTCCTGATCTAGTTACCCACGATCTTGCATTCACTAGTTGTACTAACTAAATTTGCCCTTTTATAAAAATCTAACACTAATAAACCCAATAAACAATAACAATAACAAATAACAATGAACAATAAACAAAAAAAAAACTAAATATCTATAAAATTTTTGTGCTTTTATATCCAAAACTTCAAACTAAATCGTCCCATTTGTGCCAATAAATTGAAATGTTTAATTATTAGTTTATTTATATCATTTTTAATTTAATAATTCAATATGGGGAAAGGGTTCAAATTTTAATGTTGTATTAAAATGAAAGAAGTTATTTTTTTTTATTTTAAATGTTATTTTTGCACCAAATTAGCTCAGGGATCTCAATGGGGAAAGGGTTCAAGGATTTAGTTGAAGATAATAATTTTTTGTATAGAAATATCCTATACTAAATTGAATTTGACGTATAAAATTTGCTCTGAATAAGTTTTGCTTTCTAACGCATGCGTTACTGACTTTAAGTGTAAAATAATTAAAACTGTCAAAAATTGTCAAATTTAAGAAATTTTAATGTTTGGATCAAAATGTGAAAATTTAGAAAAAGAAAAGGAAATGATTTGTTCACAAGTGTTTACACAGGTAAATAATTGAAATTCTTAATTAATAACATAAAACAAATATAGATTGCAGGAAATACCAATAACAGGGTTATAAAAATTTTAAAACTCACAAACAATCCTTCCTGTCGATTGAATGATGTCTTCAAACTTCAGCTGGAGGCAAATGTTCACTCGGATGTTGTTGAAATATCCAACTGCTATCTCGGTTCTCGAAACAACTTCCAATTTCAAGATGTTTTCTTTTCCAAAACGGCAACCTCAAACACTTATTTACAATGGTAACTTTTATTAAAATGGTTTTAAATCCTTATGAATATCGTTTAAACTGTATTATTAGTATCCAAGATTTTGTTAACACAATTTTATTTTAGTTACCGAAAATAAATATTTATTTAAGAGGAATTGTCCGGATAAATAAAACAACTTTTCACCAAATAAAAATGGAATTTAATTTGGTATATCAGAATTATTTTAAATCGGAAAACATGAAAACAAATTTTACAAAATCGTGACATCAATTAATCGTAAAATAATTTATTAACAACGACAGGTATCGGTGACCGAACTATTTAAATTTTGACCGGTTATAAAAACAAGTGCTTAAATTATTCGTGTAACTTTCCGAAAAATAAATTAGGTTATAAACACTAAATTAGCAACACTGTTTTAATCTTTTCACTTTTTGAACAAAAACTGGAGAGAGTGACTTCCTGAGCTCTTGCTTTTATAGGTTTCTGGTTGCTACAGAAATTTCAATTTTTTACAGCCATATTGCAAAATTTACAATGAATGTGATTGGCTAATCAAAATTAAGAATTGTACAAAATGGAATTTTGGCCGTAACTTTCTTATACATGGTCGGAAATGAAATTTAAAACAGAAATGAAAACTATGTGAAATTTGAATAAAAGGACACCAATAAGCAATAAATCCTACCACTAATAAACAAACAACTTAATCTAATCAAAATAAGCTACTAACTATACACACTTACAAGCTACACTAAAATTACTTGAAAATGGAATTCTGAGGACAATTTACATAAGAAAACATATTTTTAAATTCAAAACATTTACTTTAATGAAAATTTTAAGTTTTTGTAAATTTGTCTAGAAATCATTAGATTTAGCAAAATTTTGCGGATAAAACGCTGTATCCTTATAAAAACTTATTTATATTGTGAAAGAACATCTATTTTTGCTTTAAGAAAAAACTAAATCTAATAATATGGAAAAAGTATAAAATTATGTGAAAAATCTAAAATTTACAACGTAATATTTAAATTTTAAATATGAAATAAATTCATATTAAAAATGTTTTTAACATAAAATTTATGTTTAAGGTTTGTACAACTTGTCTTTATTGTTCACACTACTTATTTGCAATGCATAATGTTATTTAATCTTGCATTGAAAATGTCTCATCTCTAACACTGTTTTGGGATTTTACACTATAAATTGTACGGCACTATAAATGTTTGTATGCCAAATGTTCTAAATGTCTTTCTTGTTGGAATCATTTATTATAAGTTTTGTCACTAATTCACTAACAAAATGTAAAAAATTGTCTATACTATCCATATTATAACCCTTTTAACTAAATTTTTGTATTTCCTGCTCTTAAAAACTAAACATACCTTATCCCTAACATAATCCTAACTACATAGTCCATGTTTAAACACCTGTGAAATGTCTACTTGCCAAATTAACTTTGAAAAATTGAATTTTATTGTAAAATTGCACTACTAAAATGACTTAAAATGGTGATATTTAACATCTTTGACAATTTTGGTAGCAACAAATTGCTTTTATGATGAAACCAAACTTAGCAAATGATATTCAGATCAATTTATACCAAATAAATTTATTTTAAACACATCGTGAACCAGATTTGTGTAAAATTGTGTCTCCACTTGTCTCGAGCCAGAAAATTTTATGACCCAAATGTCATGTAAGCTGTCCGATACTTCTATTACCTCTTTCTAAACATCTCAATATATATATTATTTATTTAATTCGTTTTGACTGGTTTATGTTATATTTTTTTAAATTGTTTTTAAAATAAACCGCATTAATTTGAAATTTAGGATTCAAAAAATGCTTTTATTAAATTTAATAACGTCAATACATTTAAGAAAGGGTATATTTTATGACATTATATGTATTAATTTCCTTAATTAATTTTAAACTTTGTTTAAGGCAATTTCTAGTTTCAAATTATGCAACATATATCTTCTATTTATTTATACTTATTTTAATTTGCGTCAAATATAATTTATAGCTAATTAATTCATTTATGTATGTAAAAGTATAATAACGTCGAATAGCTACATGATTAAATGGAGTACTTTCTTAATAGTTCTTACTTTTCTGGTTTTCTTATTATTACCTGTTTCACATCATTTAATAATCCTGTAATCAGTAAAAACGTTTTTGCTTTTTATAGTTGTTTTGATAATTTTGTTACAATAGTATCTTAATTGCTTTATTTATGTCTAAAAGCTAGTGAAAAAAAAAGTGTTTAAAATAAATTTTAATATTTTCTTTTACTATTGACTTTAAATGAGTCTCCGTCATAAATTTTAAATTCCATTATATTTCAGCAATTTTATAATGATGGTTAAATACGCAATTTATTATATTTTTAAAATTTAATCACCCAACAATGAAATAAATGTATAATTAGCGTTTCAATATAACATTCAGTGAGTTTCATAATCTAAAGAGATTAAATAATTTTTTTGTAGATTAAAGTTTCAATTGAACTTTGCTAAAACCCGTAAAAGGACCCCACTAAACTTATGAATTTTCCTTAAATTGTCTGAAATTTAATATGTTTTTTTTGACTCACTGATAAAAAGTCTCCATGGACACTAAGCTCTAAACACAAATTTTTATGCTACGAGCAGTTAAAAGTCAAATTTCAGCAATTTAAGTTAATTTGATATTTTGTTTATGGACCTTACAAAAGTAAACGGTCGGCAAACGCCCTCGAGCATTTTGTTTAGGATCGAAAAGTCCACTTTAGAATCCTCTAATAGTACATAAAACAGTATAGATGCGCCCACGGATATAATGTACTATTAAAATAATTTATTTTGAAATGGAATTAAAAAATAAAGAACATTTACTTGTTAAAATAATATTTTTTATTAAAGTATTATAAAGTTTTTACAATTCGTTTATATTATCTTATTCAAAAACCACTTATATAATTGAAAAAATCGATAAATGAAATCAAAACCTTTCTAATGTATAAGGGAAATAACTTCAAGTAAAAAACATTTATTATTAGGAAAGCTGGTTGGTAGATTATAGATTTAACAAATGACAACGAATTTATATAAATTTTGAATTACAATCTTTTCTTGGGTGAGTCTTTTGATCATTCCGTTTACTTAATTAAGTGATTAATAACCTCACGTGAATATTGTCATCTATCTATGAGCAGCGTCCATTGTTGTAAGAATTATCATCTGGATATTTCATTTTAGGGCATATCCAAGATACCACAAAATGGGATGTTCCGGTCCTTGCTCCAGATTGACGTGCAATAATACCCTTCTATAGGATTATTTTCTTCTTGAATATCCTGATTGACGTATGGTATAAAAAATTGGTGCCTAGTAGCATTAATATAATAACAGTTATCGTTATATGTGATGCTACTTATGTTACGACAATCATATTCACTGCATAAAGGAATGCACTTCCTGAAAGCCCCACTAATTGTAGCTACTGATGGATACGTTCTGTCAATATTAGGACCATACCTCTCCGATGCTCACAACAACTATGCTGCAATTTATCGAGATGAATTTGACAGAGACGTCCATCGCTATGTACTGCTTTTACAGCAATTGGAAATTCAGCATAAAATGCCAGCATTACTAGGGCGTGGTCAACTCAAAACAACCACAGAAGCAACAAACGGTACACGTTTAATAACAAGACATCTATGGTTAGTCGAGCTAGGAAAGGACATTACAAAACGATTTGTAAATTCTTCGATGACATTTTTAACATCCAAAGTGCGAAACGTATTGGTCATTATTACAGAATTGCCTGCTTATTCATGTGGAAGGAGCAACTGCTAGAGAGATGTTGCATCGAGCTAGAGATGCCAATGTTGCACAAACACGAGTAGAAGTTGATAACTTACTAATCAGGCGTGCTATTTGGGAAAGATTTGATAATCTCATTAATCTCATTTTCCAAGACTAGATGTCGAGTACCTGCGTCATTTGACAATAGGGGTTAACTACATTAAGGTGGCCAGAAATGGAAATGACGAACTTGAATTTGATACACTGTTAAATGAGAATAATTTCATCAGACTGAGAGTTTATTCTAGATTCCGGAATGCTACGAGGCATCAAGTTTTTACATCATACGTCAATCAGGATATTCAAGAAGAAAATAATCCTATAGAAGAGTATTATTACAATCTGGAGCGAGGACCCTTGGAACATGTTAACATGTTGCCAGCATTATGTGGTATCTTGGATATGCGCACCATGAGCAAAATGTTAAATATCCAGATGATAGTGTTCTGCACACAACAATGGACGCTGCTCATACGTGAGACGACAATATTCACGTGAAGGTTATTAATCATTTTAATAATTAAGTAAACGGGATGTTCAAAAAAACCCACGCCAGAGAAAATATTGTAATTCAATAATAATTCATATAAATTCGTTGTCATTTGTTAAATCTATAATCTACCAAACATCTTTCCTAATAATAAATATTTTTACATTACTTGAAGTTATACAATATACACCCATTATACATTAGAAACTGGTTTTGATTTCATTTATCGATTCGCTTTCAATTATATAAGTGGTTTTTTGAATAAGATAATATAAACGAACTGTAAAAAACTTTTATAATACTTAGTTAACTATTATTATGTCATTGATAACACGTAAATGTTCTTTATTTTTAAATTTTGTAATAACCCATTTTGAGTTGTATTAAAATATACCGTAGTTTACGTTCTTGGTTCATTTAGTTGTAAATATAAGAAAAAAAAAGGTTTTTAATTATTAATGAGTTATAAGTATGTGGTAGGCAACTTAATTTGCATTTTGGTATAACTTAAGTGCATATTTTCTTAGGGGTTTATATTCCATATTTTTGACTTAATCTTTGCGCACCTTTTTTCGCGCAACGCTGTATCGCCTGATATCTAAGCATCCTTTCGAGCAGTACTTGATGAACCTTATGTTCATTAGGAAGCCATTTTTGGGTTTCCACCTAAATTTAGTGTAAAGTGCCGTTGATCTAATGTTAAGGTACATTTAACTACCATTATATTAAAATTTAAAACATTTGCAGGCACTTTTACTTTTACACTTTTAGAACTTTTACTACTTTTAATTGCACATTTAATTCTATATTAATTACATTTTTATCACACGTTTAAGTCTACTTTTACGTATGCTTGTATTTATACTTTGCTAGATGTAAATTTAGTTCACACCTTTTTATTTGAACTTTCGAGAGAATGCAATAAACATTGGATTATTCAAATTTCATGAATATAAATTTATTTACGTACGTACGTTTACAACGTACAGTATTGTTATTACAAGATATTGCGCAATATTGGTGCAAAGGTTACATCACCTTTGGTTTACGTTTCCGTATTTGTTTAGATACCCGATGTTATCAAAAAGTTGTGTACAAAAGTTACGAATAGGATTTATATCCATAATTTAGTAATTTAAGGCTATTACAACTAGTTTTTAAGATATATTTTATATAATTCTAAATTTAAATATTTAATAAATATAGTTTGTATATTTTTTTATTTTGACATTTTGGTGAATCTCTTTATTGTATCCTCGGTTTAGTTATTCGAGCATAATTAAAAAATAACTTGGTGTCCGAGACGTTGTTACATTGCAGTTACTATATTTGTGTTAAGTGGAAATAACCAAGCAGAAATTTGTAGTAATTAAGCAAATCAAATAGATTGAACCGGCCTACTTTAATTTTTTACCGACTGGGACAACGGTATTATCTTTTATTGAGTGTTTTGGATCTATGGTTATTTCAACGAGTTGTTTTGATAACCTTTACAACCATTTATTCATTAATTTATTTAGACCAGGGTTTTTAATGCATCACAACATTATACCTGGCACCATTACACCACATATTATTATTTCATTTCAATATTATAACAATATTATAATAGTACATTATATCCGTGGGCGCTAGCGCGCCGAGTGCTGCATACTGTTTTATGTCCCATGTGAGAGGATTCAAAAGTGGACTTTTCGATCCTAGGACCAAAAAAATGCTCGAGGGCGTTTGCCAAAACCGTTTACTTGCTCCGAGGAACGAATAATTCCTCGTTTGTCCGCTTGTAAGATCCATAAACTTAATTACCAAATTAACTTAAATATAGCTGAAATGCTGACTTTCAACAGCTCGTAGCATAAAAAAATATAGTGTTTAGAGATTTGTACGTATGGAGACTTTTGATCAGTGAGTCAAAAGCTAAAACATATTGAAATTTCAGACAGTTTAACCGAGGGACAAAATTCATAAGTTCAGTGCGCGTCCTTTGTTTCTAAAGTTAGTTGTAAAATTAGGGAATTTTCAAACGAAAACGAAATATGGGAATCTAATTAAATTGATTTAATTGAATGCTTGGTGTTCACACCATAAACACACACACACACACACACACACATATATATATATATATATATATATATATATATATATATATATATATATATATATATATATATATATAAAATTGGTTTGTAGTCCCAAAAGTTGCGCAAAAGTAAACTGTAGCAAGATACCAAAGCCCAACTATATAATATTATATAGAAGAAAATGGCTAACTATGTTGACATAATAAATTTGAGATCTTTAAACATTTTTAAAATTAAAATAATACTTCTTTGATATTAACAGCAATTAAAAATCAAAGTGATACGTCCAATCGATTATTTTAATTTAGTAATGCTATCATCTTCAATATTTTAAAATTTTGATTAGTACTTTTAACAATAATAAATTTATCCATGATATTTGAAACAATACACTTACTGGGTGCTTGTTCGCTATGTTATAAGTAATTTTCTAAAGGTACTATAAATAAATCGTTGTCATCTCTAAAGCTTAGTTCTTTTTATGAGTGCAGGGTGTTTGCAATTAACACTTTGTTTTAACACAAATGTTCCGTTCATTTTTTAACCCATTATTCATTGTAATAAATAAAATGCAAATGTTACATGTGCTATGCTACGTTTTGCGCTAATTAGGTATAAAATAATGGTAATTTAAAAAGAAACCTGAACATTTGTGATAATTAATTTTTTCTACATAGTAAACAAGGACAAGAAGCTATATTAAATACGATTATTTATCCTTTCCGTATGTGGTGTTAATATTTTTATATTTCATTTTTGGATTAATCCTATTGAATAGAACAATAATATAAACTTTTATTATATAAGTGAGCAATGTTACAGATATTTAGGAAAAAAATTGGTTTGTGAACATTTTTTTATAAGTGAATTATATACAATAACTCACGTATAGTTTAAAGTTTCTAGCCACCCCTTTCCTATCATTGATTTTTACCAAAACAATAAAAATTTATGAACTTTATGCATTAGCTTATTTATTTAATAATAATTTATAACAAAATAGGAGATTTAGTGGATGTCAATAAAGTTGATTTTAAGGTTGTTTATCAGTTATTTGCAATTTCATCAATCACGGTCAATTAAATAATACCACACCAAAATTTATATATATATATATATATATATATATATATATATATATATATATATATATATATATATATATATATAAGGGTCTGGCAACAAGAGCGCCTTCTTCTATATCTTCCGTTTTATATAAGCTAGATTAATAAAATTTGGAATGCAGTTATAGTTTAGTTGTGTGCATATTTTAAAATTATTCACGCGAATACAGGTTGTTTATTTAAAGAGGATCAAATTATTATAAAAAAATTTAAACGGAACACCCTTTATATTATTACTTTTTTAATTCTACTATTTGTTTATAATATATATATATATATATATATATATATATATATATATATATATATATATATATATATATATATATATATAAAATTGAAAGAAATTACAGAGTTTGCTTTGAAAATGTACCTCCTTAACTGTTGAAAAATATAAGTTATCTAATTTATATGAGAATAAGTTCAGAGATAGAGCTTCCTTTTAATGTGAAGAAAATGAGATAATTGCATACAGGGTGCTTATAATTGACTTGCCAATCAACCATTATTCGAACTAGTAAAAGTTTACTTTTTCAAATAAAACACCCTGTATATTATTACATTTTTTGTTTCTACATATTAACCGTTATCAGTTCGCCACACAACTCCCTATCTCTAAATATAGCCATTTCCGAATTCTTCAAAATATATAAGATTATTGAGACATTTTTAAATCTATGGCCTCGTATAGATAAAAAAAACATCGTAAAACAATTGTATTATACATTATAAAACGCAACAGAAACTAATATATTATGATAGAAGGCTAATTACAATTTTTGTACTGGAGGAATTGCATGTTAACAAGAATTTGACAAATATTTACTTCAATTTCAAGTAAAATTCTAAAATCAAGTGTGCTTCTTATAAAAATTGAATGTTTGACGTAAATAAATAAAACTGCAGTTAACCATTTACGAGTGTTATTGTTAGTAATCAAGATTTTTATAAAACAAATTTTACACAAAATGAGTTAGTTGATATGATATTCGTGTTGGGTGCTGCAGAAAGAAACTGTTTATTGACCAGCAGAATTTATGCTGAAAGATATGCAGATAGAAGACATCCAAACGTAAGATCGTTTCAGATAGTTATGAGTAGATTTGTTGCAACTTCATGTGCCAATTACTCCAAACATGAACGTGTTAAACCTTCTACAAATGAAGATAGTGAATTGAGGGTACTTCTCGCCATCGAAGGGGATCATCACAGAAGCCAAAAGGACGTAAGTGAAATAGTTGGTATAAGTGAGAGATCAGTAGGCCGCCTTTTAAAGAAGAATCGCTTACATCCCTATCATATTCAGTTACACCAAGAATTGAGCGATGCAGGCTTCGATCACGAGTAAGATTTTGTGACTGGGCCAGAGAAAAAATTACTCGAAACCCAAATTTTTTTATAATATCTTATGGACAGACGAATCAACATTTTAATGGATTTGTTAATGCACATAATTTTCATTATTACTCCTCAGAAAATCCACATTTATTAAGACAAGTTGATAATCAACATAAGTGGTCTTTAAGTGTCTGGGGTGCCATCGTTGGGGATTATGTCATCGGTCCATTCTTTTTTGATGGACACTTGAATGGTGAGAAGTGCTTTAAGTTTTTCGTAACGATTTACCGGGCTTATTAGAAAATATTATCAACATGATGGCGCTCCTGCTCACTACTCTGCAGATGTAAGAAATTATTTCAATAGAGTTTTTCCAAATAAATGGATTGCGTGAAATGAACCTGTGTGGTGGCCATTGTATAACACCGGCTTTTCATAGCATTACTCTTGAGTTGTTGCGTAGGGTTGAACAATCTTTTAAAGATCGACATCAGGTCTGCATCCGAGAAAACGGACAACATTTTGAACAATTATTATAAATCATTATCGCTAATGATTAGCGTTAAATTATTTTTTTTCTATTTTATTAGTTTTGTATTTTTAGAAATAATTTTAATAATTATAGTGTATTAGTTTCTGTTGCGTTTTTTAATTTGCAATACAATTGTTTTCGACTGCTTTTTTTTCTATTTAAACGAGGCCATGGATTTAAAAAAATGTTCCTATAATCTTATACATTTTGAAAAATTGAAACTAATTCGAAAACGGCTATATTTAGGGATAGGGAATTGCATATCGAATTGATAAGAGTTAATACGTAGAAACCAAAAAAGGAATAAGATACAGGGTGTTCTATTTGAAAAAGTAAACTTTTACTAGTTGGAATAATGACTGATTGGCAAGTCAATTGTAAACACCCTGTATGCAATTATGACATTTTCTTTGCATAAGAAGAAAGCTCTATCTGTGTACTTGTTCTGATATAAATTAGATAACTTTTGTTTTTCAACGGGTAATATAATATTCCACAACTTTACTTGAGGTAAATCTTAGGTAATTCATCGAGTGTACATTTCTACATACACAGAGAGGGTATAAAGTAGCCCCCCCCCTCCTTTCTTTTCTGAGCTATTGGAGATTCCAAAATGAGATTTTGGGGATACAGTAAACAATAAGTCTATGAATTTTTTAAGATATGTTGAAAACAACAAAATTCCAGATCGACGCCATGTGATGATTTTTTTTTAACGGAATGGTAGGTTGAAATTAGGGTCATTCGCAAGACATGTCAATGAAGTATATTCCCCAAGAATGTTTTTGAGTTACATAAATTCTTTCAGAAGTTATTGCCACTTCAATATTACAAATGATTTGTTTTAATTAACAATAATGTAATTAACTATTAACTCAATTAGTAGCTTTTCTTTGGCATTCAAAGTAACTACTCAACGTTACCAACTTGCATATCCTGACATAAGTAAATCCTCTGCATCATCCTATTTCGCACATTTAAATGTTTCCACTGAAAACTCTGGATCATTTACATTTAGTTTAAGAACCAGTTTCAATTTATAAGGTGTTTAAGAACTTCTCTAACAGGTTTTTTAAATACTTTGATACGTGTAAAACTCGGTTGATGAATGTATGGTCTTTAAGTTGCGACTCCTCGTGTATGTTGGTGGAAAATGGCAACATTGTCACTAAATATCGTTTCAATTTAAAATATTTCAAACACGTGATACTTTAAAATTTTGGATTGGTGAAAATAATCAGGCTATGGGTTTTTTTTTTGTTTTCTGGTACTTCGAGATAAGAAGTAAAACGCCATTTTGGCTAAAATGCGTAGTGTGAAGCATATGTAAAATTTGGAAAAGGTGTTCCTAAAAATTGGATTGAATTGTTCAAGAAAATTTTTAACTCAGCGCCTGTTGCTGGTTTTATTCTTTTTCCATATAAATAAGTCCTGTTGGGGACTTCGAATTTAGTTCGGCTTTAATTTTTGGTTGCTTCTGCTACACTTTGGCTTCGATCAAGAGGTAAGCTACTCACCTTACTTATTTACAAGACATAGTTTGAAATGCATGCGTACATGTTTTGAAATTGTTACTACAGCTAAAGATCATATTTTAAAATTGGGGTATCAATTTAAATTCTAACACATTTATCTTATATAGGTTCTTTTTGGTTCTTTACACATTCACTCAAGATTAACATATCTCGTGCTTCCATAAGGAATAATTAAACCGTTCCTGACAACACATTTGGATATCACTCGTCCGAGGGATGAAATATTAGTTAGCGGTCTTCAAGCCTGAATGGAAAACATCTACGATTACTCCTTCTCCTAATATCTTCCGACTTAACAGAAGAAATATACATTACACCTACGTTTAGTTTCCGATAAGTATTATTGTTACACGCAGACACAATTTTACCTATGGTGAGTGACTTTGATTGTTTTCTGGATAACGATGCTTCCGTTATCTGTACTTTACTGAAGGTTTATAACCATTATATTACTGTGCTATTACTTGTATTAGTGTGTTTCTGCAATTTTCTTAATCTTGAAATTAATGCTTATGCTTTATTGCTAAACAATTTTTTTTCTGAGTAATCGAGAGTAATACTATACATTTGTACCTGTAAAAGATAAATTGGGTTATTCAAGTTTGGCTTATACTTACATTTAACTTTACAATAGAATTTATATATTATCTATTTACTTTTCTTGTATACTGGTTTTGTTCTGCTAAATAACCGTAATTGTGAAACGGTTAGAATTACCTGTGTTTACTGTACATACAACCAGCTGTTTGTTTCACTGAATGCTGCTCGTTGAGTTAAATATACAATGTATGTCATAAGATTAGGCTAACTGTTGGGGTTTCAATTACTGCGTAATTAAACGGGAATATTTATTTACTAGCTTTGGGGTTGTATAACATTTATAATTTTTCTTTCGGATTACAATTTTAATATTTGTTTATTCTAAAACTGTCTGAAGTAGGAGTTACTAATCGAATTTTTTTGTAGCTTTATGCTTACTTGCCAACTTGCTAATCAACTTGGCCTTTCAAAAATTTATCTAAATGCTTTATGCTTATTGATTTTTCTGTAATGCTCATGTTAACTAAATTTAATAATATTTTGTGCTTACATAAGTAAACAACAGGGTAGATATCTAGTGCTAAAAATTTTGTTTGATATTTGGGGTTTATTTGCGTCCGGTTGATTGGAAACTGATAAGTTAATCCAACGGAGAGCTCTTCGCTGAATTTCGGGAAACAAACAAAGAAGTCAATTTCGGATAATTATAAATATATGTTTTGGGTATTATTTTTCTTTAGGGTCAACACTAGATGCCGAACCGCATTGTGGCTGAGTAGGTAAAGTTCAAGTAAATTTCATAGTTTGTTTTCAGTGCTGTCGGAAAGGTAAGTTGATTGCTGGTGGTTTATTTCATGGAGACATGGTCTCTGATTATATTTTTGTGTTAGATATTTATGAACATTTGATTGTTATTGTAACATTTATGCTATTTAACGTTAGGGTATATTAAACAAGTGGTGTTAAACGATTGTATGTTCTTTCATTAATCCTGTGATCTACGACTCCATTCCTAACCAGTTCCTCCTCAGTGTGGACTTAGTTCACCACTTTCTTTTAGCTGTCTCTTTTGTCCTAGGTGGCCGTAGCCCTTTTCTTGATAGAGGGGCGATAAAGAAGTCAATCAAGTGGCGCCTTTTTTTAAACTTTATGTATTTCCTTTCTCCTGCCAAAACGCCCATGCATCCAAGTGCTGAACCGACCGACTGAGCTTCCGGCTAATTCCTCTTTTCCTTGTTACTGCACCTTGGTCACCAATTTCTACCAATATCCTTTTGTGCACGTAACAACTTCTTGATTTTCAGCGAAAACGCGCATTAGCAAATTAGTATTTTGAACAATTTTTCTATTCTCAGGAATTGCTGACCTATCTGAGCGGTTTGAACAGATCTAGTTCTCAAATACTTTGTTACCAATTCCCTTATAAATCTTCGACAAACACGGCTTTCTGGGTTTGTACCATTGAAAATGTGTATCCGTCATAAATCTATTGTTTACTAATTTCCAAAATTTCATTTTAATATCTCCAATGGTTTAAGGAATAAGGGCGGGTAGCTTACTGTAAATAATCTCTGTATATTTTCTTTTTCCACAGTTTTCACGCCCAAAAGATTAAAAGAAGCAAGTGTAGACATTGGGGAGAAATATGGGTATGTGCAAAGTCCAACTTCATGTGGATATTTATTTATTTTTTTTTTTGTCTGTATAACTTAATACATTCATCAAACAAAGTACAATAAAGGAATTATCACTAATTCCAAGGAATGATAATGACATTTAATACCAATAGAATTAAGTAACACACGCATAACGACTGTTTGCATAATTAAAAGATTTGTCTCTTGGTTATGAAACTATTATTCATTTTTTTTACAAATTAAATGATAATAGTTTTTGAAAATTAATTAAGATGTTAAATAAATATATGAATTCTGAAAACTGAAATGTTATGTCTGACATAATAGTTAGGGGACGTTTATTAAGAAGCTCAACTACCGAATTTCATTTTAGTAAAAATTAGCTAAATGTTTATTAGATTGAATATAATGAACTGTGTTATGCATAATCGAATTAAAAAGCTTTGGGGTTAAAGTTGGTTATCAAAACATTTTGTTGAAACAACCGATCAGGTTCAGTGGGTAGAAACTTCTACTCAAATCTGAATAATGGCTTCCTGTACACAAAAATTCAAAGCCATTGACATAAAAAAATTTTATCTAGGCAAAATTAATCCTGTCCTTACTATATAAGTAAGACAGCCTTATATCATTTTCAGATTTGTTTCTCTGGTTGAAAGAATCACTAGCTATAATGAAAGGACAAGGTTTAGTTGTAGCGTTTTGTGTATTCCTACTTTCATCTACCTCTCGTGAGTATTATTGACAAAAATTTTGCTTTCACTATATCTTGGCGTATATTTTCAGATGCAAGTATATTTGATGTAAGTATAATAATAATAATCAGATTTAGTGCAGCACACTCCTCTATCTGTTTTTTAAAAGGATTTGCTTAATGGATATGGATTAAGCGTAGGTGGCTCCGCAGGAGTAGGTGGACTAGGTACTGGACTTGGTTTTAATCTTGGTTCAAACGCTAATGGTACTAATGTTGGAGTGTCACTAGGTCTTAGAGGACTTAGTCCTGATGAAGGAATTGCTGTGGACACTGTAAGTTTTTTTTTTGTTATTTTGGAGTTTATCTTTATCAAATACCGCTTATAAAGTATATTTAAACTAGAAGGTTTGGAACTACTCGAACTATTTCGTAACATGTGGAACGTGTGGCTATCGCAGGGTGACTATAAATTTTATAGATTCTATCGACTACTTACGCTACTGCAATCGATTTTTAACCCCGCATTGAAGACCTCAAACAGTTTTGGTCCTTCGAGCCGGACTATAGAGAGCACGTTTAGTTTTCGAAATGTTCTTTCTTTTAACTAACTAAATGTTAATTATCCGTAGATACGTTCGATTTAAAAATTATATTAATGCGCCTATCAATAGTCAAAATCGCATTTCTTACTTAAATGGTATTAACCAGGTTGAAAATGATTAAATTAAGTTATTTGACTTTTTATTTGTAGCTACCATTTTAGGATGAAAAAAATTAAAAAAAGGCTCCTTGCTGTCTCGTTTCATCAATTATCTTGGTCTAACGTTTTGTAAAATTACCTTGTTGTTACTTCTTTATTTTGTCTTCTTCAGTTTGTTCTATTCATTTCTTTTCCTTTAGAATGGAACATTGTTTAGTTATAATTTTTAGGTATTTTGATATTTCTTCTATTATACAAATTCTTTTTAAATTAACAACTCCATATGAAACAGACTATTCCTCAATAAAGTCTATCATCTACGTTTGATACTATTTCATCTTTATCTGGAATCTTCCTTCTGTTATTTATTCGGCTTATGTGTAAGTTTCGTTCGTTTATACTAACTCATAAAATAATTTAGTAAAGTCTCTCTTATTTCTTCCTTTTGGCACGTGGTTAAATATCTCTTATTTGCGTCAGCATTTCAGCAGGGAAATTATACAGATTTACTTTTCTTTTCAGTTTTGTGGCTTGCCTCTTGATTTGTTTTAAATATCACTAATATTGGTTTGCTTTGTGCTCTGTTCTAATTCATTCATGTCTTCGATATTAAGCTGTATTGTTCATAATTTCTAGATTTTTTCGCACTTGCTATTCTTGCTCCTTCGTTAATTTTAGAACTCGTTTATCTAGCTTTCCTTATTTCTATTGCCTATTCCTGTTTGTTTGTATAATTTATGTTTCAGTAGATCATTTGCTTTTTTAGTGGCGCCCATTTAGTCCCACATTTTTTCATTTCAAATTGACAAGACGTCCACATTATTTTTTCCTTATTTTTATTGCCACAAATCCTTGTACTTTATATAATTTATATTTTAGTAGTTAGTTTGTCTTCCCGTGACGGTCATTTTCTTCTGCACTTCATGAATTTCGTTTTAGGTAAGATCACTTTGTGTTGTCTATTGGTCTCTAACTACATTTAACATCTTGTAGACAAGGCGATTTTTTTATTGCATCATCTAATGATCGTTTAAATGTAAAATTAAATCTTACATTGTGATCAATAATTAAAGTCACATTTTGGTTTTCAGGTTATGTATTATATTAATCAAAGTTAAGAATTAACAATACAATTTTCAAGAATTCGCAAAAAACTAATTAGTATATTTTTTCAGAAACAAGCTATTGCTGGCCTCGAAGATACTTCAGACGTCTAGTAAACGTTTTGGTCAGTTTCAGCAACGCTTTCAAATTTGCTGTATAAGTTTAGTGATTGTAAAAAAAAAATGTTAAAATGTAAATTAAATTATTATGTAAAATAATAAAACTATTAGAAATTAGTTATTGCTTTATGTTCTGTGCTCTATCTGACTAGCACCACTGAAATTTTTAGATAAAGGTAGTCAGTATAAGGGTATCAATTTTCCTTTTCGTAACATGCTGTATTACCGATAGTACCACAACTACGAGTTGAAACGTTCAAAACTCAACGCCAAGTTCATTAGACAGTTTTATGAATATTTCCCCTGGCACTACCATTCTGTTATTTTGGATTGTGTTTGGGCGTTAACCAAGCCTCACCGAAGTGTTGCAGAGTTCACTTCCCGTTACAAAGATATTCAATATTTCTCTTCAGGGGGTGCTGTGTTAACGCTAGCAATACCATTGCCATCTATAACGCGCGAGACCTATGGTTAGGTTTCTTAGGTACCTCTTAATAATTCAGGGGTGATTTGCCTTAGCACCATCCCTTTGTTTTTGCAATTGAATCTGAGATTTATGCACTCTGTAGACCTAGCGCTAGATTAAACTTATGGATATTAGTATTCTATGAGCAACTAAGTCAACCCTAACACCATCATTACGAACTCGAGCGCTCTGGACGTCATAACTTATTGAATTTAACCTTACAAATTGTGAAAAATAAATAAGTTATCTTAAAACTGATTATGCCTTTTTGCAGTTTTATGCCAGGTATAGTTTAATGGCTGTGTTGTCTAACCTCGCTTGCCCTCGGAATAACTTTTAAAATTTTTCAACAAAAGTTTGGTAATTGTATAACTAACTACTTCATTAGGCACGGCTTAAAAAAGACACTAAATCAATTATATCGTACTGGAATTACATGTAAACTAGGTATTGATGTACTGAATTGAATAATTAGTTCAACATTTATCAAATATTAACGAAATATCAATCATAAATATCTGATGTGAAACAGCACACTACCTTTCAATCTATAAAGTGGAAATTAAAATATTATTTAGGATATTTATGCGCACTTTTTTACCGTACGTTCTTAATGAAAATGGGCAACATGGAAAAACAGCAACAATTTGTGAGATTGACGATAAACTTACGTGTCCAATAAGAGATTAATAGACGTGCTAACT